>CM068375.1:5688418-6288418 GCA_034769895.1 Magicicada septendecula
ACATCATCAACAGACAACAGGTAACATTTATAGAAGAAAATAAGAAAAAGTATTTATTGGAAAGTAATCCAACAGCACCAACTTTTAAAAGTCAGGTTAAGATACATAAAGAAGGAAAACCAATTAGACCGATTGTTTCTTTTATTAATGCACCTATTTATAAATTATCAAAGGAAGTTAGCAGAGTACTGAGAGAGAAATATGAATTTGGGACAAAATACAACATAGAGAATAATGTAAAATTGATAGAAAAATTAGAAAATATTAGGATTAATGTAAATACAAAATTGATATCACTGGATGTTAAGGACATGTTTACCAATATCACAGTAAATAAAGTTATTAAGTTAATAAACGATAATAATATGGGAGAATACAGGTATAAAAAGCAGTTGATGAAAGTAATTAAAGAATGTGTAAATCAGAACTATTTTAGGTTTAATAACAAGTTTTATATACAGAAAAAAGGTTTACCTATGGGGTCTTCATTATCCCCTATTCTTGCTGAAATATACATGAATGATTTTGAAAAGCAATTAATAACTTCCACTAAGTATAAAGACAATATAAAATTATGGTCTAGATACGTTGATGATGTATTAGTAATTTGGGAAGGAAGCATAGAAGAAGTGGATGAGTTTATAAATGAGGTAAATAATAAGGATAAAAACTTACAATTTAAAGAAGAGATAGGAGGTAAGAAAATAAATTACTTAGATTTGAACATAGAAATTAAGGATAATGAGAAACTACAGTTTGGGATATTTAGGAAAGAGTCGTATTCTGATATAATTATACCAAGAGAGTCTTACCACCCATATAGATATAAAATGGCGGCAATCAATACATTTTGTTACAGAGCTCAGAAGTGTTTAAAAGAGACCGAATCAAAAGTTAGGGAGTTAAAAACGATAAAGGGAATTGTAAGGAATAATAATTATAACACCAACATAGTGGATAAAGTTATGAAAAGGGTTAACATACAAAAAGCTAAAATAGAACCAGAACAAAAGAATTATGCAGGGTCATTGACATACATAGGTTCACATACTAGAAAAATTATAAAATGTTTTAATAAATATGGAGTAGATATAGCTATTAAAAAATGTGAAACGGTATTTGATAAGATAAGGAATAAGAATATAGAAAAAATTCCAGTATTACAGAAAAGCGGAATTTATAAATTAAAATGTAAAGACTGCAACAAAGTGTACCTAGGTGAGACAGGACGAAAATTCGTATGCAGGTTGTCTGACCACAAACGTGGAGAAGGTAATAGAACAACCAATTCGTTATATGCAAGACATTTCATAGAAGACAACCATAAGTTTGTTAATCCTTTGGAAGAATACGAAATTGTAAGAGTAGTAAATAACACAGTTGAAAGGAAGCTTAGAGAGGAGTTAGAAATATTAAAAGAAAGAGAAAAAGGGTTAGACAATTTAATTAATATTAAAATTAAATTTGATAATGAAGAAATATTTTATAACATGATTAAGAAGTAAATGATAGAGGACAGATAGATAAGATTAAGAATTATTTGCATAGTACTAATTGGATGGTTAAAATAAGGGTGTGTGACTGACCCATGTGTGTGGAGAGGAAGTAGGGTAAGCTTAAAAGGATGCACACACACACACACACACACACACAGAAACACAAGGAATTTGCTAGAAAAATATGTAACTGTACAGATGGTGTGGGACAGGGTTTAGGGGGTGGGAAAGGGTCATTTATATTATAGCTTGTTGTGTGTGAGCAGGGTGGGGGAGAGGGGTGAAGGGTTTGTTTTTAAAATAATTTCTGCCTATTCCGATCTGACGATGGGCTGTGAGGCTTGAAAGCGCTAATCGGGATAATTTTTATATAGTGGTGTGCAACTGTGATCATTCTGATTGTGATTTCAACCACTAACACAAATTTCTTCATTAAATTCAATTCTTCGTTAATATGACTAACATATTATGATATTACCCGAAAATTTTGATTCTAACCTTAAAATGACCAGACGTAAAGCCTAATTCTCTCAACAGTGCAAAGAATTTATTATTATGTTTACCTTTATTAAGAAAAACAGTCATAAGAATTATTGAAGCTTATACTAATGTTCTATAATTAAAAATGTTTCTAATCGCTAAATGAACGTCGTAAAGTATTTCCGAACTGTTTGCATTATTTACAGTTCACATTTACAGCCGTCAGAGTTACAAGGTTAGACCTTTATTTAGTCGTTACAATGATCTGTGTCTCTTCACGTTGCTATATTGATTATCTTTCTAATGGGAAAACGCCAACATCAATCACAAAGAGTTTACCGGGCCAGTAGAGTTGCGTCACCTTATACGAGAACTGAACGTTACCGACGTGACTTACTGACGTCACGCTGCTGACATACTATGCGCTCTATTTGATTTTGTGGTAAAAATAGACAAACACACACTAAGAGCTAACTTCTTTAAAACTAGATCCAGTTGCGTTGTATATCTGTTGTATCACTAGAATGACGGGGTCACGTACACGCATGTACCCAATTAATGGCGTTACACTAAACAATCCCTTTCATTTAACCTCATTATTATATTCACCAGTTTGTTTGTCCAGCATTTGTGTCAGTTTTTTAGCCACTGAAACCAAAACTAGCAAATTTAAAAATTATTTCCTGAGTAAATAATCGTGGAACGTAAGATATGGAAATGCATCTTTACTATAATGGAATTCGATTTACACCAGAGAGAATAAACCGGATTTAAGTTTTATTAAATGCTTCAAAATTTGGCCTTTTTCTAAAGAGAAAATGATTAAGACTACAAATGGAATTATATAGTGCACTCACGATTCTTATCGTGACAGTGCTCAAAGAGAAATAAAACAGTAGAAAGTAATACGAAATAGAAACTTTTTTAAAACAATTTCCTGTTTAGTTTATGAAGCCGAGGAAACTGTTACAAAAATCAAGTTTCTTATTCTTCTTCAGCGGCGCAACAACCCATTACTGAGTCAAGGCCTCCTTTAGCAGCCTCCGCCAGTTGTCCCGGTCAAGTGCAACTGCTCTCCAGTTCCGGGTCCCAAGGATATGGCGCGCATAGCCATCACATTCATATTTGTAAAAACTGGCTGGCGAAAGAAACTGACAGGTTTCTGCACATACCAGTTTTACAGGTGGGCTATGCGAATTCTCCAGTCCAACCCCCAACCTGAATGTCCAGGAACTTTGATTTCGGGGTGCTCTTCCCCTAGAGAGTTGCTTTCACTTCAGCTGACGAGCTCTCTCTCTGCCCGGTCGCAGTAGCCTAACTGACTCAGCCCATGTATGCAGCCGTTGGGCTACTATACCCTCCTCTGCCTCCACACTAGATGCACACCCTGCTGCCGATGTACACCATCCTGCCCGGCCAGGACCCAGGCTACCCTCAGGCTGTCCTGACAGAACCCCCATCTCTCGTTTTCTTACCGATCCACTCCGCCGAAGGGATTATTTACCACAACCTTGGAGTGGATTGCTCGGCGTAACAGGGCCCACCGACGTGTATGTGAGAGTGGAGTTGGGGTGGAGAGGCTGGTGCATTTTTCTTCTATAAAAGCGAATGTTCGTATCACACCCCCTTTGGACAACAAAAAACAAGTTTCGTGTAACGTATAGTCCGATATTAAAAGGTAAGCCAATGGTTGCTCAAAGAAATCAAGTTGCTGCAAGCAAAGTTATTGGCCATGGAGAGAAGCAGAACAAATTGGAACATTGATAGCATCACAGGTTGTTTAATTCCTTCTATGTTCTAATGGTAGGACTAGTGCCCGTTACATAAAGGCAAATTTTATCACTCAGTGCCGTGGATGATAAAATATAACTGACCACGGGTTACTAGCGGGCCAAACTAAGTGCAGGCTGTCTATCCGCGGTGTTAAATAATGATTTAGCAGTAGCTTCATTTAATTCATTATTGTTGTGAACTATGAATGGTGTAACTTAATAATTGCATTTGTGGAGATAAGTTGTTGCCGTTAGTATGAAACAGATTAAAGCTATTAGTAAAACTAAAGAAAACTCCTGTATGAGATGTCAACTTGATAATAGCAGTAAAGATCGCTGGCATTCACATAGCATTATTATGAAACAATAGAGCTTTATTATTAAATAAAAACCATGAAGAAAAATTCATTGAAATTTAAAATACAAACTCGATTACACAAATTAGTATTTAAAAGGATATGACGATGCATGAAATTGAAATTTGCAATTTATTGAGGTGTGAATCGTTGTTGATACCTTAATACCGCAGTCAAAGGAAGGTTCGCTTTCAATTTCCGTTTCCTCAGACGGATTTTATTCCAACAAGCATTTTGTTAGACGGATTTTCTTTAGTAAGATATCGTGACTGCTGCGGTGACTTTCCATACGGGACCATCGATGCGGATAATTTAGTCTTGGTAATTCTTTTGAATTCTGGCTGCATTAGCAATTTGAAGCAGATTATAACACGAAAAATCTGTAACATCAATGCTTTAAATTTTTTTCTTATATTTTGAAGTTTGCGAAACACACACAGACATGCGCGTGCACACACAGGATCGCGCTTTTACGCATCGTAGGCAACAAGTCGTTTGGCCACACTATCATTTTTTTTTTTTGTCACGGTACGATGTCATTACTTACGTAATCTCTATTGCCAGCTAAGTAAGACAGCAAATATTCGAAAAAATATAGTACACTTTTGTCTAATATTTGGATTTGAGGTGTAGGTGAGAAACAAAGTGAAATCTTCAAAATTAAAATGAATAAAAGAAACATTGTGAGGAACGGTAGATTATTGACAAGTACTGTGGAATGAAAAATTCTTAGAACAAGAATCTTAATAAATATTGAAAGGAAATTAACACTGTTGCACACTACTATAGAAAAATTATTCCGATTAGCGCTTTCAAGCTTCACAGCTTATCGTCAGATCGGAAACTATATTTTTCTATAATGGTGTGCAACAGTGATAATTCTGTTTGTGATTATAACAACTAATACAACTTTTTGAATTAAATTTCTTATAAGATGTGCAATCGACGACAGGTAATGGACGACAACAATGAGGTAAAAAACAACAACAATAAGGTAAGTAAAGTCTTTGAATATCTCAAGTTAAAAGTCAAATTGAAGAGGATCTTAAGTAAAATATGGTTCAATAAACAATGTCTGGCTTATAATGTTATTCCGAAATACGCGCATGTTAAAATTAAAAATAAGAGATTTCCAATCTCACGATGAGCTGTGAAGCTTGAAAGCGCTAATCGGAACAATTTTTCTATAGTGGTGTGCAACAATGATAATTCTGTTTGTGATTACAACCACTAACACATTTTTTTTTGTTAAATATTGAAAGGCACAGTAAGTAAAGACATATATAAACTGATACTACTAAAACTAGTTTTTGTATAAAAAGAAAAATGTGCTGACGTTGTTCTGAGGAATTAGTTAATAAATGAAAGAAAACATGTACAGTGCAACTGATAATCAACCTTAATCACCACTAATCATACTCCAACTGTATGTTTATTTGCAGAGTATTTACACAGTTTGTTAGAACTGAAGTCATGTAGAAGATGTGAAGCCCTCAGAAATAAAGAAGAGTAGACCTATCAATAGTAATTTATAATAACCCTTCTGACAGTAAAGAAGGGTATATCCTACAGACATTATTACGATACTCCGGGAAGCTACAAAAATGTTCTCCTTATTTATACAGGAAATGGACAGGCCGCCTTTAAATGTTCAAGTAACGAGTTTGTGATATACTGTCGATACTTGCTGACGATGGGGTCAAACAAACCGAAACGACAGGACATACATTTACAGACTAAAACAGGAAAGCTTGTTTTCAGTAGCGTAATAAATTTCAGTACAGGTAAACAACTTACAACAAGGCAATCATAATATATAGGCCTATTTTGATGAAAATTAATATTTCCAAGTAAATGGATTTCTGTGAAAAGGATAAACAATGAGAGTTACGTAAACTAAAATTTAAAGATAGCAGTACCATCTGATAGTATAAACAAAATACAATAGACCTCTGTCTGTTTATTTGGATTTGGGGAAAATGATGAAGGTCAGAAGATACTTGATGTTGAAGATTTAACACAAGATGGAAAAATTATGAGGGTCCAGCTGGTCAGAGAGAACACTTAAGAGAGTCAAATCCGTTGTTGTGAGAACACTGAAAACTTGTTGTCGAATAACTACAATTTTTTCTTGATTTTAGGTCAATTGTACTTTGTAGAGTTTTGTTGTAAACCTTTAACTTTTAACGTTATCAGTTTTATTGGAACTAATAAAAAGTATTCTACTGTATTAGAGACTTTTTCCACCAAGGGAAACTTTAAATTGGACAGATAGCCTGAAATAAAAAAAAACTTTTAGCCCAAAGACATGAGGTATTTCCTGCTTCCCATTGTTCAAGGGTAAAACGTTTTGAAATTCATTAACAAAATGACATTCATTTCAGGGAAGACACAAAGTTTATTATTAACAAAATTGTATTAAAAACAAAAGTGTTATGTAGGTTTAAACATAAGTTAAATAAGAATGCTTAAATTTATTTAAAGAATTAATTTAAATTAAATTTAAGTTAAATGAATTAAAAACTCATAATTTGTTTTTAACGTTTTTAAGGCCGTTAAACATTTCTTTATCTAAAAGATATAAACACTGCACAAAAATGAATTTCAATTAGCCTATTTTTAAATAAACATTATTATATAGAAAAAAATTAAAAAACCTATAGCAGTGTATAGCTTACAAATTAACAATTAAAAAACAAAATCTTTCTTAATTATAATATATTCAATAAAAGATAATTTGAGTAGGTTTTTTGTCTTTGCCTCTACAAAAACAGTAAGTGTATTCTACACCTTTTAGGAACCTACGATTCGGACATAATCCTCCTTATGTATGTACTCACTCTCTTTTACGCATACACTGAGCTCGCCCCTCCCACACACACAAGTACATACAAAATTGTACAAACTAGTACAGGTTTTTCTCTCTGCAACCGAACAAATTTTTATTTTTGTAATAACTAAATTATTCGAGATAATTAAAATAATCATAATTACTTAAATAATTGTAATAATTTAAATAACTGTATTTATTTATAACTAAATTGTAATTTATTACACTAATACAATTTGTTACTTTAGAAAACACGCATTTTGTGGGGCCTAAGCGAGAAAAAATAGAAATTCAATGGAGCACAATAAAACCTCTCATCATTTTCCTCAAAGTTAATATTAGTATTTTAAAATTATTATTGATAACAACTGTAGCGTGACAGAAAATCCACTACTTATTAAGTCATATAAAATCATAAAATTTAATTACACCACATATGTTAAAATAATATTGAATGAGATTTAATGAAATCAAAGGAATGAACCACGATAAAATAAAAATCCTCATTACATTATATAAAAACCACTGTTTAAATATTAAAGAAAGTATTGAAAGCAACTCATATTATAAGATCAGTAATTTACCCAGGAAGCTAGGAGCAGTAAACAAATTAAATAACACCATATCAAGAAGAAAGAGAATCAGTTTAAGAGTGGTGAACACCAAAATACCCCAAAGACAAGAAGAAGGAAGAATAAAATTTGTGATCAGGAAGAAAACAATACCCTGAAACCTTTAGAGAAAAGCAAGGTCCGTATCAGTAAATAACTTCGATGCTCCAAACTAAACATCAGTCGAGATAACACAAAGTACCTTGGTTTACCCAAGAATGAAGAAGGAAGACAAGAAGACCAGAAGAAGGAAGACTAGAAGAAGGACAAGAATGAAGACAAGAAAGAAGATAAGAAGAAGGACAAGAAAGAAGATAAGAAGAAGGACAAGAAAGAAGACCAGGAGGAAAGGAAGAAATAGTATGAAAGAAACACCGTTGTAAAACCTATTATTATTATTAACTACCATCAACCCCAAACCCACCAAAACGATTAAAAAGAAAGTATAACATACCAAAATCCTATAAAAATGTAATTATTTAGAAACATAAAGTGTTGTATAGAATTATAAGAAGTGAACCTACTAAAGCGATTGTGTGATAAAGAAAATAAACAAGTCTTAACAGTCCATGATTACTAAAGGTCTGGTCTGAGATAGTGAGACTCAAAATATCAGAACCACCAGTGAAAGTGAATTTGTGTGTTTTTTGGAAATGCAATAAACTTAAAGTTAGTGATACTATGACTTATCAATATGCTATATAACAACTTTAATATCCAATAATAAACAGCATAATAAAATAATAAAATGGAAGATTTCCAGTATTTTATTATTTTAATGTAACTCTTTATTTACAAGACATTTGTAAAAAATGCTAATAACTAGAGTATGGGTGGTCATGTTTACTGATGAAGGGGATCATAAATAATAATGGTTTAGACCAGAAAGGACTGGCATTAATTTAGTATTCATAAGTTTAAAATGTTTAAATAGACTGTTTGTTCACAGCCATAAAATCAATGTATTTGTAAGAATTATTAGAAAGTAAGATTTATATTATGTGTTTAAAATGAATTATGTTTGCTAAATAACAGCATACATACCATTAATAATGTTTCAGTAGGTATGCTGTGTTAATTCAAAAAGAGTTAAAAGTATATGTTCAAACCATGTCAGCAATAAGTTCAATTGTACAGATGGCTAAATCATGTTCATAATTATTTTTGTATAACAGTAGTGCTAATTAAATACTATACCTCGCAATAAGTTATAAACCATTTTATTTTCATGTAATAATAACTATGTAAAGTCAGAGGAGTGGTAGAATTAATTTTATTTGAGAAAGACAGAAATGTAAAATTCTAAACTCTAGGCCATTTGGTGAATTCACAGAAACCATATAAACCAGTATAATTCACTTATAAATCCTGTAAACTAGCAAGATTTAGATAAGGTAAATCAGTTAACCACTACTGGGAAGGATCCTATGAGTTAAAATGATAATAAGGAAATATACCTTAAAATATTGTAAATTTTCAAAATATATAAATTAATTAATTTTAAAGAGCAATGTCAAATTCAGAGACTAACACAAAAAACCAGTTCAAAGGTATAATTTATATGTATTTAAGGAAAGGAAGAGAAATACGACTCATTAAAATTTATTATAATAGTATTAATAACAATTAAAATGGAAGAAAAATTTGTATGAAGGCGGAAATCAAATTTTGAGCCTATATTTCCAAAAGGGAAAGAAATTTGTTAATTTCCACAAAATGTCCACAGATATGGACTATAATACATCAATTTAAAAGGAATGAGATGATTATACCAATGATAAGGTTCATAATTCATGAAAGTGATGAATAAAATAAATAAATTCCATATATAATGTAATTTTGTATCATGCGTATGGGTAATCGAAATATGTTAACAATACTTTTTCAAAGATTGGGCCAGATTTTGACCAAGTTAAATAGTCTTTTGTTGAATATCAAGCTGAATAGTTGTGTGAGAAAACGTTCCTTACAACCGAGTCGAAAAATGGTATTACAGTTAGCCATGCATATAAGTGAATCGAGAGTTAGATGAATTAGACACTTTTTTAACTAAATCTACCAAAACGTTAACGACAATAGTGAAAACTAACACCTAACGTCATTATACGAGTGATCTAAAACAGTAAAACAATATATTTAATCTAATTCACGTTACAAATCATAACCACATTTTGAGGAACTTAACCCACAGAAGTGAACACATACAAAATAACCTAATTAACACAAGTTTACACGGAACACTTCTTCAGAACACACCAAACAACCTAATAGACAGATTACACCAGTGCGGAAACATTTCAAACATTCGTGAAGGTAATTTTGCTGTGATTTTTTGACACGATGACATCGCAGTAATCTCGCCAGATCTAATAGCGGCCATCTTTGAATTTTACGAAGCCCTGCCTACCTTATCCGGTGACGTCAGTCTACATATGGTTTGACTTCAACTTTCTTAAATATTGTATATCAGAATTATTTACATACTGTTAAATAATAATTATTGAATTTATTTTAATTGTTAATGTTATACTTTCTCGTTACCCTTCTCTGACTATTAATATAATCGCTCAAAGAACCTGTCCTTTTGTAACCCCTCTTTCCTTTCATGTCTTTTATGAGTATAAAACAACTTATTTCATTGTAATATTTTTTTTTTTTGAAAGAGAAGCCACAAGTCAATTAGGACTAGGCAGGAGCCTAGAGAAGCGAAAATTGTGCCGGGTCCAGTATGACGGGACTTGCAATGAAACTCAGCTGTAATGTAACAATAACAAGTTTATTATATGCCTAGAATTCATACATGCAGGCCAACTCTATGACATAATTATCCCCCCCATGAATCATAAATATCACGAATAATTTAATCCCACCTTTAACAGTATTAAAGAAAAACAACATGTGTATAGCATAACAAGTGTGTATAAATTCACTAAATATATGTATATATAAATATAAAGTTCTCCCCATCTTGTGACTAGCTAGACACAGACAAACATAACAACACACACAGAAACATAAGGCACATAGACTCACAATTACATTAATTCTAACACGAATGCCCCTGGAATGCACCCATCTTGTAGGCAGTGTAACTACAATACTCAGAACCCAGCAGAAATAAAATATACGCCCCTCAACAACCCGTTTCTGTAGAATTACACAAAATCCAAAACCCCAGAAGGATGATAATTACTCATAACGCATAAATAAGACCGGACCGCCCATATGTATAGCATTCCACTGATCAATGACCCATCACGAATGTATGAACCTTAAGTTCCTTCCACAGCATTAAATAAAAATAACGGAACTACATCACCTGATTTTAAACAGTTGTTATACAATTCTAAACGGTTACCTTGCTTCACAAATTCCGAAGGATATAATAAATCAGTATGTACTTTAACAGTCAGAAAATTAATCACTCGAGGCTTTACAATTTCAGAAAAATTTAGATAATATATGTTTTACAAAAAAATTATGAGTATATGTTTTATAGTTACAAGAGAATTAAACAGCAGATACTACAAGTGAAGGTTAATCAATATGTGTTTTGCCAGTTAAGAAAGACAATCAGTATAGCCCTTTTGTAAGGAGCAAAATCAACTGATATATGTCCAGAAGAAAAACAATTATTTTCTATTAATCCCGAATGGCTATATAAATATAATTAAAATGAAAAATTACAATAAGGCGTGTGCCCTAGCAGCTGTGAGAGCGCGCCAGCATGTGGTTGACAAAATTTGACAGGAATTTAACCTGCCTCAGGCTGCACAAACATGTGTGAGACAATAACTAAGTCCCATTTTTAAACCCCAGAAAACGGCCAAAAGAAAACAAAGAAAACCCCAGCCCTTGAATGTTAAACCCAATGTGAATTTAATATTTACTTATTTCTGTTCCAGCCGGAACAAAGCTACTAACCTATTCTATAAATTTTGTAAAGAGTAATATAATAATGAGATGCAAACTGTAAAATGCCCCAAGTGTAAAATATCTCTGGCACGCTCCCCCAGTGCAGCACACAATTACAAGCAGTGCACTTAGTGTTATGTAATTCAGTTATAAAGAAAAAGGTTCTTGAATTTAACTTATAATGTTCAGAGTCATGATCAGCAGCTCCCCTTTATAGCAGGCAGTCTGCACACGTGGTCACATGGATTCAAAGATGTCTAATGTAAAACAGGCGCACAGCCGGCCCGGCCCCAAAAAGGAAAATAAAAGAGTACATATCACCTTAGTACTGCTGGCAAGTGCTACATCGAGAACGAGTCACCAGCTCCCTCTTCGGACATGATCTTGTTTAACGGTCCATGACTGATGCAGGTGTACGGCTATCAGCAAGGCCAGATCTCCGGCTTAATTCAAGAACCCTGTTAATTCAAATAAATTAGAGAAATGTTCACCAAAAATGTACACCCGAGTTCAGGCAATTAACCTCAGAACGGGCCTTCAATCAACTCTCAATAAATGCACCAGTTTCATTAATAAAGTTTATGAAACCAGCTTAAAGAGTAGAAAATCAGCAATGGAATAAGTAAATTTGAATAATGACCGGACTTTATTAAACGTGGCGTAATACAAAATCATCAGCAGGAGATCTACATGCTTCGACAGAAATTTGCAGGTTAAACGGCCACGTGGTGAGCGATAATCATTATTTGAACAAAAAAAATTTAACTGCAAGGCACTCACAGCATTAAGAATGTTTTAACATTAATAAAATTTCATCTAGGGAAGTTCTCACAAATGATTCTCTACTGTTAAGCTAATTAAAGAGCTCCCCCGACAGTCTACTGCATGAATTGACACAGTTCACGACCTGACTACGCATTAACTTTTAGTCATTAATTTTTAATGTTGTACACCTTTATCATGACCATGACAATTACAATACCTCTCACACTATTCTAGTAATAATAAACGGAACATGAGCTATATACTGACGTTAAGTAATTTACTGAACAATGAGTTTTCTCTTAATATAAAACCTGTCGGGCCGCACTCACATAATTACGTCTTTTATATACGATTGCATACACCGTGTTATTAATTATCCATTTAATATGAATTACTTATAAACACAAAATAATGAAATTCTCACCGGGAGTCGTTTACGCTTCAGCAAGCCATGAAGACGGATACAAACTACGCCGTAATTGTTCGAAGAGAGAGAGACGGACCGTTGTATCTCGCAGCGGGGCAGTGAGTTGTCTGCCCGTCACAAGCAGAACCAAATGCTCCCCTTTCTACAAGTTGCGCACGCAACCGTAACCGAGCCGAACAAAGGTCGCTTCAGCCGACACCAGCATCCACTTTATTTGACAATTAAAAAAAACTTTTCTAAAACCTTCGACAGCCGGATTTACACCGGCACACTCCCACCCCGAAAGGGCAACCCGGTTGCCCCACTCTGAAACTCTGGAGAGTACCCTGCAGTGTACCCCCCCATCTTAAGTACTCCGGTGGACATCGTGGGTGAGTTGGCCAGGTGGCACTTGCTCTCAGGAGAACCACCATCCCCATGCGACCCTCTCCGCCACGCCAATCCCACGGGACCGCCCCAACACGTCACCCTCTCCGGTGACCATCACCTACTCCCACCGGTCCCACTCACATACTCGTCCTAAAACCAAACAAGGTATCTCACACCTTGATATGTGAGCGACCGTACTACTCCTTGTCCATCTCTTGGACCGACCAGCCACATGCACCCACAAGGCATCTCCATCCTTGCCATATGGCTGGCCCACTTCCCTACACAAGGGCGGACGGCCCCGCTCAGCCAGACAGAGAGGACCGCACCAAGGGCACACGCACATTAATCCCATCATTTACTCATTCGAATACACCATAACTAGAGGGGGTTTACTTTTCTGCAGCACCGTCTACAACAACCGGAGAATGCGGCATGGCTCGGACCCTATAATGAACAACATCAACATCAACAACTATTAACAATCAGCAACAGCACACCATCACTCCATCTAACTTTTAAAACAGGGGAAACTGACGATCTCCAAGACCATGACCATCTCGAGGATCACAATCTACTGACTTCCGGCTAGTCTCACTCTACTTCCTTATCGATAGGTTTTTTTTACTAAGGGGAGGGGTAGGAAAATCGGGAAGATGAAATGGGGCAAGGATCATTAAAGGGTCAATAGCCAGGACTAAGGGTAAGGACCTGGTTCCCTCCGAAAATAAGGATGAATGGAGGAAACCAAGGCTCGCGTGGGCAGGGGCGCAACCCTGAAATAGATGAACACCACTGGGAGTGTGGGGAACATCTACCCGCTACCCGTTAACCTCTTCTTCTTACCTTTCTATGACGGACTTTGGGTACCCGTTCCTTTCGGACACCACTCTCTAAGAAATTATTTCGTGTTGAGCGGTACTGGCTGATTTCTTCGGAAACAGAATCAAGGCAACTTACCTCACTACTTTCACTCCGCTTTGGATTATGCTCATCGTCTAACTCTTCTGCCACAATTTCTTCCTTTTCTACAATTTCCCCTTCTTCGTCCACATAATCCAAATCAACTTCCTGACACTGCACCTCCTCAGCATCTTCCCGTTGCTCCTCTAATCCATCTTCTTCATCACACGCATCGCCAGCTCCTTCACGAACTTCTTGACTAACCTCTTCTCCGATCTCATTTTCATCAACACGTTCATCACCAACGTCATCGCCATCACTTCCACTACCACCACCTGAACACTGCACATCCTCGTCCTCCTCTAGTTGCTCACCTGGTCCACCTGAAACTTCCTCCCGTTCCTCGGAATCCTCAACACTACTTACAGAAGGCGTCTGCACATCTTCACACACTACATCACTCTCATTCACAAACTCTACAACGCTGCCACCAAATTTCTCCTCAACTTCTACCTCATCTACTTCTACTACATTTGCGGCATGAACATCCCCTTGTCCATCCACAACCTCAGAAACACTCGCAGCCCGGACATCCCTGTGTCCATCTGCAACTTCAGACTCTACAGTCTCCCTAACACCTACAACTATACTCACCTGCGCAGCATCTGCAGACCGCTCTTCTGACCCTTCTGTTGATTCCACATCTTCACCACTCTCAGCAACTATAACATCTTCCACCCTGGACTCCAGCTGTCCAGGTTCATGTGCAATGACTAAATTAATTTCTACTGGCGATGGTAAAGCGACACTCTCAAGTGACTTCTCATATCCCTGCGTAGACAATGACGATATTACCGGATCTGGATCCGTCACGAACCGAGATGTAAATCCCGGAACAAATTCTGCGGCCTCTGGATTCAACCATGACGTCCTCTTTGAGTCCTGCAACACCGTCTTAACTGACGTGTCCTTGTCGTCTTGGATTGATCCCACGAAGCAGTTCCGCTCTTCTACTTCTGCTTCCCCTTCTTCATTCACTACTCTCTTAGGCACTTGTACTTCCTCTGGAACCTTCAAAGCTTCCTTTTCTCCAAACAAGAATGACGCCTAACTACCGGCTCCCTACTGGCCGATGTTTGTTCCCTAACATAATTTCTTCTTCCCCTGTTAATTTCATGTTTCTTTGTTTTCTGTGCTGTAGCTGTTGTTACCGTCTTCACTCTTGCCACCCCCCTGTAGCCTCCATCACTTCCGGAATATTCAGGCTTTCTAGGCGTCTCTTGGGTTCTCCTCCAACCACCATGTTTGTCCTTTTTGGCTCGTCCCGATGAACCACTGGAGTATTGGATATCTGTAGCATCTCTTCCCCGGGACTCGTCAACCTCCTGGACCGCTCTTGAAACCACACACAGTCGCTCAAGGTCCGCAAAACAACGTGGACGGTCCGCGGATACCAAACGAGATCTCTCTTGGGGATGCAGTCCTTCCAGAATCGCTTGTATGACTTCGGTCTCGGGCAGCCCCAACCTTAACACCCGGGCAGCTTTCCGTATATCGTGCACGAACTCCCCTAACGCCTCTCCGTTGGCCTGTGGGCGATAGAATTTTTCAAGCTCAAGCTGGGCACGTCGTCGAATGGGTAGGAAGAAGTTCAACACCTCCCCATGGAAAGCATCAACACTGTCACCCCGACGCAGAGCCTTGGTGACCAGATCAGCCAACGTACTCCGGCAATACGGGTATATAAGAGACAAGACCTCCCCATCGGACACCCCCGGGAAATCTGCCACCTGCAGGACCAGGTCCAAGAAAACCAGCAGCTGGTCCTCATCAAATCCATTCACCACCGGAAATTTCTGGAGAACGCCTGTAAGAGGGTGGGGCAACTCCTGATAGCATACCGCCGCTAGAATTGCACAATTCAAAACAAACAATCATAAAACAAATCCCCACTAAACACCTAACACAACATAACCTACAAACACATATTAACAAAAATCGGAAAAACTCAAGTACTTTCCTTCCTTTGAGTAGACCCCCGGGTTCTCTAGCGCTGCAGAGACCTGGCCTATTCTGAACCATTCACATCCACGACAGAAGGAGACAAGTGACAAGCAACAATGCTAAACACACATAACATCAAACAACAATTCGACACACACGCCGTACCAACACATAACTCACAACAACCAACTAACAATAGAAAATAATAATTCGGGAAATAACACTCCAACATCAACAGGACACAAGTCGGTGTCGGTACCGACTTCCGATCGGGCCATACCGCATCCGCCAATTTCACACGTTAAACTCCGACCCCGAATCAACATTCCATCATCCAGGCCACTTGAGACTCCCCGGCCGTACAACCATTACATTTTTCAAACACAAATAACCGCCTCAGTGGTGCGACCCGACTCACAAGTTATACTACCTACAACTAGCCTACACGGGCATATACCCAAAAAACTATGTCACAACAATCGCATTAATATTTCCGAGTTTGCAAGCCCCGTCACACACCAGGACCCAAGGGTTCAAGCCTAGAATGAACCACGCTCACTGCTACCATTTGCGGTAGCAGACTTTATAAACCACGCTCTGCGGTACCATTTGTAACCCCTCTTTCCTTTCATGTCTTTTATGAGTATAAAACAACTTATTTCATTTTAATATTTTTTTTTTTTTTGAAAGAGAAGCCAGAAGTGAATACATACAAAATAACCTAATTAACACAAGTTTACACGGAACACTTCTTCAGAACACACCAAACAACCTAATAGACAGATTACACCAGTGCGGGAACATTTCAAACATTCGTGAAGGTAATTTTGCTGTGATTTTTTGACACGATGACATCGCAGTAATCTCGCCAGATCTAATAGCGGCCATCTTTGAATTTTACGAAGCCCTGCCTACCTTATCCGGTGACGTCAGTCTACATATGGTTTGACTTCAACTTTCTTAAATATTGTATATCAGAATTATTTAAATACTGTTAAATAATAATTATTGAATTTATTTTAATTGTTAATGTTATACTTTCTCGTTACCCTTCTCTGACTATTAATATAATCGCTCAAAGAACCTGTCCTTTTGTAACCCCTCTTTCCTTTCATGTCTTTTATGAGTATAAAACAACTTATTTCATTGTAATATTTTTTTTTTTTGAAAGAGAAGCCACAAGTCAATTAGGACTAGGCAGGAGCCTAGAGAAGCGAAAATTGTGCCGGGTCCAGTATGACGGGACTTGCAATGAAACTCAGCTGTAATGTAACAATAACAAGTTTATTATATGCCTAGAATTCATACATGCAGGCCAACTCTATGACATAATTATCCCCCCCATGAATCATAAATATCACGAATAATTTAATCCCACCTTTAACAGTATTAAAGAAAAACAACATGTGTATAGCATAACAAGTGTGTATAAATTCACTAAATATATGTATATATAAATATAAAGTTCTCCCCATCTTGTGACTAGCTAGACACAGACAAACATAACAACACACACAGAAACATAAGGCACATAGACTCACAATTACATTAATTCTAACACGAATGCCCCTGGAATGCACCCATCTTGTAGGCAGTGTAACTACAATACTCAGAACCCAGCAGAAATAAAATATACGTCCCTCAACAACTCGTTTCTGTAGAATTACACAAAATCCAAAACCCCAGAAGGATGATAATTACTCATAACGCATAAATAAGACCGGACCGCCCATATGTATAGCATTCCACTGATCAATGACCCATCATGAATGTATGAACCTTAAGTTCCTTCCACAGCATTAAATAAAAATAACGGAACTACATCACCTGATTTTAAACAGTTGTTATACAATTCTAAACGGTTACCTTGCTTCACAAATTCCGAAGGATATAATAAATCAGTATGTACTTTAACAGTCAGAAAATTAATCACCCGAGGCTTTACAATTTCAGAAAAATTTAGATAATATATGTTTTACAAAAAAATAATGAGTATATGTTTTATAGTTAAATAGAATTAAACAGCAGATACTACAAGTGAAGGTTAATCAATATGTGTTTTGCCAGTTAAGAAAGACAATCAGTATAGCCCTTTTGTAAGGAGCAAAATCAACTAATATATGTCCAGAAGAAAAACAATTATTTTCTATTAACCCCGAATGGCTATATAAATATAATTAAAATGAAAAATTACAATAAGGCGGTTGTGCCCTAGCAGCTGTGAGAGCGCGCCAGCATGTGGTTGACAAAATTTGACAGGAATTTAACCTGCCTCAGGCTGCACAAACATGTGTCAGACAAAAACTAAGTCCCCTTTTTAAACCCCAGAAAACGGCCAAAAGAAAACAAAGAAAACCCCAGCCCTTAAATGTTAAACCCAATGTGAATTTAATATTTACTTATTTCTGTTCCAGCCGGAACAAAGCTACTAACCTATTCTATAAATTTTGTAAAGAGTAATATAATAATGAGATGCAAACTGTAAATTGCCCCAAGTGTAAAATATCTCTGGCACGCTCCCCCAGTGCAGCACACAATTACAAGCAGTGCACTTAGTGTTATGTAATTCAGTTATAAAGAAAAAGGTTCTTGAATTTAACTTATAATGTTCAGAGTCATGATCAGCAGCTCCCCTTTATAGCAGGCAGTCTGCACACGTGGTCACATGGATTCAAAGATATCTAATGTAAAACAGGCGCACAGCCGGCCCGGCCCCAAAAAGGAAAATAAAAGAGTACATATCACCTTAGTACTGCTGGCAAGTGCTACATCGAGAACGAGTCACCAGCTCCCTCTTCGGACATGATCTTGTTTAACGGTCCATGACTGATGCAGGTGTACGGCTATCAGCAAGGCCAGATCTCCGGCTTAATTCAAGAACCCTGTTAATTCAAATAAATTAGAGAAATGTTCACCAAAAATGTACACCCGAGTTCAGGCAATTAACCTCAGAACGGGCCTTCAATCAACTCTCAATAAATGCACCAGTTTCATTAATAAAGTTTATGAAACCAGCTTAAAGAGTAGAAAATCAGCAATGGAATAAGTAAATTTGAATAATGACCGGACTTTATTAAACGTGGCGTAATACAAAATCATCAGCAGGAGATCTACATGCTTCGACAGAAATTTGCAGGTTAAACGGCCACGTGGTGAGCGATAATCATTATTTGAACAAAAAAAATTTAACTGCAAGGCACTCACAGCATTAAGAATGTTTTAACATTAATAAAATTTCATCTAGGGAAGTTCTCACAAATGATTCTCTACTGTTAAGCTAATTAAAGAGCTCCCCCGACAGTCTACTGCATGAATTGACACAGTTCACGACCTGACTACGCATTAACTTTTAGTCATTAATTTTTAATGTTGTACACCTTTATCATGACCATGACAATTACAATACCTCTCACACTATTCTAGTAATAATAAACGGAACATGAGCTATATACTGACGTTAAGTAATTTACTGAACAATGAGTTTTCTCTTAATATAAAACCTGTCGGGCCGCACTCACATAATTACGTCTTTTATATACGATTGCATACACCGTGTTATTAATTATCCATTTAATATGAATTACTTATAAACACAAAATAATGAAATTCTCACCGGGAGTCGTTTACGCTTCAGCAAGCCAAGAAGACGGATACAAACTACGCCGTAATTGTTCGAAGAGAGAGAGACGGACCGTTGTATCTCGCAGCGGGGCAGTGAGTTGTCTGCCCGTCACAAGCAGAACCAAATGCTCCCCTTTCTACAAGTTGCGCACGCAACCGTAACCGAGCCGAACAAAGGTCGCTTCAGCCGACACCAGCATCGACTTTATTTGACAATTAAAAAAAACTTTTCTAAAACCTTCGACAGCCGGATTTACACCGGCACACTCCCACCCCGAAAGGGCAACCCGGTTGCCCCACTCTGAAACTCTGGAGAGTACCCTGCAGTGTACCCCCCCATCTTAAGTACTCCGGTGGACATCGTGGGTGAGTTGGCCAGGTGGCACTTGCTCTCAGGAGAACCACCATCCCCATGCGACCCTCTCCGCCACGCCAATCCCACGGGACCGCCCCAACACGTCACCCTCTCCGGTGACCATCACCTACTCCCACCGGTCCCACTCACATACTCGTCCTAAAACCAAACAAGGTATCTCACACCTTGATATGTGAGCGACCGTACTACTCCTTGTCCATCTCTTGGACCGACCAGCCACATGCACCCACAAGGCATCTCCATCCTTGCCATATGGCTGGCCCACTTCCCTACACAAGGGCGGACGGCCCCGCTCAGCCAGACAGAGAGGACCGCACCAAGGGCACACGCACATTAATCCCATCATTTACTCATTCGAATACACCATAACTAGAGGGGGTTTACTTTTCTGCAGCACCGTCTACAACAACCGGAGAATGCGGCATGGCTCGGACCCTATAATGAACAACATCAACATCAACAACTATTAACAATCAGCAACAGCACACCATCACTCCATCTAACTTTTAAAACAGGGGAAACTGACGATCTCCAAGACCACGACCATCTCGAGGATCACAATCTACTGACTTCCGGCTAGTCTCACTCTACTTCCTTATCGATAGGTTTTTTTTACTAAGGGGAGGGGTAGGAAAATCGGGAAGATGAAATGGGGCAAGGATCATTAAAGGGTCAATAGCCAGGACTAAGGGTAAGGACCTGGTTCCCTCCGAAAATAAGGATGAATGGAGGAAACCAAGGCTCGCGTGGGCAGGGGCGCAACCCTGAAATAGATGAACACCACTGGGAGTGTGGGGAACATCTACCCGCTACCCGTTAACCTCTTCTTCTTACCTTTCTATGACGGACTTTGGGTACCCGTTCCTTTCGGACACCACTCTCTAAGAAATTATTTCGTGTTGAGCGGTACTGGCTGATTTCTTCGGAAACAGAATCAAGGCAACTTACCTCACTACTTTCACTCCGCTTTGGATTATGCTCATCGTCTAACTCTTCTGCCACAATTTCTTCCTTTTCTACAATTTCCCCTTCTTCGTCCACATAATCCAAATCAACTTCCTGACACTGCACCTCCTCAGCATCTTCCCGTTGCTCCTCTAATCCATCTTCTTCATCACACGCATCGCCAGCTCCTTCACGAACTTCTTGACTAACCTCTTCTCCGATCTCATTTTCATCAACACGTTCATCACCAACGTCATCGCCATCACTTCCACTACCACCATCTGAACACTGCACATCCTCGTCCTCCTCTAGTTGCTCACCTGGTCCACCTGAAACTTCCTCCCGTTCCTCGGAATCCTCAACACTACTTACAGAAGGCGTCTGCACATCTTCACACACTACATCACTCTCATTCACAAACTCTACAACGCTGCCACCAAATTTCTCCTCAACTTCTACCTCATCTACTTCTACTACATTTGCGGCATGAACATCCCCTTGTCCATCCACAACCTCAGAAACACTCGCAGCCCGGACATCCCTGTGTCCATCTGCAACTTCAGACTCTACAGTCTCCCTAACACCTACAACTATACTCACCTGCGCAGCATCTGCAGACCGCTCTTGTGACCCTTCTGTTGATTCCACATCTTCACCACTCTCAGTAACTATAACATCTTCCACCCTGGACTCCAGCTGTCCAGGTTCATGTGCAATGACTAAATTAATTTCTACTGGCGATGGTAAAGCGACACTCTCAAGTGACTTCTCATATCCCTGCGTAGACAATGACGATATTACCGGATCTGGATCCGTCACGAACCGAGATGTAAATCCCGGAACAAATTCTGCGGCCTCTGGATTCAACCATGACGTCCTCTTTGAGTCCTGCAACACCGTCTTAACTGACGTGTCCTTGTCGTCTTGGATTGATCCCACGAAGCAGTTCCGCTCTTCTACTTCTGCTTCCCCTTCTTCATTCACTACTCTCTTAGGCACTTGTACTTCCTCTGGAACCTTCAAAGCTTCCTTTTCTCCAAACAAGAATGACGCCTAACTACCGGCTCCCTACTGGCCGATGTTTGTTCCCTAACATAATTTCTTCTTCCCCTGTTAATTTCATGTTTCTTTGTTTTCTGTGCTGTAGCTGTTGTTACCGTCTTCACTCTTGCCACCCCCCTGTAGCCTCCATCACTTCCGGAATATTCAGGCTTTCTAGGCGTCTCTTGGGTTCTCCTCCAACCACCATGTTTGTCCTTTTTGGCTCGTCCCGATGAACCACTGGAGTATTGGATATCTGTAGCATCTCTTCCCCGGGACTCGTCAACCTCCTGGACCGCTCTTGAAACCACACACAGTCGCTCAAGGTCCGCAAAACAACGTGGACGGTCCGCGGATACCAAACGAGATCTCTCTTGGGGTGCAGTCCTTCCAGAATCGCTTGTATGACTTCGGTCTCGGGCAGCCCCAACCTTAACACCCGGGCAGCTTTCCGTATATCGTGCACGAACTCCCCTAACGCCTCTCCGTTGGCCTGTGGGCGATAGAATTTTTCAAGCTCAAGCTGGGCACGTCGTCGAATGGGTAGGAAGAAGTTCAACACCTCCCCATGGAAAGCATCAACACTGTCACCCCGACGCAGAGCCTTGGTGACCAGATCAGCCAACGTACTCCGGCAATACGGGTATATAAGAGACAAGACCTCCCCATCGGACACCCCCGGGAAATCTGCCACCTGCAGGACCAGGTCCAAGAAAACCAGCAGCTGGTCCTCATCAAATCCATTCACCACCGGAAATTTCTGGAGAACGCCTGTAAGAGGGTGGGGCAACTCCTGATAGCATACCGCCGCTAGAATTGCACAATTCAAAACAAACAATCATAAAACAAATCCCCACTAAACACCTAACACAACATAACCTACAAACACATATTAACAAAAATCGGAAAAACTCAAGTACTTTCCTTCCTTTGAGTAGACCCCCGGGTTCTCTAGCGCTGCAGAGACCTGGCCTATTCTGAACCATTCACATCCACGACAGAAGGAGACAAGTGACAAGCAACAATGCTAAACACACATAACATCAAACAACAATTCGACACACACGCCGTACCAACACATAACTCACAACAACCAACTAACAATAGAAAATAATAATTCGGGAAATAACACTCCAACATCAACAGGACACAAGTCGGTGTCGGTACCGACTTCCGATCGGGCCATACCGCATCCGCCAATTTCACACGTTAAACTCCGACCCCGAATCAACATTCCATCATCCTGGCCACTTGAGACTCCCCGGCCGTACAACCATTACATTTTTCAAACACAAATAACCGCCTCAGTGGTGCGACCCGACTCACAAGTTATACTACCTACAACTAGCCTACACGGGCATATACCCAAAAAACTATGTCACAACAATCGCATTAATATTTCCGAGTTTGCAAGCCCCGTCACACACCAGGACCCAAGGGTTCAAGCCTAGAATGAACCACGCTCACTGCTACCATTTGCGGTAGCAGACTTTATAAACCACGCTCTGCGGTACCATTTGTAACCCCTCTTTCCTTTCAATGTCTTTTATGAGTATAAAACAACTTATTTCATTTTAATATTTTTTTTTTTTGAAAGAGAAGCCAGAAGTGAACACATACAAAATAACCTAATTAACACAAGTTTACACGGAACACTTCTTCAGAACACACCAAACAACCTAATAGACAGATTACACCAGTGCGGGAACATTTCAAACATTCGTGAAGGTAATTTTGCTGTGATTTTTTGACACGATGACATCGCAGTAATCTCGCCAGATCTAATAGCGGCCATCTTTGAATTTTACGAAGCCCTGCCTACCTTATCCGGTGACGTCAGTCTACATATGGTTTGACTTCAACTTTCTTAAATATTGTATATCAGAATTATTTAAATACTGTTAAATAATAATTATTGAATTTATTTTAATTGTTAATGTTATACTTTCTCGTTACCCTTCTCTGACTATTAATATAATCGCTCAAAGAACCTGTCCTTTTGTAACCCCTCTTTCCTTTCATGTCTTTTATGAGTATAAAACAACTTATTTCATTGTAATATTTTTTTTTTTTTGAAAGAGAAGCCACAAGTTCAATTAGGACTAGGCAGGAGCCTAGAGAAGCGAAAATTGTGCCGGGTCCAGTATGACGGGACTTGCAATGAAACTCAGCTGTAATGTAACAATAACAAGTTTATTATATGCCTAGAATTCATACATGAAGGCCAACTCTATGACATAATTATCCCCCCCATGAATCATAAATATCACGAATAATTTAATCCCACCTTTAACAGTATTAAAGAAAAACAACATGTGTATAGCATAACAAGTGTGTATAAATTCACTAAATATATGTATATATAAATATAAAGTTCTCCCCATCTTGTGACTAGCTAGACACAGACAAACATAACAACACACACAGAAACATAATGCACATAGACTCACAATTACATTAATTCTAACACGAATGCCCCTGGAATGCACCCATCTTGTAGGCAGTGTAACTACAATACTCAGAACCCAGCAGAAATAAAATATACGTCCCTCAACAACCCGTTTCTGTAGAATTACACAAAATCCAAAACCCCAGAAGGATGATAATTACTCATAACGCATAAATAAGACCGGACCGCCCATATGTATAGCATTCCACTGATCAATGACCCATCATGAATGTATGAACCTTAAGTTCCTTCCACAGCATTAAATAAAAATAACGGAACTACATCACCTGATTTTAAACAGTTGTTATACAATTCTAAACGGTTACCTTGCTTCACAAATTCCGAAGGATATAATAAATCAGTATGTACTTTAACAGTCAGAAAATTAATCACCCGAGGCTTTACAATTTCAGAAAAATTTAGATAATATATGTTTTACAAAAAAATAATGAGTATATGTTTATAGTTAAATAGAATTAAACAGCAGATACTACAAGTGAAGGTTAATCAATATGTGTTTTGCCAGTTAAGAAAGACAATCAGTATAGCCCTTTTGTAAGGAGCAAAATCAACTAATATATGTCCAGAAGAAAAACAATTATTTTCTATTAACCCCGAATGGCTATATAAATATAATTAAAATGAAAAATTACAATAAGGCGGTTGTGCCCTAGCAGCTGTGAGAGCGCGCCAGCATGTGGTTGACAAAATTTGACAGGAATTTAACCTGCCTCAGGCTGCACAAACATGTGTCAGACAAAAACTAAGTCCCCTTTTTAAACCCCAGAAAACGGCCAAAAGAAAACAAAGAAAACCCCAGCCCTTAAATGTTAAACCCAATGTGAATTTAATATTTACTTATTTCTGTTCCAGCCGGAACAAAGCTACTAACCTATTCTATAAATTTTGTAAAGAGTAATATAATAATGAGATGCAAACTGTAAATTGCCCCAAGTGTAAAATATCTCTGGCACGCTCCCCCAGTGCAGCACACAATTACAAGCAGTGCACTTAGTGTTATGTAATTCAGTTATAAAGAAAAAGGTTCTTGAATTTAACTTATAATGTTCAGAGTCATGATCAGCAGCTCCCCTTTATAGCAGGCAGTCTGCACACGTGGTCACATGGATTCAAAGATATCTAATGTAAAACAGGCGCACAGCCGGCCCGGCCCCAAAAAGGAAAATAAAAGACTACATATCACCTTAGTACTGCTGGAAAGTGCTACATCGAGAACGAGTCACCAGCTCCCTCTTCGGACATGATCTTGTTTAATGGTCCATGACTGATGCAGGTGTACGGCTATCAGCAAGGCCAGATCTCCGGCTTAATTCAAGAACCCTGTTAATTCAAATAAATTAGAGAAATGTTCACCAAAAATGTACACCCGAGTTCAGGCAATTAACCTCAGAACGGGCCTTCAATCAACTCTCAATAAATGCACCAGTTTCATTAATAAAGTTTTTGAAACCAGCTTAAAGAGTAGAAAATCAGCCATGGAATAAGTAAATTTGAATAATGAACAGACTTTATTAAACGTGGCGTAATACAAAATCATCAGCAGGAGAACTACATGCTTCGACAGAAATTTGCAGGTTAAACGGCCACGTGGTGAGCGATAATCATTATTTGACCAAAAAAAATTTAACTGCAAGGCACTCACAGCATTAAGAATGTTTTAACATTAATAAAATTTCATCTAGGGAAGTTCTCACAAATAATTCTCTACTGTTAAGCTAATTAAAGAGCTCCCCCGACAGTCTACTGCATGAATTGACACAGTTCACGACCTGACTACGCATTAACTTTTAGTCATTAATTTTTAATGTTGTACACCTTTATCATGACCATGACAATTACAATACCTCTCACACTATTCTAGTAATAATAAACGGAACATGAGCTATATACTGAACGTTAAGTAATTTACTGAACAATGAGTTTTCTCTTAATATAAAACCTGTCGGGTCGCACTCACATAATTACGTCTTTTATATACGATTGCATACACCGTGTTATTAATTATCCATTTAATATGAATTACTTATAAACACAAAATAATGAAATTCTCACCGGGAGTCGTTTACGCTTCAGCAAGCCATGAAGACGGATACAAACTACGCCGTAATTGTTCGAAGAGAGAGAGACGGACCGTTGTATCTCGCAGCGGGGCAGTGAGTTGTCTGCCCGTCACAAGCAGAACCAAATGCTCCCCTTTCTACAAGTTGCGCACGCAACCGTAACCGAGCCGAACAAAGGTCGCTTCAGCCGACACCAGCATCCACTTTATTTGACAATTAAAAAAAACTTTTCTAAAACCTTCGACAGCCGGATTTACACCGGCACACCCCCACCCCGAAAGGGCAACCCGGTTGCCCCACTCTGAAACTCTGGAGAGTACCCTGCAGTGTACCCCCCCATCTTAAGTACTCCGGTGGACATCGTGGGTGAGTTGGCCAGGTGGCACTTGCTCTCAGGAGAACCACCATCCCCATGCGACACTCTCCGCCACGCCAATCCCACGGGACCGCCCCAACACGTCACCCTCTCCGGTGACCATCACCTACTCCCACCGGTCCCACTCACATACTCGTCCTAAGACCAAACAAGGTATCTCACACCTTGATATGTGAGCGACCGTACTACTCCTCGTCCATCTCTTGGACCGACCAGCCACATGCACCCACAAGGCATCTCCATCCTTGCCATATGGCTGGCCCACTTCCCTACACAAGGGCGGACGGCCCCGCTCAGCCAGACAGAGAGGACCGCACCAAGGGCACACGAACATTAATCCCATCATTTACTCATTCTAATACACCATAACTAGAGGGGGTTTACTTTTCTGCAGCACCGTCTACAACAACCGGAGAATGCGGCATGGCTCGGACCCTATAATGAACAACATCAACATCAACAACTATTAACAATCAGCAACAGCACACCATCACTCCATCTAACTTTTAAAACAGGGGAAACTGACGATCTCCAAGACCACGACCATCTCGAGGATCACAAACTACTGACTTCCGGCTAGTCTCTCTCTACTTCCTTATCAATAGGTTTTTTTTTTGTTTTTTTTTTGTTTTGTTTTTTTACTAAGGGGAGGGGTAGGAAAATCGGGAAGATGAAATGGGGCAAGGATCATTAAAGGGTCAATAGCCAGGACTAAGGGTAAGGACTTGTTTCCCTCCGAAAATAAGGATGAATGGAGGAAACCAAGGCTCGCGTGGGCAGGGGCGCAACCCTGAAATAGATGAACACCACTGGGAGTGTGGGGAACATCTACCCGCTACCCGTTAACCTCTTCTTCTTACCTTTCTATGACGGACTTTGGGTACCCGTTCCTTTCGGTCACCACTCTCTAAGAAATTATTTCGTGTTGAGCGGTACTGGCTGATTTCTTCGGAAACAGAATCAAGGCAACTTACCTCACTACTTTCACTCCGCTTTGGATTATGCTCATCGTCTAACTCTTCTGCCACAATTTCTTCCTTTTCTACAATTTCCCCTTCTTCGTCCACATAATCCAAATCAACTTCCTGACACTGCACCTCCTCAGCATCTTCCCGTTGCTCCTCTGATCCATCTTCTTCATCACACGCATCGCCAGCTCCTTCACGAACTTCTTGACTAACCTCTTCTCCGATCTCATTTTCATCAACACGTTCATCACGAACGTCATCGCCATCACTTCCACTACCACCATCTGAACACTGCACATCCTCGTCCTCCTCTAGTTGCTCACCTGGTCCACCTGAAACTTCCTCCCGTTCCTCGGAATCCTCAACACTACTTACAGAAGGCGTCTGCACATCTTCACACACTACATCACTCTCATTCACAAACTCTACAACGCTGCCACCAAATTTCTCCTCAACTTCTACCTCATCTACTTCTACTACACTTGCGGCATGAACATCCCCTTGTCCATCCACAACCTCAGAAACACTCGCAGCCCGGACATCCCTGTGTCCATCTGCAACTTCAGACTCTACAGTCTCCCTAACACCTACAACTATACTCACCTGCGCAGCATCTGCAGACCGCTCTTCTGACCCTTCTGTTGATTCCACATCTTCACCACTCTCAGCAACTATAACATCTTCCACCCTGGACTCCAGCTGTCCAGGTTCATGTGCAATGACTAAATTAATTTCTACTGGCGATGGTAAAGCGACACTCTCAAGTGACTTCTCATATCCCTGCGTAGACAATGACGATATTACCGGATCTGGATCCGTCACGAACCGAGATGTAAATCCCGGAACAAATTCTGCGGCCTCTGGATTCAACCATGACGTCCTCTTTGAGTCCTGCAACACCGTCTTAACTGACGTGTCCTTGTCGTCTTGGATTGATCCCACGAAGCAGTTCCGCTCTTCTACTTCTGCTTCCCCTTCTTCATTCACTACTCTCTTAGGCACTTGTACTTCCTCTGGAACCTTCAAAGCTTCCTTTTCTCCAAACAAGAATGACGCCTAACTACCGGCTCCCTACTGGCCGATGTTTGTTCCCTAACATAATTTCTTCTTCCCCTGTTAATTTCATGTTTCTTTGTTTTCTGTGCTGTAGCTGTTGTTACCGTCTTCACTCTTGCCACCCCCCTGTAGCCTCCATCACTTCCGGAATATTCAGGCTTTCTAGGCGTCTCTTGGGTTCTCCTCCAACCACCATGTTTGTCCTTTTTGGCTCGTCCCGATGAACCACTGGAGTATTGGATATCTGTAGCATCTCTTCCCCGGGACTCGTCAACCTCCTGGACCGCTCTTGAAACCACACACAGTCGCTCAAGGTCCGCAAAACAACGTGGACGGTCCGCGGATACCAAACGAGATCTCTCTTGGGGATGCAGTCTTTCCAGAATCGCTTGTATGACTTCGGTCTCGGGCAACCCCAACCTTAACACCCGGGCAGCTTTCCGTATATCGTGCACGAACTCCCCTAACGCCTCTCCGTTGGCCTGTGGGCGATAGAATTTTTCAAGCTCAAGCTGGGCACGTCGTCGAATGGGTAGGAAGAAGTTCAACACCTCCCCATGGAAAGCATCAACACTGTCACCCCGACGCAGAGCCTTGGTGACCAGATCAGCCAACGTACTCCGGCAATACGGGTATATAAGAGACAAGACCTCCCCATCGGACACCCCCGGGAAATCTGCCACCTGCAGGACCAGGTCCAAGAAAACCAGCAGCTGGTCCTCATCAAATCCATTCACCACCGGAAATTTCTGGAGAACGCCTGTAAGAGGGTGGGGCAACTCCTGATAGCATACCGCCGCCAGAATTATTGCACAATTCAAAACAAACAATCATAAAACAAATCCCCACTAAACACCTAACACAACATAACCTACAAACATATATTAACAAAAATCGGAAAAACTCAAGTACTGTCCTTCCTTTGAGTAGACCCCCGGGTTCTCTAGCGCTGCGGAGACCTGGCCTATTCTGAACCATTCACATCCACGACAGAAGGAGACAAGTGACAAGCAACAATGCTAAACACACATAACATCAAACAAAAATCGACACACACGCCGTACCAACACATAACTCACTACAACCAACTAACAATAGAGAATCATAATTCGGGAAATAACACTCCAACATCAACCGGACACAAGTCGGTGTCGGTACCGACTTCCGATCGGGCCATACCGCATTCGCCAATTTCACACGTTAAACTCCGACCCCGAATCAACATTCCATCATCCTGGCCACTTGAGACTCCCCGGCCGTACAACCATTACATTTTTCAAACACAAATAACCGCCTCAGTGGTGCGACCCGACTCACAAGTTATACTACCTACAACTAGCCTACACGGGCATATACCCAAAAAACTATGTCACAACAATCGCATTAATATTTCCGAGTTTGCAAGCCCCGTCACACACCAGGACCCAAGGGTTCAACCCTAGAATGAACCACGCTCACTGCTACCATTTGCGGTAGCAGACTTTATAAACCACGCTCTGCGGTACCATTTGTAACCCCTCTTTCCTTTCATGTCTTTTATGAGTATAAAACAACTTATTTCATTTTAATATTTTTTTTTTTTTTGAAAGAGAAGCCAGAAGTGAACACATACAAAATAACCTAATTAACACAAGTTTACACGGAACACTTCTTCAGAACACACAAAACAACCTAATAGACAGATTACACCAGTGCGGGAACATTTCAAACATTCGTGAAGGTAATTTTGCTGTGATTTTTTGACACGATGACATCGCAGTAATCTCGCCAGATCTAATAGCGGCCATCTTTGAATTTTACGAAGCCCTGCCTACCTTATCCGGTGACGTCAGTCTACATATGGTTTGACTTCAACTTTCTTAAATATTGTATATCAGAATTATTTAAATACTGTTAAATAATAATTATTGAATTTATTTTAATTGTTAATGTTATACTTTCTCGTTACCCTTCTCTGACTATTAATATAATCGCTCAAAGAACCTGTCCTTTTGTAACCCCTCTTTCCTTTCATGTCTTTTATGAGTATAAAACAACTTATTTCATTGTAATATTTTTTTTTTTTTGAAAGAGAAGCCACAAGTCAATTAGGACTAGGCAGGAGCCTAGAGAAGCGAAAATTGTGCCGGGTCCAGTATGACGGGACTTGCAATGAAACTCAGCTGTAATGTAACAATAACAAGTTTATTATATGCCTAGAATTCATACATGCAGGCCAACTCTATGACATAATTATCCCCCCCATGAATCATAAATATCACGAATAATTTAATCCCACCTTTAACAGTATTAAAGAAAAACAACATGTGTATAGCATAACAAGTGTGTATAAATTCACTAAATATATGTATATATAAATATAAAGTTCTCCCCATCTTGTGACTAGCTAGACACAGACAAACATAACAACACACACAGAAACATAAGGCACATAGACTCACAATTACATTAATTCTAACACGAATGCCCCTGGAATGCACCCATCTTGTAGGCAGTGTAACTACAATACTCAGAACCCAGCAGAAATAAAATATACGTCCCTCAACAACCCGTTTCTGTAGAATTACACAAAATCCAAAACCCCAGAAGGATGATAATTACTCATAACGCATAAATAAGACCGGACCGCCCATATGTATAGCATTCCACTGATCAATGACCCATCATGAATGTATGAACCTCAAGTTCCTTCCACAGCATTAACTAAAAATAACGGAACTACATCACCTGATTTTAAACAGTTGTTATACAATTCTAAACGGTTACCTTGCTTCACAAATTCCGAAGGATATAATAAATCAGTATGTACTTTAACAGTCAGAAAATTAATCACCCGAGGCTTTACAATTTCAGAAAAATTTAGATAATATATGTTTTACAAAAAAATAATGAGTATATGTTTTATAGTTAAATAGAATTAAACAGCAGATACTACAAGTGAAGGTTAATCAATATGTGTTTTGCCAGTTAAGAAAGACAATCAGTATAGCCCTTTTGTAAGGAGCAAAATCAACTAATATATGTCCAGAAGAAAAACAATTATTTTCTATTAACCCCGAATGGCTATATAAATATAATTAAAATGAAAAATTACAATAAGGCGGTTGTGCCCTAGCAGCTGTGAGAGCGCGCCAGCATGTGGTTGACAAAATTTGACAGGAATTTAACCTGCCTCAGGCTGCACAAACATGTGTCAGACAAAAACTAAGTCCCCTTTTTAAACCCCAGAAAACGGCCAAAAGAAAACAAAGAAAACCCCAGCCCTTAAATGTTAAACCCAATGTGAATTTAATATTTACTTATTTCTGTTCCAGCCGGAACAAAGCTACTAACCTATTCTATAAATTTTGTAAAGAGTAATATAATAATGAGATGCAAACTGTAAATTGCCCCAAGTGTAAAATATCTCTGGCACGCTCCCCCAGTGCAGCACACAATTACAAGCAGTGCACTTAGTGTTATGTAATTCAGTTATAAAGAAAAAGGTTCTTGAATTTAACTTATAATGTTCAGAGTCATGATCAGCAGCTCCCCTTTATAGCAGGCAGTCTGCACACGTGGTCACATGGATTCAAAGATATCTAGTGTAAAACAGGCGCACAGCCGGCCCGGCCCCAAAAAGGAAAATAAAAGACTACATATCACCTTAGTACTGCTGGCAAGTGCTAAATCGAGAACGAGTCACCAGCTCCCTCTTCGGACATGATCTTGTTTAATGGTCCATGACTGATGCAGGTGTACGGCTATCAGCAAGGCCAGATCTCCGGCTTAATTCAAGAACCCTGTTAATTCAAATAAATTAGAGAAATGTTCACCAAAAATGTACACCCGAGTACAATCAACTCTCAATAAATGCACCAGTTTCATTAATAAAGTTTTTGAAACCAGCTTAAAGAGTAGAAAATCAGCCATGGAATAAGTAAATTTGAATAATGAACAGACTTTATTAAACGTGGCGTAATACAAAATCATCAGCAGGAGATCTACATGCTTCGACAGAAATTTGCAGGTTAAACGGCCACGTGGTGTGCGATAATCATTATTTGACCAAAAAAAATTTAACTGCAAGGCACTCACAGCATTAAGAATGTTTTAACATTAATAAAATTTCATCTAGGGAAGTTCTCACAAATAATTCTCTACTGTTAAGCTAATTAAAGAGCTCCCCCGACAGTCTACTGCATGAATTGACACAGTTCACGACCTGACTACGCATTAACTTTTAGTCATTAATTTTTAATGTTGTACACCTTTATCATGACCATGACAATTACAATACCTCTCACACTATTCTAGTAATAATAAACGGAACATGAGCTATATACTGAACGTTAAGTAATTTACTGAACAATGAGTTTTCTCTTAATATAAAACCTGTCGGGTCGCACTCACATAATTACGTCTTTTATATACGATTGCATACACCGTGTTATTAATTATCCATTTAATATGAATTACTTATAAACACAAAATAATGAAATTCTCACCGGGAGTCGTTTACGCTTCAGCAAGCCAAGAAGACGGATACAAACTACGCCGTAATTGTTCGAAGAGAGAGAGACGGACCGTTGTATCTCGCAGCGGGGCAGTGAGTTGTCTGCCCGTCACAAGCAGAACCAAATGCTCCCCTTTCTACAAGTTGCGCACGCAACCGTAACCGAGCCGAACAAAGGTCGCTTCAGCCGACACCAGCATCCACTTTATTTGACAATTAAAAAAAACTTTTCTAAAACCTTCGACAGCCGGATTTACACCGGGACACTCCCACCCCGAAAGGGCAACCCGGTTGCCCCACTCTGAAACTCTGGAGAGTACCCTGCAGTGTACCCCCCATCTTAAGTACTCCGGTGGACATCGTGGGTGAGTTGGCCAGGTGGCACTTGCTCTCAGGAGAACCACCATCCCCATGCGACACTCTCCGCCACGCCAATCCCACGGGACCGCCCCAACACGTCACCCTCTCCGGTGACCATCACCTACTCCCACCGGTCCCACTCACATACTCGTCCTAAGACCAAACAAGGTATCTCACACCTTGATATGTGAGCGACCGTACTACTCCTCGTCCATCTCTTGGACCGACCAGCCACATGCACCCACAAGGCATCTCCATCCTTGCCATATGGCTGGCCCACTTCCCTACACAAGGGCGGACGGCCCCGCTCAGCCAGACAGAGAGGACCGCACCAAGGGCACACGAACATTAATCCCATCATTTACTCATTCTAATACACCATAACTAGAGGGGGTTTACTTTTCTGCAGCACCGTCTACAACAACCGGAGAATGCGGCATGGCTCGGACCCTATAATGAACAACATCAACATCAACAACTATTAACAATCAGCAACAGCACACCATCACTCCATCTAACTTTTAAAACAGGGGAAACTGACGATCTCCAAGACCACGACCATCTCGAGGATCACAATCTACTGACTTCCGGCTAGTCTCACTCTACTTCCTTATCGATAGGTTTTTTTTGTTTTTTTTTTTACTAAGGGGAGGGGTAGGAAAATCGGGAAGATGAAATGGGGCAAGGATCATTAAAGGGTCAATAGCCAGGACTAAGGGTAAGGACTTGGTTCCCTCCGAAAATAAGGATGAATGGAGGAAACCAAGGCTCGCGTGGGCAGGGGCGCAATCCTGAAATAGATGAACACCACTGGGAGTGTGGGGAACATCTACCCGCTACCCGTTAACCTCTTCTTCTTACCTTTCTATGACGGACTTTGGGTACCCGTTCCTTTCGGTCACCACTCTCTAAGAAATTATTTCGTGTTGAGCGGTACTGGCTGATTTCTTCGGAAACAGAATCAAGGCAACTTACCTCACTACTTTCACTCCGCTTTGGATTATGCTCATCGTCTAACTCTTCTGCCACAATTTCTTCCTTTTCTACAATTTCCCCTTCTTCGTCCACATAATCCAAATCAACTTCCTGACACTGCACCTCCTCAGCATCTTCCCGTTGCTCCTCTGATCCATCTTCTTCATCACACGCATCGCCAGCTCCTTCACGAACTTCTTGACTAACCTCTTCTCCGATCTCATTTTCATCAACACGTTCATCACGAACGTCATCGCCATCACTTCCACTACCACCATCTGAACACTGCACATCCTCGTCCTCCTCTAGTTGCTCACCTGGTCCACCTGAAACTTCCTCCCGTTCCTCGGAATCCTCAACACTACTTACAGAAGGCGTCTGCACATCTTCACACACTACATCACTCTCATTCACAAACTCTACAACGCTGCCACCAAATTTCTCCTCAACTTCTACCTCATCTACTTCTACTACACTTGCGGCATGAACATCCCCTTGTCCATCCACAACCTCAGAAACACTCGCAGCCCGGACATCCCTGTGTCCATCTGCAACTTCAGACTCTACAGTCTCCCTAACACCTACAACTATACTCACCTGCGCAGCATCTGCAGACCGCTCTTCTGACCCTTCTGTTGATTCCACATCTTCACCACTCTCAGCAACTATAACATCTTCCACCCTGGACTCCAGCTGTCCAGGTTCATGTGCAATGACTAAATTAATTTCTACTGGCGATGGTAAAGCGACACTCTCAAGTGACTTCTCATATCCCTGCGTAGACAATGACGATATTACCGGATCTGGATCCGTCACGAACCGAGATGTAAATCCCGGAACAAATTCTGCGGCCTCTGGATTCAACCATGACGTCCTCTTTGAGTCCTGCAACACCGTCTTAACTGACGTGTCCTTGTCGTCTTGGATTGATCCCACGAAGCAGTTCCGCTCTTCTACTTCTGCTTCCCCTTCTTCATTCACTACTCTCTTAGGCACTTGTACTTCCTCTGGAACCTTCAAAGCTTCCTTTTCTCCAAACAAGAATGACGCCTAACTACCGGCTCCCTACTGGCCGATGTGTGTTCCCTAACATAATTTCTTCTTCCCCTGTTAATTTCATGTTTCTTTGTTTTCTGTGCTGTAGCTGTTGTTACCGTCTTCACTCTTGCCACCCCCCTGTAGCCTCCATCACTTCCGGAATATTCAGGCTTTCTAGGCGTCTCTTGGGTTCTCCTCCAACCACCATGTTTGTCCATTTTGGCTCGTCCCGATGAACCACTGGAGTATTGGATATCTGTAGCATCTCTTCCCCGGGACTCGTCAACCTCCTGGACCGCTCTTGAAACCACACACAGTCGCTCAAGGTCCGCAAAACAACGTGGACGGTCCGCGGATACCAAACGAGATCTCTCTTGGGGACGCAGTCTTTCCAGAATCGCTTGTATGACTTCGGTCTCGGGCAACCCCAACCTTAACACCCGGGCAGCTTTCCGTATATCGTGCACGAACTCCCCTAACGCCTCTCCGTTGGCCTGTGGGCGATAGAATTTTTCAAGCTCAAGCTGGGCACGTCGTCGAATGGGTAGGAAGAAGTTCAACACCTCCCCATGGAAAGCATCAACACTGTCACCCCGACGCAGAGCCTTGGTGACCAGATCAGCCAACGTACTCCGGCAATACGGGTATATAAGAGACAAGTCCCCATCGGACACCCCCGGGAAATCTGCCACCTGCAGGACCAGGTCCAAGAAAACCAGCAGCTGGTCCTCATCAAATCCATTCACCACCGGAAATTTCTGGAGAACGCCTGTAAGAGGGTGGGGCAACTCCTGATAGCATACCGCCGCCAGAATTATTGCACAATTCAAAACAAACAATCATAAAACAAATCCCCACTAAACACCTAACACAACATAACCTACAAACATATATTAACAAAAATCGGAAAAACTCAAGTACTGTCCTTCCTTTGAGTAGACCCCCGGGTTCTCTAGCGCTGCGGAGACCTGGCCTATTCTGAACCATTCACATCCACGACAGAAGGAGACAAGTGACAAGCAACAATGCTAAACACACATAACATCAAACAACAATTCGACACACACGCCGTACCAACACATAACTCACAACAATCAACTAACAATAGAAAATCATAATTCGGGAAATAACACTCCAACATCAACCGGACACAAGTCGGTGTCGGTACCGACTTCCGATCGGGCCATACCGCATCCGCCAATTTCACACGTTAAACTCCGACCCCGAATCAACATTCCATCATCCAGGCCACTTGAGACTCCCCGGCCGTACAACCATTACATTTTTCAAACACAAATAACCGCCTCAGTGGTGCGACCCGACTCACAAGTTATACTACCTACAACTAGCCTACACGGGCATATACCCAAAAAACTATGTCACAACAATCGCATTAATATTTCCGAGTTTGCAAGCCCCGTCACACACCAGGACCCAAGGGTTCAAGCCTAGAATGAACCACGCTCACTGCTACCATTTGCGGTAGCAGACTTTATAAACCACGCTCTGCGGTACCATTTGTAACCCCTCTTTCCTTTCATGTCTTCTATGAGTATAAAACAACTTATTTCATTTTAATATTTTTTTTTTTTTTGAAAGAGAAGCCAGAAGTGAACACATACAAAATAACCTAATTAACACAAGTTTACACGGAACACTTCTTCAGAACACACCAAACAACCTAATAGACAGATTACACCAGTGCGGGAACATTTCAAACATTCGTGAAGGTAATTTTGCTGTGATTTTTTGACACGATGACATCGCAGTAATCTCGCCAGATCTAATAGCGGCCATCTTTGAATTTTACGAAGCCCTGCCTACCTTATCCGGTGACGTCAGTCTACATATGGTTTGACTTCAACTTTCTTAAATATTGTATATCAGAATTATTTACATACTGTTAAATAATAATTATTGAATTTATTTTAATTGTTAATGTTATACTTTCTCGTTACCCTTCTCTGACTATTAATATAATCGCTCAAAGAACCTGTCCTTTTGTAACCCCTCTTTCCTTTCATGTCTTTTATGAGTATAAAACAACTTATTTCATTGTAATATTTTTTTTTTTTTGAAAGAGAAGCCACAAGTCAATTAGGACTAGGCAGGAGCCTAGAGAAGCGAAAATTGTGCCGGGTCCAGTATGACGGGACTTGCAATGAAACTCAGCTGTAATGTAACAATAACAAGTTTATTATATGCCTAGAATTCATACATGCAGGCCAACTCTATGACATAATTATCCCCCCCATGAATCATAAATATCACGAATAATTTAATCCCAACTTTAACAGTATTAAAGAAAAACAACATGTGTATAGCATAACAAGTGTGTATAAATTCACTAAATATATGTTGTAGCGTGACAGATGTTTGCATAATAGTGAATGGCAATTGATCATTAGAATAATGAAGTTATAATATTTAAATTTGGAAGAAAGCATTAAGTTTAATATAAATAGATTAATTCATAGCAACTGTGGAAAGAAATCATTATTATAAAGAAAATACAAGTTAAAATAAAAGGAGTTACTAGTGATGAGTCATCCAAAACCAGTCTCATAACCAAAGGTTTTCAAGGTATAACCCAGGAAGGTAAAATAGTAAATAACAAAGCAGTACACAATATGACCAAACCCACAACGAGGGAGAATAAATAAAAGAGAAACCCTAAAATAAGCCAAGATCAACCAATACAGGTTGTGTATTTCTGAATTAAAGAAGAAGATGGAGAAGATCCCAAGAAACCTGATGGCATCAAGAACAGATGGAGAAGATACCAGTCCCAGAAGGCAGGAGAAAAGAAGACTGAAGAAAGAAGAAGAGGGCAGCATCCTGAAGAAGACGTCATGCTCTTATAAAAGACACCCAAATCCCTATATCCCCAAAATATATATCTAAAAACAAAAGTATAACGAAATAAAAACCACATGTATATAAATTTAAGAGAGAGGAGTGTATAAAGTAAAAGTTTCCTGTGAACTGAGATGAAACAATAATATAGTACCCATGGAACAAATCTCCATTGAAAAAACGCTAACCAATTTATTATGTTAATAAGACTATACGACCATTTAGCATTAACATAATATATAAGTGCAAAGTGAACCAGTGATAGTTTTGGGTATTATGAAAAATGAACCTTGTGTTTCATTCTTGGCAATCACAAACATTGGATGCAATGAAATATGCATTTTTCAATGACTTAAAATGTGTACGGTGACAATATGTTGTTCATAAGACATGAATCTGTTTAAAATAACATTTTTGTTTTACATGAAAAAAGAAAAACAGATTTCATAGTGCTTTTTGAACAGTTCATACTATTTATTTGTTAATGACAGGGTACAATTCCCCAAAGACAAGGTATAAAAGACTGTATAAAAACTGTAGAATCCTACTTATAATAATAGTTAGAAATAAGAATATAAATATAAGGTTTTAATGTATATAGTACAAGAATGTTTAAAAATGTTTTAGATATAAGGCCATTTGTTTGGGTCTGAAACAACTAACATCAGAACTATAAAAATAATTACCACTTGTAAATAGTAGAGAGTAATTAAGATGTTAGTTAGTACAAAACCTTTTTTATAAACCATGTTTACATGTTGGAAATGGGAATTTTGTTGCAAAATGTCTGATTTGAAGACAACCATTTATTTAAAAAAAAAAATATTCTTTATTCTGTTTGACTATTGTTTGTATTGTGGCCAATACTAGTTGTTTTTGTGTAATTTGAAAGCATGTTTAATTTATAATACTATTTGTAAAAGTCAGAGAGGGTATCACACATCATATATTGTTTGTAAATTATTTTGTAAGAAAAATTGTTAAAAAATCATAGGCCAAAAGAATGGAAACCAAACTTCATCAAAACAGAGAAATTGCTCAATTAAATGCAAATAAACAAAAGGGGTTTAGACAAAATAAACTGGAGATCATGCCATATAATTGCACATACCATTTAGAGAGATTTTAATAAATTATATTCAGAATTATGAAAAAAAATAAAATGACTAAACTCAGAAATTTAGACATGGGAGTCATATATTTCAGAATAATGTTTCAGAATACAACTAATTCAATTAATTACCAGAAAATAAGGGAATAGGAACCTTTTAATACAATATAGAATTATTAATATTAAATATAACTGATAAAATGGCTGAATTTATATAATGACAGGAAGTAAATTCGATGTTTTGGACTCTTCACAGTATACCAAACTGAAAGTGAAATTACTATTTTTTGGACAGAAAACACTATAAAATGGCATTATTTAATCTGAAAATAACCAGAATGAACTGAAAGATTAATTTAAATCAAATCTAGTGAATAAAATTGACAAATAACCAAAGTTTAGGCATTCATATAGTGAAATAGTAAAATGTACACAGGATGTGAAAATATATTTGAACAATGTTAAGGATAATATTATATGGGCTAAGAGTTTAATTGAAACTGAAGGAAACAGTTAGTTAATTATTGGTTTTTGAACGGTTAACATGACATACATTTGGTCAACCTATAATAGACATACCAAGCGAATGTATAGTACGTTATTGTGAAATCGCGAGTGACTTGTGGAATACTTCTAAAAACTATCATATTATAACAGAAACAATCAAGTAACACTCCATAACACAGAACAATATAAATCTACTCTGAAAAACACCACAAAACACTAGAAAACTGTGTAATACATTAACCCAAATTAGTGATGGAATCGGGGAAAGTGTTTGAACTAATAATTATACGAATACACTAAATACAACCCAGAATCACTACACCAGTCACTACACAACATATAACAAGAGATTCGCAGACATCAGAACAGGAATACTACAGGAAAATCTTTTATTTGGAACGTCCAATATACGAATGACATCTCACTAACTTCACGGCGGCCATTTGCTTTGACGATTTCAGTGCCTTCTTCTTGGTTCAGAACAGCTGTTTGGTGAAAACAATTATTATATTTACAATTTATTATTCAATGTCTGTGTTTATTAATAACTATTAATTTGATTGTAACGTTATACTTTTTAAATATTAGCCCGATTTCTCTGATTTTGGTAATAACTGGCTGTTTAAAGAACCCTATATAATTTTTATATCATATACTTGTAACTTTTTTCGATATCCTGAGAATCGATACTAATCGATAAGAGTCAATATTGCTATTACTTAATAAAATATTAATACTTTTCAATACTTAATAGTTCTTTATTTCTTCAATAATACTAATTACCAATAATATAATTCTAATTGATAATCTACAAGGACTTTACCACCCGTAAGTGAAGATAACCTAAAAAATAGAAAGGTAAACAAATATTGATTGGTTTACAGACAGTCTTATGAGTGGTGATAGATTATTTAAATTATACTAAAACTTTAATAAAAATTTTCAGAAGAGCATTACACTGTTTAAAACTTCACAGCCCTATATTAATTAATTGATCCTAATTAATTAATTAATAAAATTAAAATAATTTTTTTTTTATAAACAATTTTTTTTTAAATTTCCTTCAAAACAATAAATTTTGTTTTGAAACGTTCGGCGAAGCCAAGCATATATATTTCTTCATCAACTTTACGCTACTCGACCGGTCTTGCTACCATTGGGACTCGACCAGCTGGGAAACTTAAGGAAGTGTTTCAGGCCAGTAAGACGTCGAGAGCCACACCAATTACACACCAATTAAACACCTTACAACTTACAGATTCACACATCAATCTTATTTATTTTATTACAAATTGAATAGTCCAAACAGAGGGGCTTGATTACATCGGAGTCGAACTTCACAATCACAATCTCTTATATCATCAACACATATATTTATTTAATTTGTATTTTATTACAAATTGGCGCACAACTTTAGGGGCTTTAATTAGCGATTGGAAGGCCAATAAATTCTGCCCAATCACTAGTTGGAGCTAGGCAACAGCTACAAAGCCAGAGAATTTCAAGGGAAAATGCAACGACGTGCAACTTCCAAGAAACGGGCGGCGGAGGCCGAGAAAGAAATAGAAGTTGACATGGACAACAAGGAGGCGACACCAGTAGAGGTGGAAAGGTCATTGCCACCAGTGTTGTCCAAACAAACTGAACAACCGGAGATACCCACGCAAACAGGGGAAGTCAATGTCCAGAAGGAACCATTGGAAAAGCCGACACGAACGGAGGATGGGGGTATACAAGAGATGATCAGAGCAATGATGAAACAAATGGAGGAGAATAGGAAGAAGGACAACCAACAAATGGAGGAGAATAGGAAGAAGGACACACAGTCTTTGAAAGAAGATATCAAATCTACAAAGGAAGACTTGAGTAAGAAAATGGGGAGTGATAACCAGTCCTTGAAAGAAGATTTAGGAAATAAAATCGAAACAACAAATAAGAAGATGGAAGAGAAGATGCAAGAAAACAGCAAGAAGATGGAAGAGAAGATGGAAGAAAACAGCAAGAAGATGGAAGAGAAGATGGAAGAAAACAGCAAGAAGATGGAAGAAGAGATGGGGAAGAAGTTAGAAGAATTGAAGGAAGACAACCAATTGTTCAAGGAAGAATTCAAAGCGACTAAAGAAGAATTGATTAATAAAATTGAAAATACCAATCAGAAAATAGATGAAACCAGGAAGAAGATAGAGAAAAACAACCGACAATTGAAGGAAGAGTTGAAAGAAGATAACAGGAAGTTGGAAGAGAAGATGGGGGAGAAATTGGAAGAATTGAGAGAAGACAATCAAATTCTAAGAGAAGAGTTAAGGGAGGTAAATCAGGAGAATTTGGACAAACTGGACGAAAGGATGGAATTGTTGCGAGAAGAAATGAATAAGGAAATCAAGGTTAACAAAAAAGCGATGAATAAGAAGATGGAAGAAGAAAATATAATGGTCAATCGACAGATTCGAGAGATTGATGGAAAGTGCAACCAGACCGAAAAGGAGGTGAATGAGTTTAAAGAAGTGGTGAACATCAAGTTCACAAATATCGAAGAACATAGTCGTAGGAAGGTGGAAGAACAGAGGAAGGAAAATCAAGAAGAATTCGGAAAAGTACGCAACCAGGTCACAGAACGATGTAATGATATACAAGAGACCATGGCCAATATCACCGGTCAGGTGCGACAAAGCCGAGAGGAGATGGAAGCGATTAGAAACAGACCGACTCATTTCACCGTTGCCCGTCAACGAAAGCCGAGAGTGGCTCAACTTCCGGCAGTACAAACGTAAGCCGATGGAGTTCCTGGCTAGGGTAGAAGAATATTTAACCAAGCATAAAATTACCCAATGGAGCCATAGCAGGGAGATATTCGACGAGTCTTTCCGAGACATAACAGATAATTGGTGGATGGCCAACCGGAGTGAAATTTCCGACTACCAACAGTTCCGGAAAATGTTTAAAACAAAATACTGGTCTGAGACTACCCAGAACTTGATACGTGACAATATTTGTAACGGAAGATACAGGTCACAATTAGGTAGCAGTATGACGGCATATTTCTTGGGGAAGGTGTGTATGGCAAAGCACCTTGAGCCAGCAATCCCAGAAGAATGTTTAGTGAATAAGATATCTTATCACTATGATGAGGACATTATCAGGGCCCGGAGAGGTAGTCAGATCAAGACGATCCAGGGAATGACTGAGTTATTGGAGGGATACGAGAATGAAGAGTATTATCGGCAGAGCAGGAAGAGAAATGAGAGACCAGAAGCAAGGCCGACTAATTACCCCAATAACGGCAATAACCATACAAATAACCGGAACCAGCCCAGTAATTACGACGGCCCTAACAACCAGCCGCGTAATAACCAGTTTAACGGAAATTTTAACGGCGTGAGAAATAACAACCCCTACCCAAATAATCGAAACCACTTTTATCAACAAAATAATAATGTTCCATACAGTCAGAGAAATCCATATCCCAACAATAATGGTAACAGGCCTTACCCACCTAACCGAAATTACTATAATGATAATATTAATAATAATAATAATAGCAATAGTAATAACCGAGTGTCGCGCCCTAGGGTAAATTTTATAAGAGCAGAAGATCGCGGACCCAGGAGATATTATCAACCGAGGAGGAGCAGCTTCCACGGCGCTGACCGAAGATGGCGGAGTGCGGAACGAGACGGCCCAAGATACGAACAGGAAAGACGAAGTACCAGCCTGGAAGATCTTGGCAGACAACCGAACAGGGCGTTAAACATCAACCAGGGTACAGAACGTCAGGAAACAAACCAGAGTTTCCCGAACGATGCCTCGGTCAACAATAACTTAAACAATGACCAAAATGCTTTAAACGAGAGGAGGCAGTAATCAACAACGATGACCCGTTACTGCTTATACTTCCTGGGTTAGAAAAGGATGATTTGCAACAAGCAAACAATGATAAAAACATCACTATTATCTGTAACCATTATTTGAAAGACATACGAACTGAACTTTTGGAAGAGAACGAGAAGAGTCTCAGCAACAGTAATAATGAGATAATTTATATAACAGCGGAGGTGGAAGGAGTTCCCGCTAGAATAATGATAGACACAGGAGCTAATATTTCAATAATAAACTCCAATGAGTTGGAGAGAATACAGAGTACATGTGGTAAAACTTTGCCAATGTTACCAGTCAACAACATTGTATTGGTAGGTGCAACTGGTCGCCAAAATAAAACCATCAGGAAGCAAGTTTCCTTAAGTGTCGTTAGCCGTGATATAGCTTTAGACATGGAATTTTTAATCGCCACCGGACTACCATTTGACATCTTAGTCGGTTGCGATATTCTTCGTAGATATTCGGCAGTAATCGATCTTAATTTAAATAAAGTATCACTTTTCCCAGACGGAGTAACATGGATCGCAGATCTGGTAGGAAGCACAACTATACTTCCCAGCCCAATACATCAACAACTTCGAAAAATTAATATTATAAGAAACAGCCCTCTTTCTAAACCCATAATATACAATAATGGAGGAGAGGATTTATGGTCAGTTAAGATCCAAGAAATACGTAATTTCCAGTGCGGAAGCGATAACAAGAAAATACCAACGCACATGGCTGATCGTCTAATTGCAATATATGAGAAATACAAGGCGGTGTTTTCTGATGAACCAGGGAAGGTAAAAAACTACCAGTGCCAACTTCGTTTTAAAGAAAATGTAGAGTTTAACCGGAGGTCATATCCAATAGCGCAATCGCTCAAAGAAGCCGTGAGAACAGAGATAAACAAGATGTTAGATAATGACATAATTGAGATTAGTCAATCACCTTACACTAGTCCAATTATTGCTGTTCCGAAGAAAGACGGACAAGTCCGGCTCTGTTTAGATGCGCGTGAGTTGAACAAGACAATTGTGAATGACAGAACCTCTCCCGGTGAAATAGAAGAGATTTTGAAACGTTTTCATGGTACTAACTTTATTAGCACCTGGGATACGGTCTGTGGGTATTGGCAGGTAGAGCTGCATCCACAAAGCCGCCAGTATGTAGCGTTCATTTTCGAAGGGCGCAATTACCAGTTCAAGAGACTGCCTTTCGGACTTGTCAATTCTGTCGCCATATTTGTGGCATGCATGGACCAGATTTTGGGACCAGAAGCGCTCCAATTTACCACCGTCTATGTTGACGATTTACTAATCACATCCGGAACCTGGGAGGAGCACTGTTACAGAGTGGAATTCGTACTAAACAAACTAGCGCAGAACAACATAACACTGAAGTTGGAGAAATCCAAGTTCATAGCGCGCGAGGTACAATTCTTAGGCTTCAACCTAGACGACAGAGGTATTACCCCATCAGCAGAAAAAGTGGAGGCAATTCAGAGGTTCCCGCAACCAAGAAACAGGAAACAATTGCAATCTTTCCTCGGACTCTGTAACTATTACAGGAAGTTTCAGAGCCGATATTCCGAGTTGACCGCCAAGTTTCAACCACAGTTATCTGCCAAAAACAAATGGATTTGGGGTGAAGATCAAGATATTACTTTCCGATTGATAAAAGAGAAGTTTCTGGAGAGTGTGATACTTCGTCACCCAGATTTTAAGAAACCGTTCTTTCTAAACTGTGACGCTAGCGATCTAAGCTTAGGAACGACCTTATACCAGGAAGATGAGGAGGGACAACATCTGGTAATAAGCTTCGCTAGTCGCACACTGAACCAGTGCGAAAAGAACTACAGTGTGACAGAAAAGGAATTGTTGAGCGTGGTGTTCGCATGCAGCAAGTTCCGGACGTACATTCTCGGATATCAAGTCACGGTACGAACTGATCATAAATCCATCTCGTTCCTTCGTAGGTGCAAATTGAGTCACGGCCGATTGGCTAGGTGGGTACTCGCCCTACAAGAATATGACCTGAAATGGGAATACATTCCAGGAAAGAAGAACGTGGTAGCGGATGTGTTGTCACGTATAAATCTGGAAGATCAGACTTTCGAGGGAGAGAAGGAGAGCTTAGTAAAAATTTATAACATATTCACGACCAGAGCCGATTTACAAGCTTTGTTAATAAATATCCGAATCCATCAGCAGTCTGATCCTAAGCTGAAAAACATTGTGAGTCGTTTAGAAGCCAATGATGAAACCATTTCTAAATATTACCACCTTAACAAGGGAATTTTATTCATAAAAACCGCATTGGACGATGAGACATGGAAGGTGATAATCCCGCACCAAATAGAAAAGGAGGTCATCATCGATTACCATGTCAGGTATGGTCACATGGGAGCGTTAAAAGTGATACAAGCTCTAGAGGAAAATTGTAAGATCAAGAATATCAACCGCAAGGTGAGAAAACACATCAAGTCCTGTAAGATCTGCCAATGTGCAAAAATAAACAATGAAAAGACAGAGGGTATCATGATACCGATAACTTCCAACGCAAAACTGGAAAAAGTGTTTTTGGATATATGCGGGCCATTTCCCCGTAGCGGTGGTCGACACAGATATAAATACTTGGTAATCATAATGGATCACTACACCAAGTATATAAAGCTATATCCGGTTAATCGGGCAACGACAGCAAAGGTTTTGGCGGTGATTATTGATTTGTATATCCCAGAGATCGGTAGACCATTTTCTATTATTACCGACCATGGTACACAGTTTAAGGGGAGGAGATGGCGAGACACTTTATTAGCACTTGGGGTCAAAACATATAAGACATCAGTCTACCACCCAAGTAGCAATCCGGCTGAGAGAGTACTAAGAGAAGTGGGTAGGATATTGCGCACGTACTGTCACAACCAACAGAAAAAGTGGCAAGAGTACCTAGCAGCGACAGAAACATTCCTAAATTACGCCCACCATCCAGCTATAGGAATTCCACCGTACTCAGCCATGTATGAGAAGCCGACTCCCCGAGACATTGAACAAATCATTGAATTTCCAACGAACAACAATAGGAAATTCAACCAGTTGAAGTTTTACAATAAGGTAGCAGAAGATCAGGAAAAACGGCAAGCCAAATACCAGAAGGCAATAGGGCGAATTGTAACATATAAAGAGGGTGAGAAAGTCCTCCTAAAAAATAGAGAGCTGCCTAGCACCTTAGAAGGCATAACAAAAAAATTATTATTACTTTACACCGGACCATATGTTGTGGTAAATGATAAACATAACAATACATATGAGTTGAAGGAAATCGTTTCAGGAAAGATCAAAGGAGTGTACAATCAAGCTTCTATGAAGAAATATTATGAAGAATGAGTTGTGAGTTATAGAATTTTGAATTTTTAATTATAAAAATTTAAAAATAATGTAAGTACATCTTACAACCTAATATTTTGAAAAGAACATTCTGGAGAAATAAAAGAAAAAGAATTTTTAATAATTTGTAAAAAATTTTAAAATAATGTAAGTACATCTTACAACCTAATAATTTTGGAACAAACTTTATGGAAGAAAGGAAAAGAAAGACTTTTGAATTGAAATATAATTATAAAAATTTAAAATTGAGTAAGTACTTCTTACTACAACCTGATAATTTAGAACAAAACTTTATGGAAGAAAGAGAAAGAGAGAGAATTTTGAACTTAATTACAAAAAATTTAAAAATAAAGTAAGACCAACTTACTACAACTAAGTTTGTGAGAAAACTTTATGGTAAATAATTAAGAAGAATTTGAATTTGGAAAAATACCAAAACATTCAGAAATAATAGTAAGATCACATTACTATAAACAAATCTGAATGAAACAATTCTGGGAATAAATGAATTAAACAGAATTTGAATGTTGATAGAACGTCAGAACTTTGAAACAAGATAAGATCAACATATTACAAGGATTTATGAGGAATATTGTTCAATTAAATAAAAAGAATAGTTTGAATTTTACATTAAAACTAACCAAGTTCAAAAAAATAATTATGTGTCAATTATGATTGAATTGAGAAGAAAATAAAGTGGTTAATTCAGAAAAGAGAATTAACGTTTATCCAGAATAAATGCTAGATATTCACAATAGCATTTGAAGGAGTAGAGAAGAATAACAAGAAAGAGTGTAATATGCCAGAGAAGGAAAAAATTTGGAAGCAAAGAGACTAATTACCTATGAAACGATAATGAAAACAGTTAATTAAGAGCAAAGAAGAACAACTCATACCAAGAAGATGGAGAAGATGATTTTGAACCAATGATAATAATAAGACCTATATGAAATGCAAAGAGAAGAAATACCACATGAAATATAATATAAATGAATTAATGCTAATGAATGCGAAGACGGATTAATAACTTTCTAAGAGAAAGGAAAGAACCAAAATGTTTAAATAAAATGATCAATATAACAACCTGTATATCTAATGTAAAGATACAATGTCAAAAAATTAAATATAATATATTAAGACCATTCAAATAATGAATACGGAAGACTATTTATAAAGACCTTGCTAATACTGTGAATAACCAGAAGAAAGTATAAAGAGAATTCAGATGGAGAAGAAAGAGAGTTACACTGTAAACAGTAACCAGAATTATTAAAAGAAAGGTTTTCAACCATAATTAAATTAAATATATCAGACAAGTTAAGAGTTTGAAAAAATATATATGTAATGAGTATAATAATGATTATGAAGATTTATTAAGATAGAAAATGTGAGATAATCTGAGAGACTACGAAGTGGAGAATCCGAAGATATTTTTATTAGTCGAAAATGAGACTACTTTTTATTTATTTATTCGATGACTGACTGAAGATAATTCCAGCAGCATTATGTTTTTTGAGCAGGGATGGATATGCCCCTGTACTCAATTTATAGAAGTGGTGTATGGCCAGCAGAGAAGTAGCGTACAGTGCCCCTCTGATCTGCCCCAGCCCACGTGATAGGGAATGTTAGGGAATAAATATCCCAAGGATACAACACGAAGTTGATATAGGAAGAAAATGTATTACAATTATAATATATCTCAGAAGACACTAACTATCCGAAAAGGATCAGTAGTAAGACAAGTAACCATATATATAAAATTAATAAAACTCTAATATAAAAAAGTCGATATAAAAATGGAGAAGAAAATGAATTATAAGAAATGATGAAATTATCATAAGAAATTATTTCATCCATAAACATGTCTGAAATAATTACTTCTGGAGGAGAGCAATCTGTAGCGTGACAGATGTTTGCATAATAGTGAATGGCAATTGATCATTAGAATAATGAAGTTATAATATTTAAATTTGGAAGAAAGCATTAAGTTTAATATAAATAGATTAATTCATAGCAACTGTGGAAAGAAATCATTATTATAAAGAAAATACAAGTTAAAATAAAAGGAGTTACTAGTGATGAGTCATCCAAAACCAGTCTCATAACCAAAGGTTTTCAAGGTATAACCCAGGAAGGTAAAATAGTAAATAACAAAGCAGTACACAATATGACCAAACCCACAACGAGGGAGAATAAATAAAAGAGAAACCCTAAAATAAGCCAAGATCAACCAATACAGGTTGTGTATTTCTGAATTAAAGAAGAAGATGGAGAAGATCCCAAGAAACCTGATGGCATCAAGAACAGATGGAGAAGATACCAGTCCCAGAAGGCAGGAGAAAAGAAGACTGAAGAAAGAAGAAGAGGGCAGCATCCTGAAGAAGACGTCATGCTCTTATAAAAGACACCCAAATCCCTATATCCCCAAAATATATATCTAAAAACAAAAGTATAACGAAATAAAAACCACATGTATATAAATTTAAGAGAGAGGAGTGTATAAAGTAAAAGTTTCCTGTGAACTGAGATGAAACAATAATATAGTACCCATGGAACAAATCTCCATTGAAAAAACGCTAACCAATTTATTATGTTAATAAGACTATACGACCATTTAGCATTAACATAATATATAAGTGCAAAGTGAACCAGTGATAGTTTTGGGTATTATGAAAAATGAACCTTGTGTTTCATTCTTGGCAATCACAAACATTGGATGCAATGAAATATGCATTTTTCAATGACTTAAAATGTGTACGGTGACAATATGTTGTTCATAAGACATGAATCTGTTTAAAATAACATTTTTGTTTTACATGAAAAAAGAAAAACAGATTTCATAGTGCTTTTTGAACAGTTCATACTATTTATTTGTTAATGACAGGGTACAATTCCCCAAAGACAAGGTATAAAAGACTGTATAAAAACTGTAGAATCCTACTTATAATAATAGTTAGAAATAAGAATATAAATATAAGGTTTTAATGTATATAGTACAAGAATGTTTAAAAATGTTTTAGATATAAGGCCATTTGTTTGGGTCTGAAACAACTAACATCAGAACTATAAAAATAATTACCACTTGTAAATAGTAGAGAGTAATTAAGATGTTAGTTAGTACAAAACCTTTTTTATAAACCATGTTTACATGTTGGAAATGGGAATTTTGTTGCAAAATGTCTGATTTGAAGACAACCATTTATTTAAAAAAAAAAATATTCTTTATTCTGTTTGACTATTGTTTGTATTGTGGCCAATACTAGTTGTTTTTGTGTAATTTGAAAGCATGTTTAATTTATAATACTATTTGTAAAAGTCAGAGAGGGTATCACACATCATATATTGTTTGTAAATTATTTTGTAAGAAAAATTGTTAAAAAATCATAGGCCAAAAGAATGGAAACCAAACTTCATCAAAACAGAGAAATTGCTCAATTAAATGCAAATAAACAAAAGGGGTTTAGACAAAATAAACTGGAGATCATGCCATATAATTGCACATACCATTTAGAGAGATTTTAATAAATTATATTCAGAATTATGAAAAAAAATAAAATGACTAAACTCAGAAATTTAGACATGGGAGTCATATATTTCAGAATAATGTTTCAGAATACAACTAATTCAATTAATTACCAGAAAATAAGGGAATAGGAACCTTTTAATACAATATAGAATTATTAATATTAAATATAACTGATAAAATGGCTGAATTTATATAATGACAGGAAGTAAATTCTGATGTTTTGGACTCTTCACAGTATACCAAACTGAAAGTGAAATTACTATTTTTTGGACAGAAAACACTATAAAATGGCATTATTTAATCTGAAAATAACCAGAATGAACTGAAAGATTAATTTAAATCAAATCTAGTGAATAAAATTGACAAATAACCAAAGTTTAGGCATTCATATAGTGAAATAGTAAAATGTACACAGGATGTGAAAATATATTTGAACAATGTTAAGGATAATATTATATGGGCTAAGAGTTTAATTGAAACTGAAGGAAACAGTTAGTTAATTATTGGTTTTTGAACGGTTAACATGACATACATTTGGTCAACCTATAATAGACATACCAAGCGAATGTATAGTACGTTATTGTGAAATCGCGAGTGACTTGTGGAATACTTCTAAAAACTATCATATTATAACAGAAACAATCAAGTAACACTCCATAACACAGAACAATATAAATCTACTCTGAAAAACACCACAAAACACTAGAAAACTGTGTAATACATTAACCCAAATTAGTGATGGAATCGGGGAAAGTGTTTGAACTAATAATTATACGAATACACTAAATACAACCCAGAATCACTACACCAGTCACTACACAACATATAACAAGAGATTCGCAGACATCAGAACAGGAATACTACAGGAAAATCTTTTATTTGGAACGTCCAATATACGAATGACATCTCACTAACTTCACGGCGGCCATTTGCTTTGACGATTTCAGTGCCTTCTTCTTGGTTCAGAACAGCTGTTTGGTGAAAACAATTATTATATTTACAATTTATTATTCAATGTCTGTGTTTATTAATAACTATTAATTTGATTGTAACGTTATACTTTTTAAATATTAGCCCGATTTCTCTGATTTTGGTAATAACTGGCTGTTTAAAGAACCCTATATAATTTTTATATCATATACTTGTAACTTTTTTCGATATCCTGAGAATCGATACTAATCGATAAGAGTCAATATTGCTATTACTTAATAAAATATTAATACTTTTCAATACTTAATAGTTCTTTATTTCTTCAATAATACTAATTACCAATAATATAATTCTAATTGATAATCTACAAGGACTTTACCACCCGTAAGTGAAGATAACCTAAAAAATAGAAAGGTAAACAAATATTGATTGGTTTACAGACAGTCTTATGAGTGGTGATAGATTATTTAAATTATACTAAAACTTTAATAAAAATTTTCAGAAGAGCATTACACTGTTTAAAACTTCACAGCCCTATATTAATTAATTGATCCTAATTAATTAATTAATAAAATTAAAATAATTTTTTTTTTATAAACAATTTTTTTTAAAATTTCCTTCAAAACAATAAATTTTGTTTTGAAACGTTCGGCGAAGCCAAGCATATATATTTCTTCATCAACTTTACGCTACTCGACCGGTCTTGCTACCATTGGGACTCGACCAGCTGGGAAACTTAAGGAAGTGTTTCAGGCCAGTAAGACGTCGAGAGCCACACCAATTACACACCAATTAAACACCTTACAACTTACAGATTCACACATCAATCTTATTTATTTTATTACAAATTGAATAGTCCAAACAGAGGGGCTTGATACATCGGAGTCGAACTTCACAATCACAATCTCTTATATCATCAACACATATATTTATTTAATTTGTATTTTATTACAATTGTAACATAACAAAATTATCACACTAAACATTTGAATTAATGTTACATGAATAAAAGAGAAAGTTCCATAGTGAGTGAGAAGAATAAATTGTTTAAGGATTACCCTAGAAACTGTATAATTAAGTCTATAAAATGTTAATAAAAATGGAAGATAATAAAGAAAACCATTAATTAAAATAACCTACTATGAAAAAACCAGTTAAACCAGCAGTATACCCAGTAGATTGGGGAAGCAGTACAAAAAGGGAAGGACCATAAAAAAGGAAATAATCTGTCATGAAACCATTTTAATAAGGAAACTACTAATGTGATATTTGAAGAAGGGACGAAACATATCAAGATTCCAACAAGGAAATCAGAAACAGGAAGAGATATGCCAAAACAAAATGTTAATCATATAATAAATACCATGAGACAAAATTGAAACCGATATAGGTAAACCCCAAACAAGTTACAAGATACAATACTATAAAAACAAATTGTATATTAGTTGTAAGGGTAACATGTCAAAAAATATGTCAAAAGAGACTACCATAGAGTAGAACTCACTAAAAAGACTACCAGAGTGTAGAATACAATAAAGTGAAGTGAGATAACAAAATTAAGGAACTACAGAGTGTACAGTGAGAAACATAGTTAAAAGATCTATGAAAAAATCTTCAATGAGGTTTAAGTATTATAAAAAGACTACCATGAGTGTAGAATAATAATAATAAAACCATTGAAATGAAAGACGGTCTAAGGACTGACAACATTACTAGTAATAAGAGTTTTAAATTAGATATAAGAAGGACTATTACATATAAAATGTTTTCTTTAATTATAACTAAATAAATGGTGAGGACAAAAATACCAAAGGACAGTTCATAACTGAAGGTATGCCTAATATTAAGATGTTTATTATTTATTATTAATTAAATAATATTTTAGATGTAAGGTGTAAATAGATAGGCTACACGAGGTTTATTATCACAGTTAAAGTGTTTTCATAAGAATAATACATACACAAGACAGTTAGTGACTGACAGTGTTACTAGTAATAGGAGTTTTTTATGTTTTCTAATTGAATTATGTCTAGGATAAGCTATGTTGTTATCATTTGATGATACAGGAAAAAATAATAGGAATAAGATGTTTTTGTTAAAATTAGGTGATATATGGAAAATAGTTGATAATAAGATGTTTTTGTTAAAATTAGGCATAAGATGTTCATGTTATGGTTCAATGATGTTATTAGTATAAAGAAAGTTTAGTAGATACAAGATATTCTATTGTAATTAAAATCATGTCATTTAATTTTCCATTGTGTAAGTCAGAGAGGCAAGTAGGGCATAAAAATGTAATAGTTTTATTCAAATCAGTAAACCATGTATAATGTACAAACAGACCCACCAAGACACTATGTTTGTAAACACAGAATGGCCTATAAACCAAAAAAAAAATTATCTATCTAAGAATTAATCTATGTAATAGGAATAGAATTCAATACATACAATACAGAAATTGAAAATATAATTAATACAGATACAGTTAATAGCAAATAGAATGACAAAAGAAAGAAAACTAACTTCTTTTGGAAACAGTCAAAAATAGGCTTATGATAGTAATCAAATCAGACTAAACAGCAAATTAATTAATATTAAAATGTTTTAATAACCAAATTATTAACAACAAAGTAATTACGGAGTTATTAGGTGTATTCCATGGAAATATTATACCGAAAAAACAAATAAAAACCTTTAAAACACTGAATTTGTACAAAATATGGGACATGCAATTATTATGCAAAATCGTAATTTTTGGGCTTCAATGAGTTTGAAACAAACCCAGCTATATATCAAAAGATGTAAAATTAAATAATCAATATTACTGAATAGTTGGATTCATGTAAAATTAAGAAATATTGGAAATACAGTAAAAAATAAGAAAACTTGTTATGTATAGTTAGATAGTGAAACAAGTCTTAGACAGATATTTTATAATTAAACAATATGAAGAGGAAAAAGACATACCACAAATTGCCCTAAAACGACGACGTTGCGTCGATTAGTCTATTGTTAATCGCAAAGCTGAACAGTTGAAAAATGTATTAGTGGAGTTTTGAAAACCAAATAATTTATATTAAAACCAAGTGTGGTTATGTGGCGTGTAACGGAGATGAACTAACAAGTGAAATAACATTATTTATTTATGTCTAACACTTCACAAGTTTCCAAAAACACAGAATAACACCATAAAACTTAACGCCAGAAATCGACAGCCATTTTGATCAATTTTTGGAACGAATTCACAAAACCAACACGCATATTTGAACACTACACTACACAAGAGATCCATCCAGAATTCGACATCGCAGACGACGAGGGGACATTCAACACTATATTTTGGAACAACACCACTTCGCAGGAAAAGGGAACATCGTTTTATTTCTGTGGGAGAAGATCTTCGATTCCAACGGCGTCATAGCAGATTAAAACCAAGCAGACGGCGGCCATTGCTGAATTTCTCACATAGACGGTGCAGTGCTACCTGGAGCAGAGTGACGTCATTTCTTCGACTTGGTTCGAATTTTAAATAATTTCTTTCTAATTGACAATGGTAATAATAATTCTGTTCTATTTCAGATGTTAACATTTAGTTTAAGAATACCTGTTAAATGTATCTTGTTCCTTGCCCTCTGACCATTTCGACTCGTTAAAAGAACCATAAATTTAACTTGTAAAAAATATATTTGTTAATCTTTCTCACTGCCGACTGTGGCGAATATTAGCCAGTGCCTGGGACATGCGCAGTTTGACTGGCGCACAATTTTGAATGAATAAACGCAAATCAGTATTCAGTTACCAGCATTGTTTTTATTTCTACTATTAATGTTATTATTTTTTATTAAGCAAAAACATAATTCACATTGAGAGAATAGATATAGGAGGAAATTACAAACTCAAATAATTAATTAATTATCAATTAATTAAATTAAATTATTCAGTCAAATTCGATACAAGCACAAGAAAAAATATTTGCAAAATTTTTAAAGTTTGATGTATTTATTATTTATCAATCAAACACACCTAGTTATAACATTTTCTTATCATCAATATCTTTATATTTTGTTTATTATTACACTTGAAATTATATTATAATTTGATTAGCCTAACAGTGGGACTTTAAGGAGTCAGACTGACCCAGTGTTATCACACACACAAGAAGATACACACACAATATATCTCTCTATATATATATATCAATTATTTAATTTTTATTTATATTTGTAATATTTATATTATATTACAAATTGGCGTTTCCAACGTGGAGCTTATTAAAACGTTCATAATTTCAATTTTTATTTATATTTGTAATATTTATTATTATATTACAAATTGGCGTCCAACTTAAGGGGCTTTAAATAGGAAGTAATAGTGTTGTAAAATAAGGACGATTGTCCAATTTCCTATTTTTAGCTTGGCAACGATCAACAGGTCAGAAGAGGGAGCGAGATGCACAGGAGAGCTACATCAAGAAAAAGGGCTATGGAGGCCGAGCAGGAGATAAACATGGAGGATAAAGAAGCGACACCAGTGGAAGATGTGGAGTTAATGTTACCGCCAGCAGAACCAAATAAGCCGGCACCACAGAAGGAACAGCCGGAGGAATCCACCGCAAAGGAAAATACAAAACTTGATCAAATGATGGAGATGTTACTCCGAGAATTTAAAACGACCAAAGAAGAATTGGGTAATAAAATCGGAGATACCAACAAGAAAATCGAAGAAAATAGTAAGGAAATGAAGAACGATAACCTACGATTGAAGGAGGAATTAAGAGAAAGCAGCAAGAAGATGGAGGAGGAAATGAAGAATGATAACCAACGATTGAAGGGGGAATTAAGAGAAAGCAGCAAGAAGATGGAGGAGGAAATGAAGAATGATAACCAACGATTGAAGGAAGAGTTGGGCAATAAAATTGGAGATACTAGCAAGAAGATGGAGGAGAAGATGGAAGCAAACAGTAAGAAGATAGAAGAGAAGATGGAAGAAAATATTCAGAAAATTGAGGAGAAAATGGAAGAAATAAAGACTGACAATAAACAGTCGAAAGAGGAATTGACCCAGATAAGCAAAAAATTGGAAGAAACTAACAAGAGGATGGAAGAAACAAATCAGAAAATGGAAAGCAATAGTCAGCAATTGAGGGAAGAATTGAAGGAGACAAACCAAGAGAACATGAACCGGTTAGACGGAAGAATGGAAATATTGAAGGAAGAATTGAGCCAGAAGATAGCTGAAAACAATGAGACAATCAGCAAGAAAGTAGAAGAGGAAATAACGGTAATCGAACAAAGGGTTACCAGAGCTGACGAAAAATGGAGTCAAACCGAACAAGAAGTACGGAGTATCAGAACAGAAATAAATACGAAGGTTAACACCATTGAAGAAACGACTAGGAAGACGTTGGAGGAAAAACTAAAGGAAACACGAGAAGACTGGGAGCGAGTGCAGGACCGATTCACAGAAAAATGTGACGGCATAGAAGCTGCTGTGACCAGTATCAACAGTCAGGTACGACAGAACCAGACCGATATAGACCTATTCCATAGTCGACCGACAACCATTACCAGTTGTCCCAACAGTGAAAATCGTGAAGGGATTAACTTCAGGTTTTATAAAAATAAACCCATGGAATTCCTAGCAAGAATTGAGGAATACTTTGCCAAACACAGAGGTAATCGCTGGAGGGAGAACAAAGAGGTGCTGGACGAATCGTTCAAGGAAATAGCAGACAATTGGTGGATGGCAATAAGAGACGAGGTGACCGACTATCAACAATTCAGAAGGCTATTCAAAGCCAAATATTGGTCGGAATCAACGCAAAATATCGCCAGAGACGGGATATGCCATGGGAAGTACAACCCATATGGAAACCAAACTTTAACGGCGTACTTTTTAGGAAAGGTGTGCGTGGCCAAACATCTAGAGCCCCGAATACCGGAAGAATGCCTGGTCAGCAAACTCTCATACCACTACGAGGAGGATATTATCAGAGCCAGACGAAACAGTCAAATAAAAACGGTGCAAGCCATGACCGAGCTTTTAGAGATGTACGAGCACGAAGACTATTATCGTCAAAGTCGCAGGAGGTATGAAAAGCTGGAACCAAGGAATAACAACAATAATTTGAATAATAATAATAATCGGCAGAATGTGGGTAATAATAACAATTATAATTCCGCAAATCGGAATAATGCCGAGTACAATTATAACCCTAGAAATAACAATAATTTGCCGAGGCTTAACCATAATAATAATAATAGTAATATTCCTCGTATGAATAACAATAATAACAACAACCACAACAATAATAATAATAATAATAATAGCCGTCCCCAAAATAACAACGGTTATTATAATCATAATAGCAACTATGTTCCAAATGGTCAGAGGAACCCCAACCTTTCTAATAATAATAATTATCATGGTAATTATAACCGAAATTACCCAAGTGGAGGTAACCACAATTACAGGGCATATCGACCTAATGTCAACTACATCCGAGCAGAAGGCAGTGGACACAGGAGGTACCAGCCTCAAAGAAGGAGCCGATACTACGAGTACGAGACTTTCCAAGGGAGCCAGGGAAGTAATCGGTACAGAGAGTACGAGCCCAGACGTAGTTCCAGCTTGGATAATCAGCGCAGACTACCTGTAGCAGAAGCCCAACCAGACGATCGAGCAGAACCAAACGAAACAGCCTCAGGACTTCAAGCTGACGCTTCCAACGGCCTGATCCGTAATGAAGCGGAACATTTAAACGAACGGATGCAGTAATAAAATCTAATGACCCTTTACTGCTCCAATCTGCTGGGTTTAATCAAGTAGGTATGAATGTGAAGAAAAACAGAAAAAATTTTACCATAATATACAGCAATTATTTAAAGGATATCCGTAAGGACCTATTAGAAGAAAGTGAGCTTAATATTAAAAATAATGATAATGAAATAATATACATAATCGCAGAAATTGAAGGTATTTCTGTTCCTATAATGATAGACACTGGAGCCAATGTCTCCATAATAAATCGAAATGAATTGGACCGGATACAGCAGGAATGCCATAAAAACTTACCGGTACTACCTATTAATAACATTGTACTTGTAGGAGCTACCGGCCGACAGAACAAGACCATAAGAAAGCAGGTATCCCTCAATGTCAAAAGTCAGGGCATTAGTATGGATATGATATTTCTTGTTGCAGCCGGATTACCTTTCAACATCATGATAGGATGCGACATATTGCGCCGAAACTCAGCAATTATCGACTTGTGCCGAGGAAGGGTATCGCTCTTTGCTGAAGGTTCAACCTGGATAGCCAATTTAACTGATAACAAGACTTTAGACTCCAGACAACTTCTCGACCACCAAAATAAGGTGAATTACTTATCCAACCACCCAACAAACAACAAGCCAGTACATCAAGATTCGGAGGAAGACCTATGGAAACAAAAGATCCAAGAGATACGTAACTTCCAGTGCCACAATACTAACGAGCAACTGACGGAAGACCAGCGGAATCAATTGGTAGAAATATATGAGAAATATCGAGCTGTATTTTCCGACGAACCTGGAAAGATCCGGAACTACCAATGCTCAATACGATTCAGAGAACCGGTAGAATTCAACCGAAAGTCATACCCAATAGCACAATCTTTGAAAGAAGCCGTACGATCAGAGATCCAGAATATGATCCGTAGAGATATCATCGAGAGCAGTCAATCGCCATACACAAGCCCAATTGTGGCCATACAAAAGAAAAATGGGAAGGTAAGACTTTGCCTTGACGCTCGGGAGATAAATAAGATGATAATAAACGATCGTACCTCACCTGGCGAGATTGATGAAATTTTGAAGAGGTTCCACGGAACACGATTCATTACCACTTGGGATACGGTATGCGGCTATTGGCAAGTGGAGTTGCACCCAGCAAGCCGGCAATATATGGCGTTCATCTTCGAAGGGCGCAATTATCAGTTTAAGAGATTGCCCTTCGGGTTGGTTAATTCAGTAGCTGTTTTTGTCGCCTGTATGGATCATATACTAGGACCAGAAGCGCTCCAATTCACAACTGTCTATGTTGATGATCTCCTAATAACATCAACCAGCTGGGAGGAACACTGTTATCGTGTGGAGTATGTTTTGAAGAAGCTTGCTGAAAATAATGTCGCCCTTAAACTGGACAAGTCCAAGCTTATAGCTAAAGAAGTTCAATTCCTGGGTTTCCAGCTAAACAGTCAAGGAATAACACCATCAACAGAAAAGGTAGACGCCATACAACGATTCCCTACACCAAAAAACAGAAGGCAACTACAATCATTTTTGGGCCTGTGTAACTATTATAGGAAGATCCAGAATAATTATTCCGAACTAACAGCCCAGTTTCAGTACCAGTTATCGTCCAAGAATAAATGGCGATGGGGTCAAGAACAAGACGAGACCTTCAAATCAATTAAAGAGAAATTCTTAGATGCAGTAATGCTCAACCATCCAGATTTTAACCGACCCTTCTTTCTAAACTGTGACGCTAGTAACATTAGCTTGGGTTCAACACTGTACCAAGAAGATGGAAGTGGAAACCATCTAGTAGTGAGCTTTGCTAGCAGAACCCTTAACCAGTGTGAGAAGAACTATAATGTGACGGAAAAAGAACTGCTAAGTGTAGTCTTTGCCTGCGGGAAGTTTCGGACGTATATCCTCGGATATCCAGTGACCGTCCGAACAGATCACAAGTCAATATCATTTCTAAGAAGGTGCAAATTAAGCCATGGGAGATTGACCAGATGGGTACTCGCCCTACAGGAATATGATATACAGTGGGAGTATGTTCCTGGAAGTAAAAATGTAGTAGCCGACGTATTGTCAAGAGTGAATCTGGAAGAACAAACATTCGAAGGCGAAAAGGAGAGCATTTTGAAAATCTATAACATTATAAAGGACAGATCTGATTTAGAGAAGATAGTGCAGGACATCAGCAAACACCAGCAGTCCGATCCGAAGTTAAACTCTATTAAACTTCGTCTCTCCAACCAAGATGACACAATAAACAAATTTTATTGTATACATAATGGGATTTTATTCATCAAGACATCCCTTGACGAAGACGTTTGGAAGATCATGATCCCTACTACAATTGAAAAGGATATCATCCTGGACTATCACCTACGATACGGTCACATGGGAGCCATGAAGGTGATCAAGGCAATAGAAGAGAATTGTCACATAAAAAGTATCAATAGAAAAACTAGAAACTACATTAAAACCTGTATGATATGTCAATTGGTGAAAACCAACAATGAGCGAAAGGAAGGTATGATGATACCAATTACCTCACAAGCCAAACTGGAAAAGGTCTTTCTGGACATATGTGGTCCATTTCCCCGCAGTGGCGGACGCCATTGATACAAGTATATTGTTATTATGATGGATCATTTTACAAAATTTACAAAACTATACCCTGTGAACAGAGCCACCACTCTGAAGACTCTAGAAATAATAATAGATCATTACATTCCAGAGGTAGGAAGCCCGACATCCATAATCACCGACCATGGAACGCAATTTGAGGGTTGGCGGTGGAGAAACACTCTGAATACGTTGGGCATTAAGACATACAAGACGTCTGTCTACCACCCCAGTAGCAATCCAGCGGAGAGGGTACTGCGAGAGGTCGGAAGAATATTACGAACTTATTGCTATAACCAACAAAAGAAGTGGCAAGAATATTTATTAGCGACTGAAGAATTCCTTAATTTGTCATATCACACCGCTATTGGTACCACGCCATACACGGCAATGTATGAAAGACCACCTCCGAGAGAAATACAAGACATAATAGAGTTCCCCAGGAGTCAAGAATACAAATTCAATCGAATTAGATTCTACAATAAATTGGCTGAAGACCAGGAAAGGCGCAAGAACAAATATCAAAAAGCTGTTAAGAAAATAATAAGCTATGAAGTCGGAGAAAAGGTACTGCTAAAAAACAGGGAATTACCCAGTACTTTGGAAGGCATTACCAAAAAGTTATTACTGCTGTATACCGGCCCATACCTGATTATTAAAAACAATAATAATAATACATATGTACTAAAGGATATCATTTCGAATAAAGTAAAAGGAACTTATAATCAGTTGTCTATTAAAAAATATTTGGAGGACTCATAGTTGTGAGTTAAAACTATTATGAACAAAATAAGAATTTTCATAAGAATATAATTACAAAATTCAAAAATATAGTAAGAACATCTTACACCAAGTATCAGAAAGAATATTGTGAACGAAATAAGAATTTTGCTAAATAGATAATTACAAAATTCAAAAATATAGTAAGTACAACTTACACCAAATATTCGAACAATTGTGAATGATGAAAAAAGAATTTTGATAAGAATATAATTACAAAATTCAAAAATCCGTAAGTGCAACTTACAACAAAACATTTAAAAGATTATTGTGAATAAATAAAAGGAATTTTGAACATAATAAGCTTCAAAATTCAAAAGCAATAGTAAGTACAAGCTACACAAATATTCAAAGACTACTATGCAAGTAAAAAGAATTTGGATGCAGATAATAATTGTCCAAATTCAAGATAATTAGTAAGTACCACTTACACAAACAATTCAAAGACTATTATGAATGCAAAAAGAATTTTGAGGAATAATGATTTCAAAATTCAAAACAATAATAAGTACAACTTATACCAAAATATTTGAAAAACAACTATGAATAAGAAAGAATGTAGTTGAATAAAAATGTCTAAAATTAAAAGACAGTAAACTCACATCATTACTCATACAAATGATGGGAAATAACTCTGAAATATGAAAAAAGATTTTGTAAGAAAGAGATACAAAATTCTAAGGGAGAAAGGAAACCAGAATGTCATATGACTTAATCGAACAAATTAACCAAACTCACAAAGAAAATAATTTAATAAAAATGGAACAATGAAGAAGGACCAGCTCACTAAAGACCAAATAGTGAGACCAGAAACCAAAAAACAAAAAAAAACCTGATATTAATAATGATAATGCTGTTACAACAACCACTGTTATAGTGAAAGTGATAAAGAATTAATTCATGTTATACCATGAGCAATAAAAGTAACTCAATGGATACCAGATGGTAGAAAGAGTAAATATAAATACTACTTACTATGTAAACATGATGAAATGTATATTATACCACATACCTAAACCACCTAATATGGAATAAGCTTTAAGAGAGAAGAAGAGTCAAGTGTATAAAAGTATTAATTAATATAACGTATTATGAAGTGAAGAATCTAAAGATGTTTATTTTAGTCAAAAATGACTACTTTTACTGTTTATTTATTTTTATGACTGGATGTAGAAAATGCCATCAGTCTTATGTGTTGAGCAGAGATGATAATACCTCTGGACTCAATTGAAGTATTGGACAGCAGGGACTGAAGCCAAAAGTGCCACTCTGAACTGTTCCAATTAATTTGTTAGGGAATGTTAGGGAGTAAACATACTGGTGAGGAAGCACCAAATAAGAAGGAATATAAAATGATAATGTTATACACAAGATTGAAGATCACTTATCAATGAAAAAAGAAACTAATGAAGGAGATACACATCAGCTGAGAGGAAGCAATGGTGGAAAAAGAAGGTATATAAAGTGAAAACATGTAATCACGGAGAAAATGTAAATACAAAAGAATTAGTAGTAATTATTTCATCCATACAGAGTATGATCTGAACTAATCACTTTTACAGGAGAGCATATGTAACATAACAAAATTATCACACTAAACATTTGAATTAATGTTACATGAATAAAAGAGAAAGTTCCATAGTGAGTGAGAAGAATAAATTGTTTAAGGATTACCCTAGAAACTGTATAATTAAGTCTATAAAATGTTAATAAAAATGGAAGATAATAAAGAAAACCATTAATTAAAATAACCTACTATGAAAAAACCAGTTAAACCAGCAGTATACCCAGTAGATTGGGGAAGCAGTACAAAAAGGGAAGGACCATAAAAAAGGAAATAATCTGTCATGAAACCATTTTAATAAGGAAACTACTAATGTGATATTTGAAGAAGGGACGAAACATATCAAGATTCCAACAAGGAAATCAGAAACAGGAAGAGATATGCCAAAACAAAATGTTAATCATATAATAAATACCATGAGACAAAATTGAAACCGATATAGGTAAACCCCAAACAAGTTACAAGATACAATACTATAAAAACAAATTGTATATTAGTTGTAAGGGTAACATGTCAAAAAATATGTCAAAAGAGACTACCATAGAGTAGAACTCACTAAAAAGACTACCAGAGTGTAGAATACAATAAAGTGAAGTGAGATAACAAAATTAAGGAACTACAGAGTGTACAGTGAGAAACATAGTTAAAAGATCTATGAAAAAATCTTCAATGAGGTTTAAGTATTATAAAAAGACTACCATGAGTGTAGAATAATAATAATAAAACCATTGAAATGAAAGACGGTCTAAGGACTGACAACATTACTAGTAATAAGAGTTTTAAATTAGATATAAGAAGGACTATTACATATAAAATGTTTTCTTTAATTATAACTAAATAAATGGTGAGGACAAAAATACCAAAGGACAGTTCATAACTGAAGGTATGCCTAATATTAAGATGTTTATTATTTATTATTAATTAAATAATATTTTAGATGTAAGGTGTAAATAGATAGGCTACACGAGGTTTATTATCACAGTTAAAGTGTTTTCATAAGAATAATACATACACAAGACAGTTAGTGACTGACAGTGTTACTAGTAATAGGAGTTTTTTATGTTTTCTAATTGAATTATGTCTAGGATAAGCTATGTTGTTATCATTTGATGATACAGGAAAAAATAATAGGAATAAGATGTTTTTGTTAAAATTAGGTGATATATGGAAAATAGTTGATAATAAGATGTTTTTGTTAAAATTAGGCATAAGATGTTCATGTTATGGTTCAATGATGTTATTAGTATAAAGAAAGTTTAGTAGATACAAGATATTCTATTGTAATTAAAATCATGTCATTTAATTTTCCATTGTGTAAGTCAGAGAGGCAAGTAGGGCATAAAAATGTAATAGTTTTATTCAAATCAGTAAACCATGTATAATGTACAAACAGACCCACCAAGACACTATGTTTGTAAACACAGAATGGCCTATAAACCAAAAAAAAAATTATCTATCTAAGAATTAATCTATGTAATAGGAATAGAATTCAATACATACAATACAGAAATTGAAAATATAATTAATACAGATACAGTTAATAGCAAATAGAATGACAAAAGAAAGAAAACTAACTTCTTTTGGAAACAGTCAAAAATAGGCTTATGATAGTAATCAAATCAGACTAAACAGCAAATTAATTAATATTAAAATGTTTTAATAACCAAATTATTAACAACAAAGTAATTACGGAGTTATTAGGTGTATTCCATGGAAATATTATACCGAAAAAACAAATAAAAACCTTTAAAACACTGAATTTGTACAAAATATGGGACATGCAATTATTATGCAAAATCGTAATTTTTGGGCTTCAATGAGTTTGAAACAAACCCAGCTATATATCAAAAGATGTAAAATTAAATAATCAATATTACTGAATAGTTGGATTCATGTAAAATTAAGAAATATTGGAAATACAGTAAAAAATAAGAAAACTTGTTATGTATAGTTAGATAGTGAAACAAGTCTTAGACAGATATTTTATAATTAAACAATATGAAGAGGAAAAAGACATACCACAAATTGCCCTAAAACGACGACGTTGCGTCGATTAGTCTATTGTTAATCGCAAAGCTGAACAGTTGAAAAATGTATTAGTGGAGTTTTGAAAACCAAATAATTTATATTAAAACCAAGTGTGGTTATGTGGCGTGTAACGGAGATGAACTAACAAGTGAAATAACATTATTTATTTATGTCTAACACTTCACAAGTTTCCAAAAACACAGAATAACACCATAAAACTTAACGCCAGAAATCGACAGCCATTTTGATCAATTTTTGGAACGAATTCACAAAACCAACACGCATATTTGAACACTACACTACACAAGAGATCCATCCAGAATTCGACATCGCAGACGACGAGGGGACATTCAACACTATATTTTGGAACAACACCACTTCGCAGGAAAAGGGAACATCGTTTTATTTCTGTGGGAGAAGATCTTCGATTCCAACGGCGTCATAGCAGATTAAAACCAAGCAGACGGCGGCCATTGCTGAATTTCTCACATAGACGGTGCAGTGCTACCTGGAGCAGAGTGACGTCATTTCTTCGACTTGGTTCGAATTTTAAATAATTTCTTTCTAATTGACAATGGTAATAATAATTCTGTTCTATTTCAGATGTTAACATTTAGTTTAAGAATACCTGTTAAATGTATCTTGTTCCTTGCCCTCTGACCATTTCGACTCGTTAAAAGAACCATAAATTTAACTTGTAAAAAATATATTTGTTAATCTTTCTCACTGCCGACTGTGGCGAATATTAGCCAGTGCCTGGGACATGCGCAGTTTGACTGGCGCACAATTTTGAATGAATAAACGCAAATCAGTATTCAGTTACCAGCATTGTTTTTATTTCTACTATTAATGTTATTATTTTTTATTAAGCAAAAACATAATTCACATTGAGAGAATAGATATAGGAGGAAATTACAAACTCAAATAATTAATTAATTATCAATTAATTAAATTAAATTATTCAGTCAAATTCGATACAAGCACAAGAAAAAATATTTGCAAAATTTTTAAAGTTTGATGTATTTATTATTTATCAATCAAACACACCTAGTTATAACATTTTCTTATCATCAATATCTTTATATTTTGTTTATTATTACACTTGAAATTATATTATAATTTGATTAGCCTAACAGTGGGACTTTAAGGAGTCAGACTGACCCAGTGTTATCACACACACAAGAAGATACACACACAATATATCTCTCTATATATATATATCAATTATTTAATTTTTATTTATATTTGTAATATTTATATTATATTACAAATTGGCGTTTCCAACGTGGAGCTTATTAAAACGTTCATAATTTCAATTTTTATTTATATTTGTAATATTTATTATTATATTACACAATGTATATATAAATATAAAGTTCTCCCCATCTTTTGACTAGCTAGACACAGACAAACATAACAACACACACAGAAACATAAGGCACATAGACTCACAATTACATTAATTCTAACACGAATGCCCCTGGAATGCACCCATCTTGTAGGCAGTGTAACTACAATACTCAGAACCCAGCAGAAATAAAATATACGTCCCTCAACAACCCGTTTCTGTAGAATTACACAAAATCCAAAACCCCAGAAGGATGATAATTACTCATAACGCATAAATAAGACCGGACCGCCCATATGTATAGCATTCCACTGATCAATGACCAATCATGAATGTATGAACCTTAAGTTCCTTCCACAGCATTAAATAAAAATAACGGAACTACATCACCTGATTTTAAACAGTTGTTATACAATTCTAAACGGTTACCTTGCTTCACAAATTCCGAAGGATATAATAAATCAGTATGTACTTTAACAGTCAGAAAATTAATCACCCGAGGCTTTACAATTTCAGAAAAATTTAGATAATATATGTTTTACAAAAAAATAATGAGTATATGTTTTATAGTTAAATAGAATTAAACAGCAGATACTACAAGTGAAGGTTAATCAATATGTGTTTTGCCAGTTAAGAAAGACAATCAGTATAGCCCTTTTGTAAGGAGCAAAATCAACTGATATATGTCCAGAAGAAAAACAATTATTTTCTATTAACCCCGAATGGCTATATAAATATAATTAAAATGAAAAATTACAATAAGGCGGTTGTGCCCTAGCAGCTGTGAGAGCGCGCCAGCATGTGGTTGACAAAATTTGACAGGAATTTAACCTGCCTCAGGCTGCACAAACATGTGTGAGACAAAAACTATGTCCCATTTTTAAACCCCAGAAAACGGCCAAAAGAAAACAAAGAAAACCCCAGCCCTTAAATGTTAAACCCAATGTGAATTTAATATTTACTTATTTCTGTTCCAGCCGGAACAAAGCTACTAACCTATTCTATAAATTTTGTAAAGAGTAATATAATAATGAGATGCAAACTGTAAAATGCCCCAAGTGTAAAATATCTCTGGCACGCTCCCCCAGTGCAGCACACAATTACAAGCAGTGCACTTAGTGTTATGTAATTCAGTTATATAGAAAAAGGTTCTTGAATTTAACTTATAATGTTCAGAGTCATGATCAGCAGCTCCCCTTTATAGCAGGCAGTCTGCACACGTGGTCACATGGATTCAAAGATATCTAATGTAAAACAGGCGCACAGCCGGCCCGGCCCCAAAAAGGAAAATAAAAGAGTACATATCACCTTAGTACTGCTGGCAAGTGCTACATCGAGAACGAGTCACCAGGTCCCTCTTCGGACATGATCTTGTTTAATGGTCCATGACTGATGCAGGTGTACGGCTATCAGCAAGGCCAGATCTCCGGATTAATTCAAGAACCCTGTTAATTCAAATAAATTAGAGAAATGTTCACCAAAAATGTACACCCGTGTTCAGGCAATTAACCTCAGAACGGGCCTTCAATCAACTCTCAATAAATGCACCAGTTTCATTAATAAAGTTTTTGAAACCAGCTTAAAGAGTAGAAAATCAGCCATGGAATAAGTAAATTTGAATAATGAACGGACTTTATTAAACGTGGCGTAATACAAAATCATCAGCAGGAGATCTACATGCTTCGACAGAAATTTGCAGGTTAAACGGCCACGTGGTGAGCGATAATCATTATTTGACCCAAAAAAATTTAACTGCAAGGCACTCACAGCATTAAGAATGTTTTAACATTAATACAATTTCATCTAGGGAAGTTCTCACAAATGATTCTCTACTGTTAAGCTAATTAAAGAGCTCCCCCGACAGTCTACTGCATGAATTGACACAGTTCACGACCTGACTACGCATTAACTTTTAGTCATTAATTTTTAATGTTGTACACCTTTATCATGACCATGACAATTACAATACCTCTCACACTATTCTAGTAATAATAAACGGAACATGAGTTATATACTGAACGTTAAGTAATTTACTGAACAATGAGTTTTCTCTTAATATAAAACCTGTCGGGTCGCACTCACATAATTACGTCTTTTATATACGATTGCATACACCGTGTTATTAATTATCCATTTAATATGAATTACTTATAAACACAAAATAATGAAATTCTCACCGGGAGTCGTTTACGCTTCAGCAAGCCACGAAGACGGATACAAACTACGCCGTAATTGTTCGAAGAGAGAGAGACGGACCGTTGTATCTCGCAGCGGGGCAGTGAGTTGTCTGCCCGTCACAAGCAGAACCAAATGCTCCCCTTTCTACAAGTTGCGCACGCAACCGTAACCGAGCCGAACAAAGGTCGCTTCAGCCGACACCAGCATCCACTTTATTTGACAATTAAAAAAAACTTTTCTAAAACCTTCGACAGCCGGATTTACACCGGCACACCCCCACCCCGAAAGGGCAACCCGGTTGCCCCACTCTGAAACTCTGGAGAGTACCCTGCAGTGTACCCCCCCATCTTAAGTACTCCGGTGGACATCGTGGGTGAGTTGGCCAGGTGGCACTTGCTCTCAGGAGAACCACCATCCCCATGCGACCCTCTCCGCCACGCCAATCCCACGGGACCGCCCCAACACGTCACCCTCTCCGGTGACCATCACCTACTCCCACCGGTCCCACTCACATACTCGTCCTAAGACCAAACAAGGTATCTCACACCTTGATATGTGAGCGACCGTACTACTCCTCGTCCATCTCTTGGACCGACCAGCCACATGCACCCACAAGGCATCTCCATCCTTGCCATATGGCTGGCCCACTTCCCTACACAAGGGCGGACGGCCCCGCTCAGCCAGACAGAGAGGACCGCACCAAGGGCACACGAACATTAATCCCATCATTTACTCATTCGAATACACCATAACTAGAGGGGGTTTACTTTTCTGCAGCACCGTCTACAACAACCGGAGAATGCGGCATGGCTCGGACCCTATAATGAACAACATCAACATCAACAACTATTAACAATCAGCAACAGCACACCATCACTCCATCTAACTTTTAAAACAGGGGAAACTGACGATCTCCAAGACCACGACCATCTCGAGGATCACAATCTACTGATTTCCGGCTAGTCTCTCTCTACTTCCTTATCGATAGGTTTTTTTTTTTGTTTTTTTTTTTTACTAAGGGGAGGGGTAGGAAAATCGGGAAGATGAAATGGGGCAAGGATCATTAAAGGGTCAATAGCCAGGACTAAGGGTAAGGACCTGGTTCCCTCCGAAAATAAGGATGAATGGAGGAAACCAAGGCTCGCGTGGGCAGGGGCGCAACCCTGAAATAGATGAACACCACTGGGAGTGTGGGGAACATCTACCCGCTACCCGTTAACCTCTTCTTCTTACCTTTCTATGACGGACTTTGGGTACCCGTTCCTTTCGGACACCACTCTCTAAGAAATTATTTCGTGTTGAGCGGTACTGGCTGATTTCTTCGGAAACAGAATCAAGGCAAGTTACCTCACTACTTTCACTCCGCTTTGGATTATGCTCATCGTCTAACTCTTCTGCCACAATTTCTTCCTTTTCTACAATTTCCCCTTCTTCGTCCACATAATCCAAATCAACTTCCTGACACTGCACCTCCTCAGCATCTTCCCGTTGCTCCTCTAATCCATCTTCTTCATCACACGCATCGCCAGCTCCTTCACGAACTTCTTGACTAACCTCTTCTCCGATCTCATTTTCATCAACACGTTCATCACGAACGTCATCGCCATCACTTCCACTACCACCATCTGAACACTGCACATCCTCGTCCTCCTCTAGTTGCTCACCTGGTCCACCTGAAACTTCCTCCCGTTCCTCGGAATCCTCAACACTACTTACAGAAGGCGTCTGCACATCTTCACACACTACATCACTCTCATTCACAAACTCTACAACGCTGCCACCAAATTTCTCCTCAACTTCTACCTCATCTACTTCTACTACACTTGCGGCATGAACATCCCCTTGTCCATCCACAACCTCAGAAACACTCGCAGCCCGGACATCCCTGTGTCCATCTGCAACTTCAGACTCTACAGTCTCCCTAACACCTACAACTATACTCACCTGCGCAGCATCTGCAGACCGCTCTTCTGACCCTTCTGTTGATTCCACATCTTCACCACTCTCAGCAACTATAACATCTTCCACCCTGGACTCCAGCTGTCCAGGTTCATGTGCAATGACTAAATTAATTTCTACTGGCGATGGTAAAGCGACACTCTCAAGTGACTTCTCATATCCCTGCGTAGACAATGACGATATTACCGGATCTGGATCCGTCACGAACCGAGATGTAAATCCCGGAACAAATTCTGCGGCCTCTGGATTCAACCATGACGTCCTCTTTGAGTCCTGCAACTCCGTCTTAACTGACGTGTCCTTGTCGTCTTGGATTGATCCCACGAAGCAGTTCCGCTCTTCTACTTCTGCTTCCCCTTCTTCATTCACTACTCTCTTAGGCACTTGTACTTCCTCTTTAACCTTCAAAGCTTCCTTTTTCTCCAAACAAGAATGACGCCTAACTACCGGCTCCCTACTGGCCGATGTTTGTTCCCTAACATAATTTCTTCTTCCCCTGTTAATTTCATGTTTCTTTGTTTTCTGTGCTGTAGCTGTTGTTACCGTCTTCACTCTTGCCACCCCCCTGTAGCCTCCATCACTTCCGGAATATTCAGGCTTTCTAGGCGTCTCTTGGGTTCTCCTCCAACCACCACGTTTGTCCTTTTTGGCTCGTCCCGATGAACCACTGGAGTATTGGATATCTGTAGCATCTCTTCCCCGGGACTCGTCAACATCCTGGACCGCTCTTGAAACCACACACAGTCGCTCAAGGTCCGCAAAACAACGTGGACGGTCCGCGGATACCAAACGAGATCTCTCTTGGGGATGCAGTCCTTCCAGAATCGCTTGTATGACTTCGGTCTCGGGCAACCCCAACCTTAACACCCGGGCAGCTTTCCGTATATCGTGCACGAAGTCCCCTAACGCCTCTCCGTTGACCTGTGGGCGATAGAATTTTTCAAGCTCAAGCTGGGCACGTCGTCGAATGGGTAGGAAGAAGTTCAACACCTCCCCATGGAAAGCATCAACACTGTCACCCCGACGCAGAGCCTTGGTGACCAGATCAGCCAACGTACTCCGGCAATACGGGTATATAAGAGACAAGACCTCCCCATCGGACACCCCCGGGAAATCTGCCACCTGCAGGACCAGGTCCAAGAAAACCAGCAGCTGGTCCTCATCAAATCCATTCCCTACCGGAAATTTCTGGAGAACGCCTGTAAGAGGGTGGGGCAACTCCTGATAGCATACCGCCGCCAGAATTGCACAATTCAAAACAAACAATCATAAAACAAATCCCCACTAAACACCTAACACAACATAACCTACAAACACATATTAACAAAAATCGGAAAAACTCAAGTACTGTCCTTCCTTTGAGTAGACCCCCGGGTTCTCTAGCGCTGCGGAGACCTGGCCTATTCTGAACCATTCACATCCACGACGGAAGGAGACAAGTGACAAGCAACAATGCTAAACACACATAACATCAAACAACAATTCGACACACACGCCGTACCAACACATAACTCACAACAACCAACTAACAATAGAAAATCATAATTCGGGAAATAACACTCCAACATCAACCGGACACAAGTCAGTGTCGGTACCGACTTCCGATCGGGCCATACCGCATCCGCCAATTTCACACGTTAAACTCCGACCCCGAATCAACATTCCATCATCCAGGCCACTTGAGACTCCCCGGCCGTACAACCATTACATTTTTCAAACACAAATAACCGCCTCAGTGGTGCGACCCGACTCACAAGTTATACTACCTACAACTAGCCTACACGGGCATATACCCAAAAAACTATGTCACAACAATCGCATTAATATTTCCGAGTTTGCAAGCCCCGTCACACACCAGGACCCAAGGGTTCAAGCCTAGAATGAACCACGCTCACTGCTACCATTTGCGGTAGCAGACTTTATAAACCACGCTCTGCGGTACCATTTGTAACGCCTCTTTCCTTTCATGTCTTTTATGAGTATAAAACAACTTATTTCATTTTAATATTTTTTTTTTTTGAAAGAGAAGCCAGAAGTCAATTAGGACTAGGCAGGAGCCTAGAGAAGCAAAAATTGTGCCGGGTCCAGTATGACGGGACTTGCAATGAAACTCAGCTGTAATGTAACAATAACAAGTTTATTGTATGCCTAGAATTCATACATGCCGGCCAACTCTATGACATAATTATCCCCCCCATGAATCATAAATATCACGAATAATTTAATCCCACCTTTAACAGTATTAAAGAAAAACAACATGTGTATATCAAAACAAGTGTGTATAAATTCAGTAAATATATGTATATATAAATATAAAGTTCTCCCCATCTTGTGACTAGCTGGACACAGACAAACATAACAACACACACAGAAACATAAGGCACATAGACTCACAATTACATTAATTCTAACACGAATGCCCCTGGAATGCACCCATCTTGTAGGCAGTGTAACTACAATACTCAGAACCCAGCAGAAATAAAATATACGCCCCTCAACAACCCGTTTCTGTAGAATTACACAAAATCCAAAACCCCAGAAGGATGATAATTACTCATAACGCATAAATAAGACCGAACCGCCCATATGTATAGCATTCCACTGATCAATGACCCATCATGAATGTATGAACCTTAAGTTCCTTCCACAGCATTAAATAAAAATAACGGAACTACATCACCTGATTTTAAACAGTTGTTATACAATTCTAAACGGTTACCTTGCTTCACAAATTCCGAAGGATATAATAAATCAGTATGTACTTTAACAGTCAGAAAATTAATCACTCGAGGCTTTACAATATCAGAAAAATTTAGATAATATATGTTTTACAGAAAAATAATGAGTATATGTTTTATAGTTAAAAGAGAATTAAACAGCAGATACTACAAGTGAAGGTTAATCAATATGTGTTTTGCCAGTTAAGAAAGACAATCAGTATAGCCCTTTTGAAAGGAGCAAAATCAACTAATATATGTCCAGAAGAAAAACAATTATTTTCTATTAACCCCAAATGGCTATATAAATATAATTAAAATGAAAAATTACAATAAGGCGGTTGTGCCCTAGCAGCTGTGAGAGCGCGCCAGCATGTGGTTGACAAAATTTGACAGGAATTTAACCTGCCTCAGGCTGCACAAACATGTGTCAGACAAAAACTAAGTCCCCTTTTTAAACCCCAGAAAACGGTCAAAAGAAAACAAAGAAAACCCCAGCCCTTAAATGTTAAACCAAATGTGAATTTAATATTTACTTATTTCTGTTCCAGCCGGAACAAAGCTACTAACCTATTCTATAAATTTTGTAAAGAGTAATATAATAATGAGATGCAAACTGTAAAATGCCCCAAGTGTAAAATATCTCTGGCACGCTCCCCCAGTGCAGCACACAATTACAAGCAGTGCACTTAGTGTTATGTAATTCAGTTATAAAGAAAAATGTTCTTGAATTTAACTTATAATGTTCAGAGTCATGATCAGCAGCTCCCCTTTATAGCAGGCAGTCTGCACACGTGGTCACATGGATTCAAAGATATCTAAAGTAAAACAGGCGCACAGCCGGCCCGGCCCCAAAAAGGAAAATAAAAGAGTACATATCACCTTAGTACTGCTGGCAAGTGCTACATCGAGAACGAGTCACCAGCTCCCTCTTCGGACATGATCTTGTTTAATGGTCCATGACTGATGCAGGTGTACGGCTATCAGCAAGGCCAAATCTCCGGCTTAATTCAAGAACCCTGTTAATTCAAATAAATTAGAGAAATGTTCACCAAAAATGTACACCCGATTTCAGGCACTTAACCTCAGAACGGGCCTTCAATCAACTCTCAATAAATGCACGTTTCATTAATAAAGTTTTTGAAACCAGCTTAAAGAGTAGAAACTCAGCCATGGAATAAGTAAATTTGAATAATGAACAGACTTTATTAAACGTGGCGTAATATAAAATCATCAGCAGCAGATCTACATGCTTCGACAGAAATTTGCAGGTTAAACGGCCACGTGGTGAGCGATAATCATTATTTGACAAAAAAAAATTAACTGCAAGGCACTCACAGCATTAAGAATGTTTTAACATTAATAAAATTTCATCTAGGGAAGTTCTCACAAATAATTCTCTACTGTTAAGCTAATTAAAGAGCTCCCCCGACAGTCTACTGCATGAATTGACACAGTTCACGACCTGACTACGCATTAACTTTTAGTCATTAATTTTTAATGTTGTACACCTTTATCATGACCATGACAATTACAATACCTCTCACACTATTCTAGTAATAATAAACGGAACATGAGCTATATACTGAGCAATCAGAATGATCAATATTGCACACCACTATATAAAAATTATTCCGATTAGCGCTTTCAAGCTTCACAGCTCATCGTCAGGTCAGGAATAGGCAGAAAATATGTAATACCCAACCCTTCACCCCTCTCCCCCACCCTGATCACCCACAACAAACTAAAAATGAATGACCCTTCCCCACCCCCTAAACTCTGTCTCACCATCTGTACAGTTACATATTTTTCTAGTAAATTCCTTGTGTTTCAGTGTGTGTGTGTGTGTGTGTGTGTGTGTGTGTGTGTGTGTGCATCCCTTTAAACTACTCTCTTCCGCTCCACACACGTGGGTCAGTCACACACCCTTATTTTAAAACAACCAATTAGTACTATGAAATATAATTCTTAATTGTATCTATCTGCCCTCTCTCATTTACTTCTTAATCATGTTATAAATATTTCTTCATTATCAACTTTAATTTTAATATTAATTAAATTGTCTAACCCTTTTTCTCTGTCTTTCAATATTTCTAACTCCTCTCTAAGCTTCCTTTCAACTTACAATTTAAGGAAGAGGTAGGAGGTAAGCAAATAAATTACTTAGATTTAAACACAGAAATTAAAGGTAATGAGAAACTACAGTTTGGGATATTTAGGAAAGAGTCGTATTCTGATATAATTATACCAAGAGAGTCGTACCACCCATACAGATATAAAATGGCGGCAATCAATTCCTTTTGTTGCAGAGGTCAGAAGTGTTTAAAAGAGACCGAATCAAAAGATAGGGAGTTAAAAACGATAAAGGGAATTATAAGGAATAATAATTATAGCACGAACATAGTGGATAAAGTTATGAAAAGGGTCAACATACAAAAAGCTAAAATAGAACCAGAACAAAAGAATTATGCAGGGTCATTGACATACATAGGTTCACATACTAGAAAAATTATAAAATGTTTTAATAAATATGGAGTAGATATAGCTATTAAAAAATGTGAAACGGTATTTGATAACATAAGGAATAAGAATATAAAAAAAATTCCAGTATTACAGAAAAGCGGAATTTACAAATTAAAATGTAAAGACTGCAACAAAGTGTACCTAGGGGAGACAGGACGAAAATTCGCATGCAGGTTGTCTGACCACAAACGTGGAGAAGGTAATAGAACAACCAATTCGTTATATGCAAGACATTTCATAGAAGACAACCACAAGTTTGTTAATCCTTTGGAAGAATACGAAATTGTAAAAGTAGTAAATAACACAGTTGAAAGGAAGCTTAGAGAGGAGTTAGAAATATTGAAAGAAAGAGAAAAAGGGTTAGACAATTTAATTAATATTAAAATTAAATTTGGTAATGAAGAAATATTTTATAACATGATTAAGAAGTAAATGAGAGAGGGCAGATAGATAAGATTAAGAATTATATTTCATAGTACTAATTGGTTGTTTTAAAATAAGGGTGTGTGACTGACCCACGTGTGTGTAGAGGAAGAGGGTAGTTTAAAGGGATGCACACACACACACACACACACTGAAACACAAGGAATTTACTAGAAAAATATGTAACTGTACAGATGGTGAGACAGAGTTTAGGGGGTGGGGAAGGGTCATTAATTTTTAGTTTGTTGTGGGTGATCAGGGTGGGGGAGAGGGGTGAAGGGTTGGGTATTACATATTTTCTGCCTATTCCTGATCTGACGATGAGCTGTGAAGCTTGAAAGCGCTAATCGGAATAATTTTTATATAGTGGTGTGCAATATTGATGATTCTGATTGTGATTTCAACCACTAACACAAATTTCTTCATTAAACGTATATACTGAACGTTAAGTAATTTACTGAACAATGAGTTTTCTCTTAATATAAAACCTGTCGGGTCGCACTCACATAATTACGTCTTTTATATACGATTGCATACACTGTGTTATTAATTATCCATTTAATATGAATTACTTATAAACACAAAATAATGAAATTCTTACCGGGAGTCGTTTACGCTTCAGCAAGCCATGAAGACGGATACAAACTACGCCGTAATTGTTCGAAGAGAGAGACGGACCGTTGTATCTCGCAGCGGGGCAGTGAGTTGTCTGCCCGTCACAAGCAGAACCAAATGCTCCCCTTTCTACAAGTTGCGCACGCAACCGTAACCGAGCCGAACAAAGGTCCCTTCAGCCGACCCCAGCATCCACTTTATTTGACAATTAAAAAAAACTTTTCTAAAACTTTCGACAGCCGGATTTACACCGGCACACTTTTTATAATACTTATAATAATTTTTCTACTGTATGCACAATCGATAATTCCCTGAGACGGAGTCGATAATTGTTCTCAATCGATAAAAAATCGATTATTATTTAAATTGTTTAATAAATCCATTTATTTCAATTGTATTTATCTGTTATTATTTCACAGGCTAATTTAAGGTTATTTATTAAGGCAAAGAGACTTCAAGAAGAAGAAAATATTTTTTTTCAGTGAGATATTGGACCAGCAAGAAAAATCATCAATCGATTGCTGACTGGAGTTAATCTAGTTAACTCCAGACCTGGTTCAGATCTTCCAGAAGTAATCAATAGTTAATAAATACCTTCCTAATTCTTAAAATTTTTACAGAACATTTAAAACAGTATTATTTCTTAATTACTGACCTTTATTAAACATAAACAAAATTTTTTTTATTGAAAATTTAATTTTTTATAAAATTTTCCATCTACTTTTTATTTTTGTAAGGACCGGCATACAGGGTCGGGTTACACAACGTTGAAAGACGTTATAAGTTTGTGAAAGTTGAGAACGCTGATAAGAGCTATAAAGGAGAATAATTACAGAAAATAACAATTTTTCTTGGTGGTAAGTAACTGTAATTAAAAGTTTGGAAATTTGAAAGGTGTTGTCCCAGACATGTTTCCTTGACGCTCACCCCTCCCATCTTGTGTATCCCTCCCCCATCAACCCTCCATCAGTGTGTAATTACACACTGACAGAACAAGAAGCATATAATATCATATTTCCTCCATACATCTCAACTGAAAACTAAACTAGTACAAAGAGGAAAACTGTAAATACATGCATACAATTAAATATAACTTTGTGTGTGTGTGTAAAGGAGAGCGGGTTATGTACACTCAGGGAGCTATATAACATGAAAGAGGTTGAACTGTTCTTAAAGTTTTTGCACCTACAAGACAGATGCGTAAATCATTCGTGCCTGAATAGACTCTGAGGGACAAAGAAAGGGTTGCACTGTACTGTACATGGATTTAAAATCTTCTTCTAGGTTAGCAGCCTACAGGCTGGTTGGCTGCAGCTCGCCATTCTTCCCGCTTCTCTGTTTTCTTTTGAACTCACAATATGATGTGCAGTTCATATCGATCATAAGCCGTTTAATGTAGTCTAAACAACGTCGTCCTCTGTGATTCTCCCCTTCAATTGTTCCTTCTATTATTCTCTTAAACCTATTATTAACCCTATTATTGTGGTGTAGTATATGCCCTATAAACTTAGCTCTTCTGCCTTGTAAATTTCGTGAAAAGCTCTTTTCCTACTGAACTCTTCTAAAGACTTCCTCTGTCGTTATCTTCTCCCTCCAGCTTATCTTGAATATTCTTCTGTAGCACCAGGTGTCAATTGCTCGGGGTCTCTTCTTGTCAATTTCTCAAATTGTCTAAGAGTCACTCCCATATAGGATTCACTCCACACGTATGGATTTAAAGTAAACGGCGAGAATAGTATTATGTGAGTTATCAAAACATATCTGTTGCCACACGCTACTAGAAAATATTTCGTTCTGTAGATATCAGAGATGTGTTGTATAGTGGAATAAATCAATTTTGTATCGGTAATCACTCTTAGCATAATAATTAATTATTATTATCTCAACTCATCATTATCAATCAGTTTTTAAGAGAATACATTTACTAAACTTTAGTTATAAGCTTAGTCTCCCTCTTCATAATTCTTCGGAACAAGCACTCTAATCGTACCTGTGAGTAACCGCTTTACCTTATGTCGTTTTTTTTTGGTAGCTTTGCCTTTAACCGTTAAGTCAACAATGAAATGATGTCTTTTAAGCCAAACCGCAGATGTCTTTTAAGCCAACATAGAACTTAACTGTACATTCATACGAAGGCTGGAATATTATGTCTGTTTAAAGTTGTTTTAGGTTCGCGTCGTTTACAGACGAGCTATCAGTTACATACCACGAATTCGTTTGTTGATATAATACGTATGTTTTTTTAAATGGTCCCATAACAGTTCCATTAGAACTGTGTTACGGCAGTCTTAATTAAACAACATTCTTATTAGATAAATTTGTTTTACGTAGACATGGCTATATGAGTGTGTGTGTGTGTGTGTGTGTGTGTGTGTGTGTGTGTGTGTGTGTGTGTGTGTGTGTGTGTGTGTGTGTGTGTGTGTGTGTTTATATAGCAGTAGGACTGTGCCGAACTGGCTTCGGCAACGTATTAGATTATTAGTATTTTAAAAACGAGCGCCGCTGACGTCACGCACTGCCACTCTGTTACGATTGTTTGTTGCCGGTCAGTTATACACACAAAAGTTTGTGTCGCTACGCAATACAGCTGGCGCTGCCGGCCAGCTGTGTGTCTGTACGTTCTTGCTTTCGGAGGTTACTTGGCTGGAGCGAAACGTGGATTCGCTCTCATTTCTGCTTCATCCTCCAAGCTGTTCATCTGGTCTCGGCTGGCGGCGAACTTCTAACCAGGACTTCCGTACCTATCACTATGATAGGCTAAATAAAGCGTGCTCCAGGTGCTCGACCAAGGACGAGATGGGTGTCAGGGGCGAACGAACATCTGTTCCCCCTCATAGCAGAGACGATCTTTAGCCACAATGCCGTCAGTCGAGGACTTTTCGATGCTAAGCTGAACCAAGAACTTTTCCAACGCTAAGCTGCACCAGGGACGGGTGATATGACTGTGACATCACTGATCCTCGCCTATACGAACTAAGTACACCGGACTATCCAGGTGGGAAAATTCTGTTTATCTATTTCTCTCTCTCTACAACATGTGAATGCACAGAAGCCGCCAGAAGCTCACTCGTGAAGTTCTGAAAATTAGACTCTAGCACAAACTCTCATGTTCAATTATGTGTGATCATCATGTTATTGCATGTGTGAACATTACCACAGTACACCTAATGAAGTATCTTATAACTGTATAATGTGTAAGAAGTTACACACATACACACACATCCGCAGTTTACTATAAGATCTAACTTTCATCTAATTAAGACCATTAGGGAGTTAATTATCTCGTGCTATCAAGTCATCTGGTCATGGCAGAGTTTAATAACGTAGCTGGGGGGTTGTCTGATGCTGTTGATGAGAAACGATTTTCTTTCACACACATACTTAATGCTTAAGGATTAAGCTAAGGGTTCGTTTGGCTGTTTGAGTTTCGGGGCGGTAACTTACATTCTCTGGTGTGAACTATGCTTGTGAATATGCTGGCAAATCTATGCTTAGGAGCTGAGATATTCCATTTTACGTTGCTATTTATATTTGTGCCTAGCTATACATATTAGGCTTCATTTATTTACTGTAGTGGGAATCGGTTTATGTGGAGGTTAGTGTTGAAATGAGGGATGTTTTGTTATTCATGTCGTATATGTGTTTGTGTGTGTAATTTTACTATATATGTATAGATATATTTTTGGGGAATATGTAACTGATTTAAAACAAGAGAATAACCATAAATGTGCTCGCTGAGACAACAGGCTAGCCTAATTGATATTATACAACACTGATAGATTAGTATTGCTTAATGAATGAGATTATTACCAACTTTGACTCATACATGATCAGGCAGAAATTTTGCAATTAGTAATATCAATTCATTTACTTGGTGACATTATGAATTAATGGAAATACATAGATATATATAATTCTGCCTTAAATGGTGTGCTCACACAATTACGAACTTGTTATTTATGTAAAATCTTACAGGTTGAATAAAGCACACGCTTGTTGGTTAAAAGAGTTTTTCATTTGCAAGTCCTGTCATTCACCTGGGGGGACATGTCTGTAATTGTATTTGGGCCTTGCACACTTTTGCTTCCTCTAGGTTTCTCTTTACCTAGTTCTAAATATGATGTCTCTCCCCTTTTACAAAAAAAAACTTAATAAAAATAAAATTAAATAAAATTCAAACAAAAAAAAATTTACAAAACTTAGAGAAATAAAAGGGGGGTTTCAGGACAAAAATAAACAGGAGTGTAAATTACAGAATTTAACCGATGACTATCTTTCCATTGTCATGGTGATTGAATAAACCACGCCAGAACAGTATACATTGTCCTGCTTTGTTGAATAAAGGTTTGTATTGTGGTTTACTTTTTATCTCCTCCAAATTTTCTTATATGGACTAAGATAAAATAGACAACAAAATTGGCTGAATTGAGTTAGGTTCCATCGGTATAGTGGTGACAACGACGATGCTGATGCTGATGCGTATTACTATATAATAATAATAATTATTATTATTATTAATTATTTTAAGCCTATGAGACAGGCAACCTGCGTATCGTGTACGTTATACGGATGACAACAAGATGGGCATTGACAATTTACAGGCGCCCGTAACTACGCAATTATTCTCAATACATTTTCCGAAAAACGGTCGATTTATCCTGAAGCAGTTAGCCAATCGGAATCTAGAATAATTATTGTGTACGAGAGTTTATTGTTTTGTTTGTTCGAACTGAAATTATAGTTCTAAATAGCGACTTCATCGTGTGTCAATTATTCTGTTTCCACTCATCAAACTCGAAAATCCGTGTGACTGGCTTAACATTATTATTATTATTATTATTATTATTATTATTATTAGTAGTAGTAGTAGTAGTAGTAGTAGTAGTAGTACTTTACATGAAACAAGAATATGTTATACATAATTTTGTGTGTCCTTATCAAATTTGTCATTTATTTTTTTCTGAAATCTGTGTGTATTTTATTACAATACTATATAACATTTGGCTACATAAGGGTTTCAAGTATCGATTCCCGGACAGAACCTTTGGACTTTTGAGCTACCAGATGGGTTCACATTGAAAAAATACACTGCGTAAAATAGTAACACCCTGTGTAACAGTAGGCGGCTGAAGCATAGTGCTGGCCACACTACTGTGTTCCGTACTGTAAGGTATAACTTGTCTTGTTCCTAAACTCTCTGCATGGTAGGGAAAGGTGCCTATTAACTATTTGCATAATCGTATTTTTATTAATAAATTATTTACCTTAAATTATCCGCCGTGTGATTTCTTGTATGGTACAAAATGAGTGGCAGAATTAACTTGAACGGATGCGCACCCAAATCCGCGTACGGTTCACATGCAAATTTTGACATTTTTACTACTTAACGATCTCGCAAGAGTGATAGTTTTACCTTTTTAATATCTGATGATGGAGCATATGTTGTGAAACGCGTCACAGACGAAGTTACAAGAAATCACACGGCGGATAATTTAAGGTAAATAATTTATTAATTCGTACAAGTGATTTGGTTACCATATTAAACATGAGTATTTTTATTACTATGATTACCTCTGTGTACAGTGTGTGTGTGTGTGTGTGTGTGTGTGTGTACAACTAATTTTATTCAACTCGTATTCGTTTCTCTGTACCTATTTTTTAACAATTATATTTTTTACGTTCACACTGAGCCATCAAAGGTAACACTTCACTGATGAGTTAATGACACTGGTATGAGTTTATCGTACAAAGTTCATGTCAAAGGATCTGGATGTCATGTACACATATCTTATGTAGTCTGACGGTGCTACCGTAAATGAAACGTGTTGAACAATATACAAATTGACAATTTCATATAAGGTGACGACGGAAACATTAACCCTACATCGAGAGCCAAAGGGAAGAAGCTTATGTAAATGAGACGACTCCGTTCCGGTCTGCAGCTTTGCACGCCGTTTTGCAAGGTATCTACCAACTCAGTGCAGTGTATACTACTTAGTGATACGCTGGAACCTAAAGAAATTAAACTTTGCATTTTCCAACGGTTTTCTCTACTCCTTGGCGTTCCAACACTTCTCAGTATGCTACACTTTATCTAAGATGTTTTCTATGGGGATTAACTCAACAGCTGTTCTAGTTTCGTTCCGTATTAAAACGAGAGTATCTCTATCGCACTACTTGCAGAGAACTAACTTAATTCCTACCTTGAAACACTACACCCAAGCAAGTTGAATCAAAACACAAACAACTTCCTTTTCACTATATTACACAATAGGCGGGGACACAAACGTCTGTTATAGTCTTCCTCGGTGCCCTTACATTACGCCCGCTGATAAGTGTGCATGTAGTTTAGTAAACGGTTGAAACCGTTTCAGGGAGAACAGCAAAGGAACAACAAATAATGTTAAACTTATCTCTCTAATTGTCTGTTACTGTAGAGGTGACTCTAACGTTCTGTTTGGTAAGACAGGAATATATGGTATAAGTGATTCTCAGAAATATTATTCACGTCTTGTCTCACTGTATCTGCACCTTTATTTATTCTCCAGCATACAGTTTGTGTTCATCACATACACATACCCACATACATTACACATTATTATCTAAAGATAATAATCGGCGCTAATGAATGACCAATTTGGTCATTTCTAATTGATCACTTGATTAGAATAACACTTGATTGTAAATTTTTTGTTCAACACAGTACTTCGACTTGTCTATCATCAATTTTAAAACCATGTTTTTTAAAATCTATAAATTGATACAAATTTTACACACTTACACTTTAATTATAATTAACAAAATATAAGTATATCACTAACCGACTCGGAACACAAAGTTTTTATTGGTAAAAACGTAAAAGTTTTACCTTATAGTCTGAACCAGTATTATAAACTTCGTCAGAGGCTGCCACTGGGAGCGCTGTCCGTCTTGTTCTTGGCGACGGCGCCGACTTTTGAAGGATCGGTGTCGTGTGTGTGTAAGGGTGTGATATGTTCGAATAATGTGTGTGATTCGAACATATCACACCCCTACACACAAAACATCGATCTTTCGAAAGTTGGCGCCGTTGCCAAAAACAAGATGGACAGCGTCTAACGAAGCTTATAGCTTAATAAGCAAAAACTGGTTCATGCTATAAGGTAAATCTTTTAGGTTTTTACCAATAAAAAACTATGTGTTCCGAGTCGGTTAGTGATATACTGATATTTAGTTAATCAACAGACACGTCATGGACAACAAAATCGAAGAATTTTTAATTGATATTATTATTAATATGTCCGACAAATTAAAATTTTATTATATTCTCCACGTTACATAGAAAGAAAACAATAATGTTTGAGACTCTCGATTTATGTGTCCTGTATTTACTACATTCGTAGTAGTTTCAGTAGAGCTTTTTATTAATTATACAGTCTGTTAGTTAACTGTAATGCAATATGTTAACATTGAATTATATCTTGTCGATATTGCTTAAGGCCATTTACTACTTATCTTAGAGCTTTGCCTGTGTTACGTAGTATCTATTTAATCACTACACTGAAGAAATGCTACAAATTTCTTTTTGATAAGCCGAAGGGTTTAAACCACTTAAATGGGCGCACACATCATTGCCGGCATTCAACAGTTCATTGACTAATTATCTAGGATGGGCACTTTGTTTAATAAAATACTTAACACTTGGTGTTGTGATTGTCTCGCTCACTGAACTCATTCGATGGGACGGCTTTGTTGAGTTCATTGCGTACGTACCGCAACATGACCATTCTTTACCGCAGGAATTTGGTTTGAAATCTTTGTATGATGTCGATGATGGAGTCGGCTGCTGTGCCCCTAAATTTTAGGCCATTTCCACACAGGTCTTAAAAAAGTTTTGTTAAGGAGTTTTTGCAGCTACCTTACAGACATGAATTTTGTAGTGTCAACAGTACATATGTATATATCTTAAAACTAGCTGTTTTATTTTTCTGTGTACATGGTGCTTCCACTTATAATGCAATCACAAGTATTTCACAGTTTCTTGTCGTGGAGTCGGTTGATTCTGTAAAATAACTGGCGATCAGGGTTTAATGTTAAGCGAAAACGTAATGTGTGCTGAGTTGGTTACACTAATTTCATGGGCTACATTAAAATTGTAGACGTGATAATTGTGCGTTCCGCATAATCTGTCACTTGACGAGTGATGACGCATTCATGGATGACACTAGTGGTTTCATCAAATTTCCTGTGGTTCCAAAATATGGAAAATGAAAATATTTAAATTGTATTCTGAATAAGGTACTAAAAATATAAACCGCATACTTTATTTATTTTTAGTATGTGACGTCTCCCTTGTTAAGACATCACAAAAGTCGGGAACTAGTTCAATTCGTTACCAGTTAATTAAACTAGCTGCCGTTGTTAGTAAAACTTACTTACTAACAAATTATAACACATTATTACATAGGAAATAATCAAGGATTGCATAAATTTATTCACTCGCTAGGTGTTAGCAAAAACATCTCTTTATTATTATTCAAATCTCATGGTTTACTTTTTTTAAATTAATTACTCTAGCAAATTCTGTGTTTAATGCTTTAAAAATAATAAATGTCTTATTTCTTTTATCTCAAAATATTTATCTAGATATAGTTTTAAGTACCTCGGATCCGGGTCTGAACTTTGTTAAATTTTAATTTATCACAAGTTTAACCAAATTATTTGAAGAATAATGTTGGTTGTAAACTATAGAATTACCTTACATTTAGATATCGTGATGTTACTACTACTTCATTACAGAAATTACAAATCTTATAAGTTATTCTTTACATTATCAAAAGTTCTTTACTGTTCTTTTGTTACTTCTCTTGTTGAAACAAATTTTTACAAATGTTATGTTTGGATATCACCTGAATTTAACATGAGGTTGTTGTGGGGTCCATGATGGTCATCTTCTGTCGTCTTCTAGGGTGCAATACATGGTTCCTCTTGATGTTACATTGGGTTGATTGTATCTGGTAGTTTCGACAATCGGATTTTCTTACTTGAAGTTCATACTGCTGTAGTTTGAGTTTTCCACTTCTGGAGTTTGTAGTTCACATTTTACACCTTAATTACAGTTCTTATTTTGGAGTTCTAAAGTCTGGTAAGTAACATATCTTACCACTTACAGTTTTATTCTTTAAGAGATGTGTCGGCTAAGTTTTCCTTTCTTTTTTTTATATAACTCTTCACACACTACATTATATATTTTGTATTATTTTCACGCTACATCTTTCAAAATAATATCCGCACAAACTGGATTTTTAACGGCATACACCTACGTGTATGTGGACAACACAAAACTGACATCTTTACACATGTCGAAGTTTCTCTGGCGACTGTGTGCATAGTTCAGCGGCGAGGGGACAGTAAGCTGGCGCGGTTTTACGCACTGAGAAAATAGTTCGTTCTTTTATTTAGTATTAATTATTCCTTAATTCAATTGTTAATTATACTTTATGTTAACTTTGTTACGAATTAGAAATTTCCTTATTTATATAGTCTTATTTTAAATAATTAACGTAATTATTATTATTATTTAAATAACACCGTTCTTTGCGTGTTGGTACTGGACAACTTCAAGTTGATGCAGGAATATGGCTATAGGTAAGGGGTGGATAATACACTTACTTGTTAGAAATGGAAAATTTTTTATTTGTGCGATTTAAATATTTTTTTAAATCGTCGCAAGTATAATAAATAATCATGCATTCCGCAATCTATTTTCAGTGAAGCTCAAAGTTTTTGTTTTAAAAGCAGAGCCAACCTAACGACTCGGAAAGCTTTAGATATGACTAGCGGTACCCGTCCTCTTTGCTGCACGTGTCAATCGCAGATAGTTTTACAGAAATAAAACTGGTAAGTACACGTTACCAGTGAAGTGGAACGGATGAATGAAGTGTTGAGTTCAAAACTTAGTTGAGATGTTCAAGCCACCGCACCGTTTGAATATTACTACTGCCACCTGCCAACCAACGATATCACTTCAGTGGAGCACCTTTTTGTAAACCACCTTTTCCGTTGGGCATGATTAGATATAGGTCACTCAAGCGTCAGCAATTTATATATTGCTGCCTATGAGAAAAGCAGGGCAAAGGAAAATCAATCGCTATGATTTTGATTGATTTGCCTTATGATTTGTTAATTGTGATCGGAAAGCATAGTTTATATCGCTAAACTTAAAGTTATTAATATAAACGACTCCGACGACTCAGGTACGTTCAGTAACTGGAAAAATCTTCACTAACTCACAATGCACTTAATAGGCTACACTCTTCACTGTAGTGTAAAATAAGTTAATTTTGTTTGTTATGAGTATACAGCAAAACAAACAAAAATTAATAAAAATTTAATTTTTTTATTCGGAGCTGCCAAAACATATAACCTGCAGATGCAAGATAGAAAAATTTATTCTAAAATTTACTCTTTCTATATATTTTCTGACAACGTAATTGATAGACAATATAAGTATTGTAAAGTCACTGCTAGAATCCTATGTTGTTGTTAATAACAATATTCCTTGTTTTGAATTTAAAATATCCATTTCTATTTACAAGCACATAGTAATAAATATTTGTATTAAATTGTAATACTGTATAATTTGTAATATTAAATTTAAATTGTAATACTGTATAAATTAAGTTCTCTCATACTATAATTTGCTCGCTTTCTTAAAGATAATTTGAAGATGTAAACAAACTATCATAAGTCTTGTAACATAACAAAATTATCACACTAAACATTTGAATTAATGTTACATAAATAAAAGAAAAAGTTCCATAGTGAGTGAGAAGAATAAATTGTTTAAGGATTACCCTAGAAACTGTATAATTAAGTCTATAAAATGTTAATAAAAATGGAAGAAAATAAAGAAAACCATTAATTAAAATAACCTACTATGAAAAAACCAGTTAAACCAGCAGTATATCCAGTAGATTGGGGAAGCAGTACAAAAAGGGAAGGACCATAAAAAAGGAAATAATCTGTCATGAAACCATTTTAATAAGGAAACTACTTATGTGATATTTGAAGAAGGGACGAAACATATCAAGATTCCAACAAAGAGACCAGAAACAGGAAGAGATATGTCGAAACAAAATGTTAGTCATATAATAAATACCATGAGACAAAATTGAAACCGATATAGGTAAACCCCAAACAAGTTACAAGATACAATACTATAAAACACAAATTGTATATTAGTTGTAAGTGTAACATGTCAAAAAATATGTCAAAAGAGACTACCATAGTGTAGAAATCACTAAAAAGACTACATGAGTGTAGAATCCAATAAAGTGAAGTGAGATAACAAAATTAAGAAACTACGGAGTGTATAGTGAGAAACATAGTTAAAAAATCTATGAAAAAATCTTCAATGAAGTTTAAGTATTATAAAGAGACTACCATGAGTGTAGAATAATAATAATAAAACCATTGAAATGAAAGACAGTCTAAGGACTGACAACATTACTAGTAATAAGAGTTTTAAAATTATATACAAGAAAAACTATTACATATAAAATGTTTTCTTCAATTATAGCTAAGTAAATGGTGAGAAAGACAAAATACCAAAGGACAGTTCATAACTGAAGGTATGACTAATATTAAGATGTTTATTATTTATTATTAATTAAATAATATTTTTAGATGTAAGGTGTAAATAGATACACGATGTTTTTTTTTTTTTTTTTTATCACAGTTAAAGTGTTTTCATAAGAATCATAAATACACAAGACAGTTAGTGACTGACAGTGTTACTAGTAATAGGAGTTTTTTATGTTTTCTAATTAAATTATGTCTAGGATAAGCTATTTTGTTATCATTTGATGATACAGTGAAGAATAATAGGAATAAGATGTTTTTGTTAAAATTAGGTGATATATGGAAAATAGTTGATAATAAGATGTTTTTGTTAAAATTAGGCATAAGATGTTCATGTTATGGTTCAATGATGTTATTAGTATAAAGAAAGTTTAGTAGATACAAGATATTCTATTGTATTTAAAATCATGTCATTTAATTTTCCATTGTGTAAGTCAGAGAGGCAAGTAGGGCATAAAAATGTAATAATTTTATTCAAATCAGTAAACCATGTATAATGTACAAACAGACCCACCAAGACACTATGTTAGTAAACACAGAATGGCCTATAAACAAAAAATTATCTATCAAAGAATTAATCTATGTAATAGGAATAGAAGTCAATACATACAATACAGAAATGGAAAATATAATTAATACAGATACAGTTAATAGCAAATAGAATGACAAAAGAAAGAAAATTAACTTCTTTTGGAAACAGTCAAAAATAGGCTTATGATAGTAATCAAATCAGACTAAACAGCAAATTAATCAATATTGAAATGTTTTAATAACCAAATTATTAACAACAAAGTAATTACGGAGTTATTAGATGTATTCTAGGGAAATATTATACCGAAAAAACAAATAAAAACCTTTAAAACACTGAATTTGTACAAAATATGAGACATACAATAATTATCTAAAATTGTAATTTTTGGGCTTAAATGAGTTTGAAACAAACCCAGCTATATATCAAAAGATGTAAAATTAAATAATCAATATTACTGAATAGTTAGATTCATGTAAAATTAAGAAATATTTGAAATACAGTAAAAAATAAGAAAACTTGTTATGTATAGTTAGATAGTGAAACAAGTCTTAGACAGATATTTTATAATTAAACAATATGAAGACGAAAAAGACATACCACAAATTGCCTTAAAACGACGACGTTGCGTCTTTTAGTCTATTGTTAATCGCAAAGCTGAACAGTTGAAAAATGTATTAGCGGAGTTTTGAAAACGAAATAATTTATATTAAAACCAAGTGTGGTTATGTGGCGTGTAACGGAGATGAACTAACAAGTGAAATAACATTATCTATCTATGTCTAACACTTCACAAGTTTCCAAAAACACAGAATAACACCATAAAACTTAACGCCAGAAATCGACAGCCATTTTGAACAATTTTTGGAACGAATTCACAGAGAACCAACACACATATTTGAACACCACACTACACAAGAGATCCATCCAGAATTCGACATCGCAGACGACGAGGGGACATTCAACACAATATTTTGGACCAACACCACTTTGCAGAAAAAGGGAACATCGTTTTATTTCTGTGGGAGAAGATCTTCAATTCCAACGGCGTCATAGCAGTTAAATTCGAGCAGACGGCGGCCATTGCTGAATTTCTATAAAGACGGTCAACCAGTGCTTCCTGGAGCAGAGTGACGTCATTTCTTCGACTTGGTTCGAAATTTAAATAATTTCTTTCTAATTGTCAATTGTAATAATAATTCTGTTCTATTTCAGATATTAACATTTAGTTTAAGAATACCTGTTAAATGTATCTTGTTCCTTGCCCTCTGACCATTTCGACTCGTTAAAAGAACCATAAATTTAAACTTGTAAAAAATATATTTGTTGATTTTTCTCACTACCGACTGTGGCGAATATTTGCCAGTGCCTGGGACATGCGCAGTTTGACTGGCGCACAATTTTGAATGAATAAACGCAAATCAGTATTCAGTTACCAGCATTGTTTTTATTTCTACCATTAATGTTATCATTATTTTTTATTAAGCAAAAACATAATTCACATTGAGAGAATAGATATAGGAGGAAATTACAAACTCAAATAATTAATTAATTATTAATTAATTAAATTAAATCATTCAGTCAAATTCGATACAAGCACAAGAAAAAATATTTGCAAAATTTTTAAAGTTTGATGTATTTATTATTTATCAATCAAACACACCTAGTTATAACATATTCTTATCATCAATATCTTTATACTTTGTTTATTATTACACTTGAAATTATATTACAATTTGACTAGCCTAACAGTGGGACTTTAAGGAGTCAGACTGACCCAGTGAGAAACAAAATATCAATACGTATCAACACAAAACAATTCAATTATAATTATATTTTTATTTTTATTTATATTTGTAATATTTTTAATTATATTACAGTCTTCACATAAAAAATGATACATACATACGCACGCACACACTCACATCACCAACACGTTCACCCAAATATTTAATTGTTTCGTTATGTTTGATATTTCTATTGTATTTCATACACAGGTCCTGAAGATGACAATAAATATTGTCGAAACGTCGACGCAAAATAACTAAAAGTTGTATTATTGACCGATCCTCACTAACCATCCACTAAAACATTTGTATTAAAGTTTACAAATAATAACATTATAATACCCTCGTATGTACTTGATGAATAAATATTTGTTCTTGCCCGCCTGCGCTTTATTGCAAAATAGAAACAAGTAGGTCAGTCACGGCGGTGAACAGTCTACTGGAGAATCAGAATAGTTTAACACGCACGCGCTCACGCACGTACGCGTACATGAGAGTACTATGAAATGTGCAGCGGGTTATGAAGTGGGTACAAAGGAACTTCAAGAATTCAATAAATAGAAAGCAGGTTTTCTTCAGTTATTAATGACATACATTTCCCAATCAGACCAACTCAGGCTCGATTTCAGGTTCGATTTTTATCAGAAAAATCTGTGTGAGCTACATACTACAAATTTAAAAAGTAAACATCATATTGATATGTTTATATTGCAACGATACAGATTTTATTATCGCAAAGGATATAGTGTGTGTGCAGAAATTACAAACGAGTCTATAATGGAGGTGATGAAAAATTATTTATTATACACAAGACATAATTGGTTTCATGACGTATATTATATTACAAATTGTCATGCATTTTATATTTTGAAATAATAGTTTATATAGTTTGATTTTATATCGATTTTACTTGTTTGATGATCTTTCACTTGCTGATCCGTCCTCCGAATGTGCGTTCCTCCTCTTCTGATCGTCGCTCCCGTCCTGGCGTCCTCTTCGTCCTGGCGTCGTGCACTAGCGGCGATACTTCGATACGGCTCGTTGACGATTCCGTCTAACTGCTAACACCAATTTGAATTTTTACAAAGTTGTTACGCTCACAATAATGATCGCTCATCATCCTGTGTTCAGCTGCAATATATATATATATATATATATATATATATATATATATATATTAAAATCTGTTGACAACCATTATATTGTTACTAAATTAAATCAGACTGTTAGTTCATGTAAATTTGCGGTTTTACTCAAAAAGTAAATAGGATATTTTGTATTTGGAATAGATTTTTTAACATGAACTATAAAATGCATAAAAATTCTTGGGACAACTTAAAGTTTGATTGGGAAGGAGTAAAAAACCAGGTTTTCAACTATATAATTGAAAGGTCACTTTTACAAAATTTATCACGAAAACGAATTTAATGTCGAGGTGATCTATGGTAAATTGAGAGCGTTTTTGTTTCATTTCGATAAGTATTTGCTGAGTTGGAATTTTTAACAATAGTGCTATTTTTATTTTTTCAATCTATAAATGCGGAAACTGTAATGATTTTGCAGCAAAGACTAACTGTAATTTTCAAAAATCGTTATCTCAATCAACTATTTTAAAATTATCACAAATTATCCTAACTTTATACTTGTGTTGTAGATAAAGTTTGATATAGTGCATATTTTTAAAAATCGGTTTCATTATTTGTAATCTATATTTTGAGAGTGTTATCCGAAGATGTTTTCGCAACGTTTGATACACGCTAAAATATGTGATGTATTTGCGCTTAACAATTACTCGTAAACATTATGTATTTTCGGAATTATTATTATTTGGTGTTCTTCCCTAAGGCAGGACTTCAAATGGTAAAATCTCTCCAAGCTGTCCTATCCCATCTTTTCGTTTCTTCGTAACGCTCTCTGATTTAACGTTATCTATTAACTTTATTCTTCTACGCCCTCTTCTTTTTTCTCCTTCTATGACACCCTCCATGACTGTTGTAAGCAAGCAGTCTCTTCTTAAACAATGACCTAACCAATTCCTTTTCCTATTTTCTATTACCTTCAGGATTCTCCTCTCTTCTCCTATTCTTCCTAAAACTTTATCATTTCTTATTTTGTTATTAGTATTGTTGGTACTTTCACTGTGAACTTACTTGTATTTTCTCAGAGGTCTTATTTTATTATTTACACAATAAAGACCTCTTTATATTTTTTATTATTCATCTATAATTCAGTTATTTAAAGAAAAATACAAGTGCAAACATGCTCGTATATACGTACATACACATGCGCGCGAGTCCGTATCTTGTTTGTGTGTAATATAAAGAATTATTTAATTAGAATAATAATCCGTAGCAGGCTTTGATGAATGCTGTTAACTGGAAAGTGCCAGCGTTTTTATTTAATTCGTGACGACATCTCAAACTTGAAACTTTTTTAAAGCACTTCAAGCTGAATAAATTGACTTTCGAGTTATTGACGAGGGATATCGAGAAAGTAAGTTCCGTCAATAAATATTGTCACGGTATCGCTTCCGGCACACTGTTGCGCATGCGAGGCGAGTTTTTTGATTCGTTGGCAAGGCAACAACGCCATTTTGTAAATAACAGAGCATTAAGCAAGTTTTGTTGGACGTGTTTATAATTTATAAGAAAATCGATGCGTCCACCGTGTGATAGCAGATGTGCGATTCGTTTCTTGACTGCGAAAGGCATTAAACCAACTGAAGTTCACCGTCAAGTTTGCGACGTTTATAGAGAAGAAGCAATGACTGATTCGGTGGTAGGAAGAGGGGTATCGCATTTTAACAAAAACTCAAAAATGATCACGAGGCTGAACAGAGCGGACAGCCATCTTTAGCGAATGACATGATGCGGTTCGTTCATATCGCCCTCACTAGCGCCGGCCTTAGGTACCAATTATGTTTGCAGTTTGCAGGCTTATAATACCCTACCCTACCGCCGGCCTACTGTTTGCTGAGTAGTACTGGGTAAACTAAAATCTTTACTGTCATCACTGAGGGCGATAGCTACAAGATTTACTGGGAAACGATTGAAATAATTCGGTCAAACTTTTATTAAAAAAAAAATTTTTTTGTTTTTCTGTTAAATGTAAGTTTTTAAAAAATTATTACTTCATTTTAAATTATTAATTTTACCTCGCATGTTTGCAATACAGCATGCGCCAAAAACAAAATTAAGTATTTTTATTAAATCCGTACATAAACCATTAGAATTATTTTACTGAACTTAAAAGATTAACAAAAATATCCTTAGATTAATGGTTAACACCATTTACCTAATTTGATTATTGTCTTAGTTTAAAATTTTATTTTATCCACTAAGTTAATACAACATCCTCGGAGACTAGGTAGGTTATGTCTGTAAAGTAACATCCAGCAGAAGTTACATATGTAACACTTACATTCAATAATTTCAATTTTATTTGTAAATAATCTTGATTTGAACTGAGTAGTATTTAAAAGTAAAAGCACACTGACAATATTATAGTAGGCTATATAAACCTAGTAAAATACGGTCTAAATGATGATTGCTAAATATTTATAGTTGATTAAATTACGGCGGTGTCAAAAACATACGTACACTTCCTCATCCGTTTGCTTATCTTTAACGCTAGAAATATATAGAAAGTTTTGTGACTACTTATCAGACTAAACCAACATTTTATGAAAAAACGACAATATGAATCTTGTAAATGACAATTACATGCAATGACATTACAATTTAGTTTTATTCTGTTATAACAACACTGCTGCTAACAAGAGAAATTAATACAATTGTCTCATTTGCTTCGTTTCTATGTAAATCGTTTATTTCAGAAATAACATAAGTCACTGTTTTGGCGAAATTGAGCTAACACTGTATTTATATTGTATATACATAAATACACGTTATACACAAAAACAGCATCAGTCAGGTATAATCTACACTATTTTCATTGTGTTTGAATTGCTTGTTTATTTCAGAAACAACATTAGTCAGCGACTTGTGTTGTTTCTGCTGTAAACAGCTGGAGATTGGGCAAGGATCTCAGCAAGTCTACCTATTCGAGAATGCGCAGTATATTATTCAGAGGTTGTTGTTACTGTAGCAGAATGGATACTTCAAGCGATGAAAGTCAGACACATAATGTAATAAATAAAGAAAATAAAATAAAACGAAGAGTAACAAATGATAGTGTTTATAAAAGAAATGTTATTAAACATGCTAGAGTGAAAGGACTACCTTATAAGAATTGGAAAGATGAATATAAACGTCTAATAGTACAAGGAGAGCATTGCAAGTAAATTGAAATTAGAATAAAAAGAGGTTAAATTAAGTACGTAATCTATGCTATGCCTACTTTTAAATACTATAATATGATGTGTTTCTAATATTTTTGGTAAAACTGACTTAACAAATTATTATTTTAAACAATAATACATTACAAACTTATGATAAATTATTACTTTAAACACTACTAAATTACAAAATTCCAGCTCTTAAAGTATTGAACTACAACAATCAATGAATGAATTTCTCTTACGTTATATGTATTTTTTTGTCATCTCGACAAAAAAAAGTTTTAATTTTAATTTATGAAAAACATTCTTATGAAAATAAGTAACTCATCGACAGCATTCGATATGAATTAAATTTATGAAATATGGAAAATAAAGTAAGGTAGCAGCTACATATAAGGCAAGAGAAATAAAATTCTCTCGTTGTATTTGACTAATATTTTAAACACTAGTATAAAATTTACACTAGAAACCTATTTTGTGTTTCTGTTTCTTTGTTTTTATTTTAGACTAATGAACGGTGTTTGTCATTTTTTGCAGATGTAAAAAGATGTGTTATGATTTGATATGCAAAGAGGAACGTAGTAATATATTTCACAAATTTAGAAGCTTACAAACCAAAAATGAACAAGATTGTTATTTACAAGGAATGATTTCGACAATACCAGTAAAACAAAGACGGAGAAGAAAAGACCTTAGTGATTCAAATAAGCCAGATAGAGGTAGTACATATGTATACGAAATATCCTGTGCTTCTGGAAAATACAAAGTATGTAAGAAAGCCTTTATTAATATCCATGGTATAACCAATGAACGGGTTCGTCGGTTGACCACTTTACTGTCTCAAGGGAAATCACCAGCGGATATGCGTGGTAAAAATAAATCTGGGAATGCAAAACCTGGTTTCATGATAGATAATATTAAACAACATATATCATCTTTCCCCGCTAAAGTTGGACATTACACTAATAAAGAATACTATTATTTAAGCGAAAGACTTAATCTCCTTGAAATGCACAAGCTTTTTGTGCAAAAATATCCTGACCTTAATGTAAATTATAATTTTTATCGAAAAGTCTTTGTAGAAAACCTTTCTCTTACATTTGGACGTCCGCAGATCGATACCTGTTGTACATGCGAGGAATTGGAGGTAAAAATTAAAAGTAAATTTTTAAATGACGCCGCTAAGAGAGTTTATATTGACGAAAAACTTGTTCATATTCGGAGAGCAAAAAAATTTTATAAGAAAATACAGGAAATTTCAGTCCTTGCAAAGACTAATGCAACTGCAGGAGGAATATGCATAGACTACATGCAAAATTTACAACTTCCGTGTATTCCAGTACAAGAAACCTTTTATCTTAGGCAACTAACGGTCAATCTTTTTGGATTCATAATTTAAAAGATGACAGAGTTGTGTTTTTTATTTATCATGAAGGAATAGATACCAAAAGCCCTAATGAAGTTGCAAGTTTCATCCTGAAATACCTAGATATGTCTATGGCAGGCATTGAAAACCTCCACATTTTTTCAGATGGGTGTGGAGCACAAAATAAAAATAACACATTAATGAGAGTTCTGTCAGCTTTAGTATCACTGGGAAAATACAAAACGATTGATCAATACTTTCCTATAAGAGGGCGTTCCTTTTTACCTTGCGACAGAGATTTCTCTGTCGTCAAAAGGAAGATTAAGAAGTGCGATCGCATTTACACCATAAAAGAATATGTTGAACTTATTCTGCACTCCAGTAACAAGAATAAATTTTTAGTTATAATACCTGATTCACAGGATATAACAGATTATAAGAACTGGTGGCCGAAGTTTTATAAAAAAAAATGTGCTTTCCGTTGAAACAGCAGGGAAGCAAACACCTAGAGGTGAAAAAGTGCAGCTAAAAGTAAGCCAATTCATGCATTATACTCATTCTTGTGAAAACAAGGGTGTTGTCACTGCAAGAAACTTTATCGGTGGCCTTCAGTGTCACACATTTCGAATACTCGGCTCAGACCCAGCATCTCTTTCGATGCCAAGCACCCCAGTATATGCAGATGGACAAATCCCAATAAATAAAAAGAAAATGGAAGATTTGGTAAAGCTGAAACATTACCTTCCACAAGATGAAGAAATTCAAGGTTTTTATAATGAAATTTATTCCTGGCCCACGTGCGATAAAGAAAATCTTGAATAAAATAAAATGTTTGTTAACATGCAAATGTAGTGTAATTTTTAAGTAAATTAAGCTTTTTTAATTTCTTTCATATTCTTTGATAGTAAAATTGTTTTTCAAATTAAATTTTGTATTTATTTGGTTATTCCTATGAAAAAAAACTAGTAAAAAAAGTTTGAAAAGTTAAAAAAAGCATATATTTCAGAAACAACATAAGTCTAGCATTTTGTAAAGGGTACACCACCCTTATTTTTTTGTTTTATTGTAAATCTTTTTTCGGATACATTTCCAGGGCAAAATTTTACTGTACGACTATTTTTTGCAATTTTTATCTGAACTCATTTAAAAACCAAACAGTTTCTTTTAATTACTCAAAATTAGGGGTTGGTGACTTATGTTGTTTCTGAAATAAACTATTTGTAACATGTAATGGTGATTCCAATTTTTCGGAAAAATCATTGCTTCTTAGTTCAGTCCTTGAAGGTAACTAGTATTATGGGTGTATAATTACACGTTAGTATTTGTAGTAACTAACGTAGTGTTTGTAAATTTTAAATCATTAGTTACAACATTTTTGTGTTTGCAAAAAAATTATGTGTATGTGTGTGTGTGAGTGTGTGGGGGATACTTTTACAGAAAATTTTAAGTTTAGAACAGAACATACATAGAGGTTACAATACGTTTACTCTAGTAAAAATAAAAATTAAATTCAAAATTTATTGAAATAGTAATGTTTTAAAATTTAGTACTACGAGCCTAAAATAATTACAGTTTACGAGTAAACGTACATGACACTGCCTCATTCAAGCTAGTATGTTAGTAAAATCAAGGATATTTGGGTTATAATTAAAATATTATCTTTAATATTAACATTATGTAAGAAAAAAATAAGCAGTTATAATTACAGAAATAATTGTTATTTAGTATTACCATGTGACATTATGGCTTTCCTCGTCACGTGCGCACAGCCACTCGAAAAATTACTGAAGCTTGAAACGAGATCATAAAATTCTATCTGTTAAAGGTAACAGTAAAATCCAAGACGTCTGAGGTATGAACTAAGTGTTGTGTAGGCTTGTGACGGGATAATCCTACCGTTGGCAGTAAGCAGCGACAGTGGGCTAGCGGACTTTGTGGCTACGTCGCTGTTGGCTATAAGTGTTGTAGTAGGCCTATATTACCACAACACAGGATTTCATTAAATTTGACGTTCCAAAAATATAGAACATAAAAGAACAGTATACACGCTTTTATTAAACCTGACAGTGTAATAAATCTTAGACTTCAAGGATGGTGATGTTACAATATTAATTTTGTCTTTAATGTCCTAAAAAACCTTTCACACTGCAAAAATGACGTTATGTTGTGATGTTTATAAAAAAAATCTTAAAAAATAAATGTAAATCTTAAATAAATAAATGTAATCTTAATCTTAAATTGTAATTCAACTCTATTTTACTAACGTTTTTATTCATTATTTCACTTTTATAAGAACTAGTAACTACTGGGAGGTGGCACGAAAAATTTCATCACTGTAAGTCTATTTTTGTTTGTTCCTCGACTTACATTTCTGCGACCACTGTAGTGTAATTACCTTTACAAGTTTATAAGTTTAACTATATTATACTCACTACAGTGCATGATGACCGCGTTAGACTGTAGATACAGTGACTAATTAGACGTGTTATAATTACTTGGTTATTAAAATCTTTCTAAAATGACAGTCTTGTTTATGCGCATGCGAGTAAAAGTATTATGTGTGAAGAACTCTAACTCACTATGTTGTATGATTTTACAGTATAATATTTATAGTATCACACGAAAATTGTATTAAGTTGTAAGTACATGAAAAAGTAAAAATTCTTTGAATTTCTACGCAAGTATGACATTGCTTTAACTGCGTTGGATAATATTAAACAAACGATGAATCTTATCTACAACAGACATCAAGAACGGTGTATGGTATTTCATGTCTTTTACTTACTTTATTGTTACTTTAACACTATAGAGGATAATTTTGTTACGATAGTCTCACTGATAGTCGTATGGTACAGTGGAAAACAAAATACAGACACAATGAAGTCACTAATGACGAGCTTTAATTAATCACAAACAACAGTTTGTAATCAACAAGTTATTCAGCAAGATTATACTTGTAGAATAATTAAAATTAAATTTGTCCACAAGCGATAATAATATCAGCTAATAGAGTCCTACCTAATAATCACTTTTCAGTAATAGCCACCACTTGAAAGTCACAGAGTAATCGCTCGAAGTAAACAGAAAACCAAACGGCAGGTGTCGGCCATTTATAGTCTGCAGGGTTCTATAATATGCGTCCTTAACAAGCATTTAAAAATTATAGAGGATACTTCAGCGCTGCCTTGGCAAAAACACACACCGCCTGGGCTAGTCAAAAAGCTTGTAGGACGACATTATCGAACGTACGAGAATCTTCGTTCCGTCTTACTTAACAACATTCATCTAATCTGTGACTGCTTCAGATGGCAAGGAGAATTCATAGATAAATACAGGTAGGTGTAAAAGTCTACTGAGCAATGTGATATGGAGAATCAGGAAGGAATCTGTTATTAGGTGAGTAAATACGATATCTCTTACAAGCGATACGAACGAAGTATAGGTATGGTCTGTCAACGCGTAGACAACAATGGGACGTCCAACTACTAGCCAGCTAACAAACATTGATATAGCCACTCTTAATGCGGCATCTCGTCTTACCAACTGGTCGAGTGTAACTAAGGGAACTACATAAATGTAAACAAATTACACAAATAGGGAGCCAGTGCTTGAGATACTAGTGTAAACAGGAATATTGCCTGTAAATCGGCGTAAGTGAACCTAATGTTATTAGGCTGGTATCATTTCATTGCCGTGACGGGGCGGGGGAATTATTCCTTCCTATTTTATTATACAGGCGGGAACTCTAACTACAGGAATCTTCCTAGTAAACTACAGGGGGAAATCCCCCTACTCCCCTGTAGTTGTTTTTATATTTCTATTCTTATGTATGTTGTGCCTAATGTTTGTAAGGCTTATATTATTATAAAAAGTTTGTAATCGTAGTTATGTATATTTTGCTAAGATTTTGTTATATAATGTTTTATGTTGTTTAGCTTCTGGAAACGGTTCCAGATTTTAGGGATGAAAACGTCAAGCAAGAAAAATAATAATAACGAAAGCAGTCTAAATAGAGGTATTACACGTGAGCTGGTAGTATTTCCAGAGTGATATACTTTATTTTCATATTATTTAATTAACTCTATATATATATATATATAATTTGTGATGTTCTCAAGTTGTTTCTTCTGCAAGTAGATATATTTTTTTTTTTTTTTGGCAAAAAGAATATACAATATTATCTACTTGCAGAAGAAAGAACTTGAAAACATCACAAATTATATAATTACTGCAAGAAACATCGAGTTACTTATATAGAAAATGATATATATATATATATATATACATATGTACGAGGGGGTACCCAAAAATAACCGGAATAGCGCTGCGATTGGCGGAGCTTACGTAGTACGCATTTCTCCCGCTAGGCGAGCGTAGCGCAACTCATTCCGAGTTCAGTGCCGTCATTGTTGTCGCCTGGGAAGGTTGTGTCCGGTCACAGTAATTCGTTTTGTAAAAGCAGTTTTGCTTGCTCCTGGTTTTTTGTCATGGCGGATTTAAGTGAACAGCGCGCTGCTGTGAAATTTTGCTTCCTGCTTGGGAAAAACGCAGCAGAAACTGTTGTGATGTTGAAAACAGCTTACAAGGATAGGTGCTATGGGAAAAACTCAAGTGTACCAATGGTTTTTTCGTTTCAAAGAAGGTGAAATGTCAATTGATGACAAACCTCGTTCTGGACGTCCGTCAGCTTCCAGAATTGACGAAAATGTTGAAAAAGTTCATGCAATCGTGCTTGAAGACCAACGACGGACCATTGAAGAGATTAGTAAGTTATCTGGAATAACTTGGAGCTCGGTTCAGCGAATTTTGTCAGAAGATTTGGGGATGAGAAGAGTCACTGCAAAATTTGTGCCTCGGGTCCATTTCAGTGCGCCAGTTTTTAGCAAAAAACAACATGACTCCCTTGCCCCACGCCCCTTACTCGCTTGACCTCGCTCCGTGCGATTTCTTCTTGTTTCCGCGAATGAAGAGGGACATGAAAGGACAACGTTTTGACGAAGTGGAAGCGGTAAAGAAAAAAACGAGGCAGGAGCTGTCGGCCATCACAACAGATGAGTTTGAAAAATGTTTCCAGGAATGGGATCGCAGATTGGACAAATGTATTAAATGTAATGGAGAGTACTTTGAAGGTGATAAGGTTGTTTTGTAAAAAAAATTAAATACATAGCTTTAAAAAAAATTCCTGTTATTTTTCGGTACCCCCTCGTATATATATAATTGTAAAAGTTTTGCTTTTGTTATCAACACACCAAAGCTTAAAGAAAAACGGGTATTTTAGGCAATGAATAAAAAATGTTTGAGCCGTAAATTTTGATGAAATAAGTAGAAAAAGAATACGAAGAGAACGAATGTAGAGAATGATTCCCAATTAAAAACTCTTATTATTATTCAGGCTGTACAATGTGTACACATTTTCAGAAACGAAAGATTACAGAAGTGATTGAATTCTCACCTTCCCCTGCTGCTTGCCTATATTCTTCAATTTCTCGTTCCCTTAATATAGTCTGAATTTCTTCTATCCAGGTGATGTGGGTGGGGATCCCTCTTTTCCTTCTTCCTGGTGGGGTCCATTTCATAACTGTCCTTGGGAATCTTTCCTGTGACATTCTTTTCGTGTGTCCATACCATTGTAATTTTTTTGTTTGGATAAAATCAACAATTGAATTTTTTACATTTATTCTGTCCTTCATGAGTTCATTTATAATTTTCACACGTCTCCAAACGTCCATCTCTGGTGTCATTAATTTTGTTCTTATGTGTTTATTAGTAGTCCAGATTTCTGAGCCTGAGCCGTAAGTTGTGATACCTCTAACGACGGTCTATAGTTGTTAGACTCAATTAGCAACCACTTTACTAACATTTACTCAAGTATATGAATCGGATTTATGTTCAAAAGAAAGGCTAAGCGAGAGAGACTGAGAAGAAGGGAGAGAGAGAGAGAGAGAGAGAGAGAGAGAGAGAGAGAGAGAGAGAGAGAGAGAGAGAGAGAGAGAAGAGAGAGAGAGAGAGAGAGAGAGAGAGAGAGAGAGAGAGAGAGAGAGAGAGAGAGAGAGAGAGAGAGAGAGAGAGAGAGAGATACACACCCGGTAGTACAACGTTAGCAATTAACTGGAGGTGAAAACATACCGTTATTATACTTCATGGTTGCAATATGTTCACTGCTGTTGCAAGTACAGGGTGGCGGAAGTCTGACTTTCCGTATACACACTGTAATAAAACAGAACGATCCTTTTTTTAGTTTTATCGCGTTATTAGTTTATCGTCTATGTTAATTTATCGAATGTTGTAAAATCTACATTAAGTGTGAGCAGTTATGATTTAAAATATAAGCAATAATTATTAAATATGATTTAAATTTATTTTGTTGTTGAATGTTTTAATCCATTGTGAAATAATTACTTTTTACAAGGTAAAGAAATTAAATACATAATCTTATGCTTCAATCTTATCCGTGCAAATGTGTGTGAGGTGAACTAACGTCTTTAGCCATTAAGGCTTCTGTATTCTTATCGGTTGTAAGTCTGTTACTATTGGGTCTACTCTTCCAAAATCGTCTTTGTCTTCCTATCTCTACAAAAGTCAACGGTAACCACTCCGCCTCTCTGCTTCTTGTCTTTGGTGATTTTTCGCTTCTTCTGCCTCTGTTTGTCACTTTTGTCCTCATCTTTACACTATATCGATTTTTTTCCTAAAACATTTTCCTTGCCAGTTTTCCTCATTCATCCCGATTACATAGACACGCTGTATCAGTTACATCCCCCCTACACCTTTTGGTCTTCATCTTTATCTATAATTTTGATTCCTTATTTGTCCATTAGCTTTGTTCTTCTACTTTCAGCGTAATGTATAACATAAACAGTATAAAATAGGTTTATACGGTGTACAAAGGGTTCTTACATACAGGTTTCAATAAATGTAATAAACTAAACGTCTTATATAAATAGTAAAACAGTTTTACCTTTTTCTTTTCCGTCTGGTGGCTTTATCCTTTTTTAAACTCTACGCGTTTCGGGACATATGTCCCATCATCAGGAATATCCCTTGGTGAAGTTCGTCAACAGTTAAAATATTAAAAACAACTTTTTATACAACTTTACACATCACAATAAATATAAATATAAACACATAAAACCCCCAAACGTGAGAACACACGCGATATCGCTGGTGTGCACCACGAATTACTGTAGTCGACTGCTGTACTCACATAGGTCGCGCACTATGGACCTTGTTCTGTATTCTTATCGCTGTGTCGTACAGTGGATTTGATTGGAAATCCAATTCAATTGTTCATTAAGAAGGACCTCTTTTGTGTTTTTTTACTATTTGTATACATATAAGTGGCCTGGATACCAACAAGCATGGATATAAACGTCTTATTTCACGCGATAATAAATGCGTTTTATGAGAGTACTACTTTGTGTATGTACAATACAAAACGAAATGGTTTTCCTGGTGTGTGTTTCACATGTGCTTGTGTCGCTTTTCTGTTTGCACACTGTAGGATCCTGTTGGTAATTAAAGGAGAGGCTGAACCCTTTCTGCTTGTTGTTTGTAAATAGTGTTTTGCATTTCTCACTAACGTATCCTTTAAACACCAGCATCGCAAAGGAAACCTTTTCGTGTGTGTAGTTCATGTCTTTTGTTCATTACTATGAAAAAAGTCTTTGAAACACCGACATTGCATACACGATTTTGTAGCAATGAATATAACCAAGCAAAAAACGTATATTATGCTTGGGTCAGAAATTTATCTATTTCTTAATTAAACACAAATATGTAGCTTTTTAAGTTTCCTATTTTTTGATACGCCTGTAAGTTTATTAAACGATATTATGTTTGAAAGTAACATCCACACAACAACAGCTAGATACAGCTTAATGAGTCTCACCCTTCCATAAAATTCTTTTCCAACAATGTCTTATTGTAAAGGCAATAATAAGTTAATAGTTACAGCACATACGTAAAATTATACAAAATAACAATAAGATAGATTTATTAATTTTTACAACATAAAAGCTAAGTTTTTTTTTGTTTACTTACTTTCTAACCAACCTGTTTTAGAAAAAAAAACAGTAGTAAAACTAATTAAAAAGTATAAAATCATGTTAATTGTAATCAGGTTACAATTATTCATTAAGATAATTATTCCAATTAAAGATATTGACAACTTTTTTGAGTCATAAAAAACCTTTCCTTTGTCTGAATTTATAATATTACTTTTTATTTAGTTTGCTTAATTTAAAGTATTCAGTAATAATTAAGTGAGGTCACTTTGTCCAAAGTCACTGAAAAAGTGAGGTGGGTTGATAAAGTAAGGAATGATGAAGTTTTAAGAAGAACAGGGGAAGAGAGAAGAATCCTGAAGGTAATAGAAAATAGAAAAAGGAATTGGTTAGGTCATTGTTTAAGAGGAGAGACTGCTTGTTTACAACTGCCATGGAGAGTGTTATAGAAGGAGAAAAAAAGAGGGTATAAAAGAATGTATTTAATAGATACCATTAATATCAGAGGGTGTTACGAAGAAACGAAAAGACTGGCATGCGATAGGACAGCTTGGAGAAACTTTACCATTTGAGGACCTGCCTTAGGGCAGAACACTAAATAATAATATAATAAATAACGCGTAGTTTCATTGTGTTATTGCCGTTTAACTTAAATAAGATAGATTTTAGGACTTTGTCAGATTTTTTCAGCCACAATGAAAATAGTAGGCCTAATATTGATTAGTTATAATCTGTTTTTTTGTTGTTGTATGAAGCCGAATTGCCGGAACCCACTAGATCAAATCTTAGATACGCTACTGGAACTAAATCCGCTTACACCGTAAAACAAATCTCGACGATACTGTAAATATTTTGATTTCTGTAATGATATCTGGAATCTCGTTTAGATCAAGTTATTTATAACACATTAAGCATCATACTATTATGAGATGAATCACCACGCTTATTACCAAATCAACACCACGCAGAATACTACTTTGGTGTTCTCCTTTTTATTCCGAATTGACGCGTCAATATGGACAATAACCGATGATTGCCGAAGTTACTGAGGTACAAAGTAACTACTCTTACTAATTAGAAGTAGCGAATTTATGACTACAGCTCAAAGTCAGGATCTGGTGTCCTTCAGTTTCTGCCTGCACTAATCTATGTCAGCCTTTAGACAGTAACAAGAAGACACTAATTGCCAACATTATTGAAGGCCAGGCATTACATTATTGCCAGGTACCTTCAGTTGCCTGGTTTCTGTTATGCTTGTTTTAATTTAAGCAACTGAGACGTTTAAATTGTACAACAAAGGGTAAAATTAAAGTTAAACACCTTAAGGCTACTGATGTCAACGTAGAAATCGGCCCTTCAATCAAAAGTTACTTTGCATTAGTGAATAATTTTTGTTGTGGTGTACTAGTAGTTTTGTAATTCAATATGTCCGTAAAAATAAAGTTAAATTTAAGAAATAAAGAAGAAGCATAAATTAAAAATTAGTCTAGAGAAACAACTTAAAGGGATATACAAATTAATTTTCTTAAAACAGTAATAAGATGCTAATGTGTGTATAGTAAGTTAATCTGATGTATCCAATATCTATGCAAATTAAGGTAACTCCTAATATTGTCTGCCAAAGGCAATATCCTTAGACGTAGTAGGAGCATGTTAATTATGTTTGATTAGAGCCACCTATAGATGTGTGTGATTACAGTGGTGGTAAACTTTGTATATCAAGGAGGCGTCGAACCATTTATCGTTCAAATTTCAGCAGAGGCTTTTCGACAATAATAATGTATTGCATCTCTACTTCTGTATAATATAACATAACTCAAGAATAATTAATTTAATTCTTGTAAGCATTATGATACTGAAACTTTTCTGTAGTGTTAACTTCTATTTAATTTATTTTCAATTACTTAACTAAGAGCCTAAATATTTATCCATACTGACAAATTTTGGTGTATTGGCAAATTTTGTATTTACCATTACATAAAACAATCATGTTACATGTGACTGCGTAAGTGGTAAGTAATGAAATATATATCACGTTTTTGTCCATATGAACACAGTGTAAAATAGCACATTTAATTTACGACTCCATATTTGCTTTATAAATTTGACAGTTCTAATAAGATTTTTCTCCTCTAGTAATTTTATAATAATAATAATAATAATTAATAATATTGCTTTTCGGTTTTTGGCCCGTTCATTTTGCTCAGTTCTATTGCTCTGAAACTAAGGGTGTATTATTTTCCCTCAAGTTTGTTTTGGTAGCTTTGTGTTATGGGCGGTTAACATGTTGAGCAAAAGGGGCTTAGCTCCCAGTAAGCTGTGCTCTGCGCCCAAGTTCAGCCAACTCGGGCTGGGCAACGTTCCTGTGCAGTCAGTCATTGTGCTTTACATTGCTTTAAGACTTTGGTACACAGAAAGCCAAGCATTATTTTTCGTTTTCCATCTGTGGGTAAGTTGCGAGGTCAGCTTTCATATTGATCCTGTGGCAGGTCGAGTATAGCCGGTTCCTGCCACAGATCATCGACAGGAATTTCTTAGACAAATCAGATATTGTTTACAACAAAATAATAACTTTAGTTTTCTAACTCGATTTCTCCCCTTTATTTGTAGTTTTCTTTCTTGACTAATATGCTACTGCCACTTGGACCAGTTTTATGAGCTGTTTTTATTTTAGGTTTAGGCGTTTTCTATCCTTGTATTGTGGCGCCCAGTAGCAAATATAGGCCTAAGTGTTTGCATTGTCCAAGAAGCCTTTTTGAGAAGCAAGAGTTCCTTAATTGCTCGGTGTGCAGTCAGAAGTTCCATTTGACTTGTCTGAATATCGCAGAAAATAAAAATGTTATTAATAAACAGGGTGTATTTTCCATGCGCCGAGTGCTTGAGAAGGTTGAAGTTGATTAATGTTGGTACGCCTATTAGCAGGTGTGACATTGGTAAAGCGATGCCAGTAAGGTTCACGTCAATGAGGTAGATGCACTATTTCCTGAAGATCATTTCATGCCATCCATACGTAATTGGATAGAGCTACTACTGCACGAGCAGACATAGAAAATTCTGGGTTCCTTTACAAACGAGTTAAAGTCTCTAAGGAAGAAAATAAGTCTCCTTCGTGAAGACAATAATGGTTTGAAACCCACGTTTGCTAAGCTACTTTTATACAAAGTTTTAATACTAAAAAAAGTAATAAGCCAAAAAAGGGCAGAAGAAAGAAATCCAAGCCGTGAAGATTGTCGACGAAAGGATTGCATCTTCCTGGAGCCATCAGAGATCTACTCTATCTTTTTCTCCTAGCACACTTTCTGTTATGGAAAGTAGAGATGTAGATTTGGAGTAAAGTAACTAACAACTTTACTTATCACGGCTGAAGTCGGGAACGTCGGCTAAGAAAATTATTTTAGGAAACAGGAAGCTGGAAGCTTATTAGTTAAGAAGACGAAGGCGCTTTTAGAGACACGATTTGCGCCTGGTGTGACTGAAGCTATTGCCACTCAATTATTTGAAGACCTAAAGACCTGCAGTTGTCTTCCTTAGTCTGCGCGAGGCTCAAAACCAACCATAACAGTTAAAGTTCTTTCCGTATTTACATCTCGTAGACTGAATTTGATATGGTGAACAAAGGATCTTGTTCACAACTAGGTCTAAATAACGACCAGATTTGATGAGAGCTTTCTTTTTATCACATTTCTAGTATTTTGTGCCGTGCTTGGTCATACAAAATGGGGTTCATTCACCACAGATTAATAGCCATTTCTGAGTGCTTTCTGCTACCTATAAGCCTAAACCCCGGACAAGGATTCATTTCTGTATTGTTGCTTTAACAAGTTGAAAGTTTCTGTAGCTCTATCTTGAAGTTTTACGGACAATTTAATTGCATAACGTTGCTCTGTGCTGTAAAGCTCTAATTTCGTGTCGTGAAACAAAACAAGTACTCACAAATTATATGATACAGTCAAATTTATAGAAACTGAATATTTGTGTGAAAGTTGAAGACGTTATAATTATCAACTCGTACATTGTTGGCGTCTCAGTGTTGCCATTTTTGTGGGAAATAATATAAATCTAATTACGTTCTAAAAAAACCTTGTACAAATAGAAGGCATTGCAACTGAGTACGAGTGACCCTGCAATGTTAAAGGAATCAAAACCAAATGGAAATATAACACTCGAAGTCGAATCAGATAAAGTACCTAAACGCTGTAGGATAAAAATAAGGAGAAAAAAATAATGGACTTATAAGGAAACTAACACTATACCACTATACTTTTATGCCTCGCGTTGTGGTGTAGACAAATTGTAAAGAAGTATTAACGTTTATTGCGCAGTTAATATATTTATCTACACCCGTAACGTAATAGCGTGTTACCCCACTCATTTTGAGTGGGATAACAAGTTCAATATCGCACTGGTTTTGTTATCCCACACGTTTATATTTTAAAATTTATTAAAACATAACACAAAAGACAACATAATATTACAATCTAAACATGTTATCTACTTATTGTAGATATTAATAACACAGTCTTTAGAGTTATTTAAGTAAATTCATGCTGTAGAAGAAGATTGGAACTTTTTCATTTTCATACCTTTCCATTTGCATTGTTTATAATCTTGTTCTCTGTGCACAATTTTTCATATCTTCCATATGCAATTTCATATTTTGATCTCGACTTCTCTGGTGTTAAGTTGGATATGGTTTTTAGAGCTTCCTCTTCAACATCTGAAGGCAAACTTTCAGATTCACTCATTTTAAAACAACTTACAAATTACTAATTTGCAGCAAAAACAAACTATTTTTAATCATAACAACGTGGTTGCTATGGGAACGTATACGTCACAATAAATTATTTCAACTGCTACATAGATAGCTTAAATTTTCTGATTCTCACATTTTTTATTTTCCAGCGGGTGTAGATAAAATTTTGTACGACCCACGAGTGATAACGTATTATTAATATACTTGTGCGATTAGACGACTCGTGCTACGCACTCGTGGTCCAAACTTTCACACGCGTATAGTAATAATGCTGTTATCCCACTTGTATCGTAAATATCTATTGCAGATTCAGAATATAGTATAGAAAAATCTCTGAATAGTAATATGTGACAACTAGTGATTTTCTTCTAGGCTCATTACATTAGGCAGTGTACGGTAATTTGGTGAAAGCGTTTCAAAATAATTATCCTGTTTAGACTTGTAGAAGCAAAAGTAATTGAAGGACCTTTTAGAACCAATATCAACGTCTTAGTCCCGAAAGTCAGTTAACGTGTTAAACCACTTTATAAACAACCTATCCAAATTAGTTTGAAATCCTTCACAACAGCTCAGTTGTTTAAAGTTGCCTCACTACAACTAGTGTAACGGAGCCATTCCTCCAGAAAAACAGCAAACGACTAATCTTGTCAACAAACCTCTTTCACTGTCCATGTGTTTGGGCATTTCCCAAACTGTGTAATGAGGTGGAATTTAGAAGTAATTTGCAAACAAATTTTCCTGTTATAGAAAACCTAAGTCATAGGATGCAGTTATTACCAAACATCTGAAACTAATAATTTCTCACTTGTTAAAACTCTTTAGGTAATAAGAAAGCATCTAGGAGGAATGCAGGTTCGTAGAGAGAAAGATATTTAAAAATTTACAGGCATTGCACAAATGTAATGTACAGAGAAGGGCATTGAAAATGCTTCAATAAATCTAATATATATATATATATATATATATGTATATATGTAGACTTAGCGCCGCATAATTTCTTCATCACACGCCAATTTTTACCCAGGGTATCTAAAACAAATTTGAGGAACTTATATAAGTACATCTTTAGGTGAAGAAGTTATTTTGCACAAGTTATGGTGTGTCAGCGTACGAAAAACTTATACAAATTTTTATACATCGTATTTTTGCTGTACGCTGAAGCCAGACAACCTGTTCGATATATACAAATGTATATAATGAAATATGGGTAGTTAGTCGGCCATATTGGCATTCGTAATAATTATTCTATAAAATTTGTAACATGTGTAAAAAAGACAGACACTACAGAGGAAAGTGTGTTTTTATTCTGTTTAGTTGGTATAACGAAATATTGGACCTGCCATAATTTATTCTGTTTAGTCGTCTCGTGCGGAAATTCGTTGAGTTTTCTAACGTGTGTGGGACAGAATTTTGTAATTCGTATGAAGTGTTTGTGATTGCAAGTCGAAGTAAAAATATGTTGGAGGCGCTAGGAATAATAATTAAAGGTAAGATGATCATTTATTTAGTGTATGTTGTCCGTTGTTTGTAGGAAATTAGCTGTTAGGTTATGTATGAATGTCTCGATTACTTTGGGTTGTCCACTAGGCCTACCGGTTGTTATAGACCCAACTATACATAATATCACTGTGTTCTGTCCAAAATTTAATAATGGAGCAAATTAGCATTCTAATTTAATTAATACAATATACCTAGGCTAACGCCATGCGTTCTTATGGGAGTAAAAATTTAATTTTTTGTCTCCGTAAATAGGTTCGACCGCCGTTTAAAATTATTTTTCTCGTGTTTATATAACATAGAAGAATATAATAAAAATATATCAGCGCAATATCAGCATTGATGAGAATCTTCATAATTACCCAAGGGGTAATTAACTAATTTTAAAAAAAAGTCCCTGTAAGGCACTGAAGCAATTTAATTAAATAAAGTTTCTTTATTATAGATACTCCTGTAAGTCTGACAATTATTTTGTCTACTCTAGCCTACCTATATATGTGTAATGTATCCAATTTGTAAATCATTTTATTCGTAAAATGTGGTCCTACCTAACACAAGATGGTACGCCTTACTATAATATATTTAATTTGAACTCTGCTCGTATTTAACTAGTTACAAATTTTATTTAATTCTTCAGTCCAGCTATATTACTCTAAATATACTTTCAAATTCAGCATTTTTCATAAAATTCATAAAAGAAATACGTTAGGTTATGTTTCATGTCTAGATTACTTTGTCGAACACGTATCTGTTATAGAACCAACTATGCCTAATAGCACTGTGTTCTGCTCAAAATTTAATAATTGAGCAAGTTAGCATTCTAATTTAATTAATACAATTTTATTTTTTCATTATTAGCGGGCCAATTTATACAAAAACAAAAATTCTGGAGTTTTGTATTGTAGTGTTTTAGGGTAAATAGAATTGCCATAATAAATTTAATACAGTAGGCGTATTGTTTTGATTGTGAAACAAAAATCATTTGTTTGATGTTTTAATTCAGTTCACTTATCCCCAATAAGTAAAAACCTTTACAAAGGTGCATAAGGTATTATCATTTGCTTTAAAAAATTGAATTCCAAAATAATACAAAGACTATTTAAATTAGATTTGTTCCTTTACTGCATTAATAAAACCTGTCATATACGCGTCACCTTATGCTACATAAATATCAAACACACTTAGTTAGTTAGTGATTAATTATGTTAACAAAACTAGCAAACTAGCAGGGCATTAGCCGATTAACTTACAGCGGAATAGCCTGTAAGCCTAACCTAACTCTGAAATAAAATGAATTACTTTTAGGAAAAAATCAAAATTTGTTTGTGTTATGTAGGCTTGGGTGTTAAGTATAATAGGCTAAGTTCTTTATCACAGTAAATTGTCTCTAGCTCCAGATACTTGCATGTCTACATCAATTGTCATATTTTACTTTTCAGATGACTGTGAAAGTAGGCCTAGGAGACGTACAGCAAAAAAAGGTACATATAGTTTTAATTGTTATTTATATTCAGTGTATAAAAGCACCCCTTAACTCTAATCAACTAAAAATATAAAATTAATTAACCCATTTTTGAAAAAGACCCTGTGAGGGAACTGACTCCAGTTAAATGAAATATGTATTCTGTATTAAATGCTTATTCTGTATAAATATCAAGTTACTGATACCTTTACACAGAATAATTTTATTTAGATTAAGTCTGGCCTATGATAATATAACTGATTTAGCTAAACTTACTGCGGATTAGCCTGTAAGCCTAACCTAACTCTGAAATAAAATTAATTACTTTTAGAAAAAGATCAAAAGTTTATAGGCCTGGGTGTTAAGTATAATAGACTAAGTTCTGTATCACAGTTGAATTATCTTTAGCTCCAGAACTTACACCAATAGTGCATGTCTACATATATTTTCATACTTTACTTTCATATTTGACTGGGAACGTAGTAAGTTCAGTGTTAATTTGTTCATGTTACCTTATATTTGGTGAATAAAATACTACCTTAAACTGTAGTTAACTTAAAACTAAGATTAATTAACTGATTTTAAAAAAAAGTCCATGTGAGGGCAGTGACCGCAATATAATTAAATATTTTTGCTTTATTATAGATACTCCTGTAAGTCTGACAATTATTTTGTCTACTCTAAAAAAATTCCATTTATTACTTTTATTGTGATTCATGTATGAACATTACATAATTTTAATTTTCTTACAGATGTAAGACGGGCTCTGTTTCCGGAATGCGATCGATTTTCACAAGATTGTTTCAGACACACACAAGTGTCTGATCAAGTAAGTTTGAGTGGTAGATTAGGCCTGAAATTTATGCTAAATTTTGTTCGTAAATTCTGCCTAAATTTTTTGCCAGTAATTTAATCTATGGCTTTGATATGAAGTATAAAATGTCTGAAGACAAGTACTAAGCCTTGAGTTCCTACTGAGTACACCCATTAGCCTATAGAAATATTAGCTAGACTGCGTACTTTTTCAATTGTAAAAATGAAATAGGCCTACCTATATTTGTGTAATGTATCCAATTTTAAGTCATTTTATTCGTAAAATGAGGTCCTACCTAACACAAGATGGTAGGCCTTACCATAATATATTTAATTTGTACTCTGCTCGTATTTAACTAGTTAACATATTTTATTTTATTCTTCAGTTCCACTATATTACTCTAAATATACTTTCAAATTCAGGATTTTTCAGAGAAAAGTAATTAATTAAATAAGATATGACTTAATAAGTTAAGGTTAATTTTAACACCTAATATAACAAAATTTATAATATAGGCCTATGGCTACTGTAATACGGAAGCAAACTGTTGTAATATTTTGTACACATAGTTACTTTCATAACATCGAGTCCATTAAATTGTAATTTATTTGACATAAAAATTTTATTTTAACACAGCTCTGCTTTAAAAATTAAGGACTAACATTTGTCAGGTAAAAGAAAAAGTGAAAAGAGAATTTGAACTGTGACTTCTTTAATTTTTGAGTTAAAAAGCTTTTTAATCTCGATTAAATTTTATAATATTAACTTGCAGACAGAAAAGGTTTTGCTGGTGACTAAAGGAAGCATCGTTCTTTTATCTTATGTAAAATTTATTATTGCATGCAAGTCTGATTAAAGCTCACTAAACTAAAATTATCACTGCTTACAGCAGCAGGTTCTTAAACCCGATAATTGATGTAGGCCTATAGTGTTATTTTTATTTAATTTCTTATTATCTGTATTTATAATCTGTAACTTAATGTGTAGAATTGTATTTATATTGTTTAACCTCCTAAATGATACTCAACTAATATCACATGAAATTTTAAAAAATTAGTATCTTAATATTCTAAATTTTATGGGGTGTGTTATACTTAATAGTAGATTTAAATGATACGGAGTATGGATGAATTATCCGTAATGTATTTGCTAGTTATAATACCGTTATAATCAGGATTATATTATTCAATGTTAATCATTTGAACAGTTTTTGTTTTTCGAGTTTGTGTGATTATATTATAAATCTTTTTCAGGAATCTTCAGTGCAGGGATGTAACCAAGCAATAGTGACTTGAGTTCATTTAATTTAAAATAGATTACTATAAAATAACTACTAGATTATGCTGTAAATTTAATTTTTTTTAGAAATTTACACAAAATCCATTAACTTTTTGTAAATTCATAGTGCTAACCTACAAATATTGTGCTAGGTTAAGAAAATAAATTATTCTCTTAATTATTAGCTTAATATTATTATAATTATTAACTTAGTGAAAAATTATGTATGAGTTTTGTAATGATCTTTCAGGTTCCTCCTGAACTTTCCAGAATTGACTGGGAAAAAATGACTATTATTGCACCATCAGTAGTATCGACATCAGATGATATTGATGTGGAAAACATATGAAGTGGAGAAGGTAATATAATCAAAGCAATTTAGCCTATAGATAATTAAAAATTTTTTTTTTTCTGTTTGTGAATTTTGTAACATTAGCATATTTGATTTAATGTTTGTTTCATATGTAGTGTTAGGTTTACCTAAATTATCTTTACTTGACAAACTAGACTTGTATAGGTACTTTAAATCAATTACGAAAATCAGCTTTGAATGTAGCACAATTAATTCATACCATATTTCATTAATGTTTTGTTTTCAAAGCATTTTTTTGTTTGGGTGTTAGCCTATTTAACTTGTGTTATGGCAAAGTTAATTTTCTGCATCAGGAATGTCCTATTTCATTGAGCAAGCTTTATAGGAGATTTTGAAGTTTGTGATAAAATAGCCATTAATGATTGTTTTGTCTTGTTAATGACAACAATATAAAGTTATTAACAGTCCCATTTACATTTTAAATGAGAAAATTTAGTAACATAGTAGTTGGAATCATTTTTAATTAGTAGTATTATGTGTCAATGCTTTCAAATCAGGGGCTTCCTTTGGAAAGTATAATCATATGATAATTTTAAGATAAGTATTGTTAGAAGCTCTAAATAAGTTTGTTTATATTATTTTTTATATAAAGAGTTTTGGAAGCTGCTGGAAAACAAAAGTTCTTAATAAAGTACATAATTAGTTTAATAACATTATTTCCCATAAAATTGCAATTATTTCATTTAGTAATTTGCACTTTTGTTGATACTGGCAATGATAATTATTTTTCTCTGTTAGCTAAAATTCTTTCTTTGTTACAGAGTCCATTGTTGTAGAAGCTCTTATATCGCCAGATGATTGTGCAAAATTTATAAGTTTGGAGGTAAATTTCTCCTTATAGAACTGCTGTATTCTTATATAGTTATCTCTCTCTGACCTCTATTTTGCACTATGAGGTGTACACTTATTTCCATTCTTATTTGGTATTCTTTTATCTCTTTCTACTATTATTTAGTTACAATAGTTTAATCATAGTAGTCTCTTTATAATTGGTTTAGTGTTTTTTGTACACTGGTCTGTCCCTTAGTGTATATCATTGACTAACATTACTTACACCTAGTGTCACATGACAGGTGTTCTTAATTACGATTATAATACATTATGTCCTTTCTTATAATATTCTTATACTATTACAATAGTGGCATTACACCTTACTTGTGGTATAGACATTAACCTTTTACTTCTATTTGGTATTATAAAGTGGTTTTGTTCACGTTTTACTTAGTGAATCCCCTTTTGGTCGGTTTTGGTTCACTTTATTTACTTAAATTCTTATTTAAAATCCATTTTGGGTATCTTATATTGGTACCTGTAGAAAGCTTATCAGTTCTTCTTGGTTTAAGGCACAAAACATTTTGGTTTAGGTAGGCTTTTCCTACTGATAGATGTGAATTTAGGTGAAATTTGTACCAACAATGTGTATGTTAGGTTGATACAAATTTACATTCTTTTAACCTTATTTTCTCAAGTCTGGTTTTATTAATGATAACTAATAACTCTTTAGTTATTGCCTTTTCTTATCTTACATGATTGTTTGACTATTTGAGTAATATTTGTTATTATTATGAGACAATTTTAATACTTCTTTATGTTACATGGGTGCTATGCATAACATGTTACTATGCTTTTATTCACAGCTTCTATTCAGTTAACAGTATAGTTACTTTCATTCTTTTATAACATATCTTGTCCTATACATTTATAATATTATCTGTTGTATATTGTACAGGAATGGGTTTCCTCTCCTTAAAACCCCACTGTTGTGTTTGTCAATTTGTACATACACCTATTCCAATGTGTTTTGAATTATTTTAATTATGTAAATCTCGGAGATATTTGGAGTTGTGGGATGTATTGATGTAAGTAATTAATTATTAACTTAGCTCTCTAAAAACTATCAGTGTTTGTGTACCTGTAACTTAAATAATTAATGAGTTATTTTATAATTCCGTTCAACCCTATTATACCTTGAAGAGAATTCTGTCTAATTTTGTATTTTTACTCTCTCTCTTTGGTGTCAGATAATTCCGCTATAAGCGCTGTAGTATCGGCTCAACGAAACTTATAGGTTATTTCAATGTTTATGTTAACCAATTATTCTATACTTATTCAGTTACTTTTTTATTCCTAGCTCATTAAACCATACTCCAAATAACAAGATTTTGCCAATATATAAAGGTTCTTTATTTGTTTACTTCTTTAACATTGAATAATATATGTTCTAATTAACATGCTTGAGCTATAGATTGTATGAATCGATTGTTGATTATTCTGATACTTTATTTAAATTTAGTTATATAGTGTGTTTTAATTTGTAATTAATTTAATTCAGGGTGTGAAGGTTCTTGTAACTGTGGGGAAGATTAAAAATACATAGATAAGAATGCAAGATTTACAAATTTAAAGTGTTGTGTAGTTAGTATGATTAATATAATAATAATTTACCAGACTAGAACGAAGCCAATCGTGTAGGCGGTTGATTGATAAATTTACTGTTCTGGACAATTATGCCGTACGATTTTCTTTCTTCGATTTAATAGAATGGAATTCTTCTCCTGTCCACTTCGGAATTACAGCTTACTGGATTGGTTTACAGCCCGATTGATGCTTCTTCTGCAACGCCAGGATCCAAATACGTTCTTCTCTTGGTTGAAGCAATTAGTGTTGTTCCGTGTTTTTGAAAGGTTATAACTTCTGGTGTAGTGAATATTATTAATTGTGATACTGTTAATTCTTTCTATTTGGTTTAATATATCATCAATTCCCTTCGGATATGGGACAGTTCAAGTTCTTCCTTGTATAATCCAGTTATTTATTCTCTATTGTGATTTCATACTGTAGTGTTATTTGGATTAAACTGTACTGGTGATAGTCATAAACATTGTCATTAGGATTTTGTGTTTTATAATCGTGTCTGATGATTTAAAATATTCCGATTAAATAGATAATTCTTGGGTTTTTTAATCTCATCACATTCAGATCATCAAAGCAATTATTGTCAAATTAACAACTTCCTCTTCTTCTGTCGTCCCTAGCAACACACGACTTCTTCCTTCCACATGTTTTGAATATAGTGTTTATTTCATATATTTTTTGTCTATTCCTTATCAATTTGCTATCCTATCGGAATGTAACTTTACTACCGATAGTTGGTTTATTATTTTCTACACATATTCTGCTGGTTTTTTGATATAAGCCGGTTTTTTTCCTTTTTTTATATTTAATCCACTTTCGATATTAAATGTTATTAATCGATATCATGGCATTATGGTATTATCATAATTTGTATAAATTTTATTATATATCATTATTAATTTAATGTTTTTTCTAGCTCTTCAAATCGTATTCATTAATTATTATTAATTGATGTACCTAAACTTTATGTTATGAGTGGTTATATAGTGGTTTTGGCTGTTAGGCCTTTTATTGTAAACAGATCTACCTGTGTTTATAACTGGTACACATCTATAGCCCCTTTTACATAAATTCATACATATAATTAAATCTTAACTATTAACATTTACATAAACAATTATTTTTTCCATATCTAATAACAATTTTATCTTGACCTATGGATCACATATAAGAAAATTCAAATCTATTAACGTTAATTAGCTGCTTCACACTTCATTCTACAACAGTCATTGAATAATACATCTTGTTTCATTATCTTTCATTAACTCAACACATATTTGGTATAACATAACATAAACTTTATCATAACATTTGTTGTCACAAAATAATACCTCTTAACTCAAAATTCTTATTTGCTATTAGTAAATTATTGTTTCATTTTTTGTTTGTTTTTCATTAAACATATATCATCAACTATTGTCTAACTTACAGGTTCGGTTATTCTTGTTAATATTACCTTGCATCCTTATTTACCTGTATCTATGATTATAAATATAATTATTAGATCTTTGTTCTATCATGGGGTTAAATATTGACTTGTTTATTATTCTGTGAACCTTGTTTTTATGTAACTTGAGTGCTAGCATTTCTGTTGCGTTACAATATTGGTCATCTCAGTTAGTCAGTTCTTGTCCATCTCTTCAATCTGTAAGTTGTTCAGTCATTGCATATACGGGTAAGATGTTCTATAGTTGACTGGCTCTTGGAATCTATATTTTATACCATGGTTGTTAGGTGTCTTTCTCGTAGTATGTTTCTTCCTTGTCTTCATTGGTTCCTTACTGACCGAAAACTATTGGGTTGTTGGTTCCTGTGGTACAACCATTGTTTGGTGCATCTTCTTTTTCTTATAATGTTATTTCACTTGTTAGTTACCATTAGTTTTATTAACTCTTATTGTTGTGAGTTTATCCTTGGTGATGAGTAGCTCATGTTGTTTCATGCTTGGCCTTTTAGAAGAAACACTTGGTTTGTCTCTTTCACTCAATTATTGACATGTGTTAATATTTTGGGTTACTGAAATATTTGGGCTCATATGTCTCGTTACAATATTAACTGGTTGTAGGCATATAAACTTATACACTGTTGTGAGAATTGTACAAAAGTACCTTTAAGCTAATTTCAAAACACAACATTTCAGAATTAATCACATTTTTTTCACTTTATAGGCTATGTCACACCAAAAGAAAATGTACAGGTCACTTTCAACAACAGTTGACAACAGCTGACTGAATATTATCCGATGACAAAATACTAAACAGATGGGAGATAGTCACACCAACCAACCATTTTGTATATAGTCTTTAAAATGAGATTTTTTTGCTTGTACACGGAAAACCTGGATCACTGTATTAAGATATATATTTTAGATATGTAGGTCAATTTATTAATTTTGAGCTATTAATTTAGCTAGTGCTAAGCTTTAAAACACAGTTATTTGTATGAAAGAAAAGTACAATTTTGTAGGCCAAGTAATAAATCCAACTATGATTCTGAAAAATTGTCACGGCTAGGAAAATAAAAATAATAATAATTCACCGATCTGAATGACGTTTTACAGAATCGTGATAAACATAAAATTACTTTTGATAGTGATCCCATGCTCATCCCAAGTTGAAACTTTCAGAATATGTAGAGGAAAACAATATCTTTCACATATATTTTTTTGAGAATTTTAAAAATACAGTTTTTCAAAATTCAGTAAATGCAATAATGATGTGTTTATAAAAAATATATATATTTTCAACTAATTATGTTTTATATCATATGAAAGCCCTTTAAAAGAGCTTTCAAATGAACTCGATGTCATTGTTCTAGCTTAATTAGAACACAAGTTGTGAACAAATCAATATTGTTGCGCAAGTCAAAAATTTTATTTATTTTTTTCATTTTTGAGCACCCATTACTCAGTAACCTTTCGTCAGAAAAATGTGAAAAAATTGATTTGTGTTACTATTTATGAATACTACATGCATACTTAATTTCAAATAAATCTAAGAGGGTCAGGTTGTAGCACTTGTTGATTTGACACGGAATATCTCTTAAATGTAACTTGAAGTTTTCATTTTGTTGTAAACATACCAGTCTAGTTTTTCTATTTATAGTTTATGCTTTTTTTTTTAATAATTTCAACTAATTGAACCCCTAATCAATCCTACACTCCCTCGCAGAAAAACCTATGTTTAGTTCATTTATATTGTCATCTGAGTTTAGTTATGTTTGATGTAATAAATAAAATGTTTATTTCATCAAAGGTGTTTTCACTTTTTGTAATTATGTTCTTGTAAATAAATATTCTATGTACTTTATGAATGTAATCTTATAGTTACTGATAAAGTAACAAAGCCCAAATGTCTGTGTGGTATTTTTGTTGTAATAATATTTGTCTGATATGTATTATTTTTGCAATGTTTTTATGTATCTTCTATGAAGAAATAATTTGTTCATTATCCTTAATAATTATTAATTATTGATACCTTAGAATTGAAACTGTTTTGTATAAATTTTGTAATAAAAATCAATGTACTTGTAAGTCTTTTTTTATCAATAACCTATTGAAAATAACACATTCCTTGTGCAATGCAAGTAGGCCTACCAAATACCTACCAAAAATGTATATCCCCAATTTTTGATAGAATATTTGATTTTTGTTGCCATCAGAATTTTACTTTGATTTTACTTTCATGTTCCATAAGGAAATGGAAGTATGGTGATGGCAAAAAAAATCGTGTTAGAGATTTTTGCAGATTCTGATTATACTACCCTCAAAACATGAAAAAAAGTAATTTATCGAAAAGTGTCTGTGTGTCTATCTAGATTTTTTATGGCAAACGATAAGAGCCGCAAATTCAAACAGAATCAAATAATTTTTTGCATACAGCCCTGAATTGTAGAGTATTCAAGACCTATTGTTTTTTGTGAAGATCGGTTAAGATAAAGGGGTAGTTTACCTGCAATATTTTATGTTGTAACAAGAGAAATTTTTTCATGACGAACGATAACTGCCGTAAATTCAAACAGAATCAGATATTTTTTTACATATGTGCCCGAGTTATAGAGGACTCAAGGCCTATTGATTTTGGTGAAGATCGGTTACGGGGAAAGGGTAGTTTACCTGAAACATTTTTTTGTTGTAACGTAATAGTTTACCTGATAATTTTTTGTATATATGTACTACGTTATTGACAACAAAGAAGCAGTTTGTTTTTAAAATTCCTTCCCGGCCTGTTTGGCCGTAGACCAATGTTTTCTGCAAAACCAGACGTTTCGCCAGTGCCATCGACTTCCATCATCAGTGAAAATCAAGTGCGATAACGTGAGGTGGTATACGTTAGTGCCCACAGTAAGTGGCTGAAGCAGTAAGTAGAAAGAAGTAGTTTCAATGGAAATATTTCATTTCGAAAATGATTTTAAATATAAATCTTAGAACATGGAAGTCGTGTATGATTCTCCATACCAATATTTTGTTCTTAAGTGTGCTATTAAGTATTAGGAATCTTCTCCATGTCAAGGTATAGGATTACAGCCTGTTTTGCCTTCACTGAAGGCATCTCTTTTCCTTGCCCTACCTATATCTCGTCTTCCCTGAGGTCTGTATCTTATTACTTGTTTAGGTAGTCCCATGTTTTCCATTCTCTTGATATCCTGCCTCTATTTTATTTGTCCTTCCCTTATTCTGCCGGCTATAGAATATACATTTTACTTGGTACTTATATTTTCATTTCATATTTGATATCTAAGGGTTTGCATTATGAATACTCGACACAATATTTTTCTTGTTAGATTCGAAGTTTTAAGTAATTTTCTCTTAAAAAGTGTGTATGAACATTTTAGCACGACGAGATTGTCTGTTTTATTATTATTCTTAACGTTTTGGTTTTTATTATTAATTTTTGGTTTATTGATTTATTCTACCCAATTCAATCTATTATTGAATCCGATATGAATAAATCGGTTTACTTACTCTTTGACATCGTTTATTAATTTTGTTTAAATAGTTTAGAATGTTTTTTGTTCCATTTCACGAGTTCGATTCTGAAGAAGTTGCGTTGACTCTTCTATTATTAGCTGCGGTGAGTTGCTCTGTACTTTCCTGTATAGACACTAACATAAACACAACATGTACATGATACTTAATATTATTATAACATTAATAGTTAATAACATTTTATTATGGCCTATGCATACTGCATTGGTCATTGTCACTTCTGATAGTGTCCTTTTTCTTCATCTTGTGGTTTTATTACCTTAAATATAGTTTGTTAAGTGAGTTTACTATACTTTAGGAAGTTACCTTTTTATATGGGTTGTAATCCTATCAAATTATTCTCGTTATTGCTTGAATATCTCTTATCATTGTTTTGATAGCACTGTTATTATTGTGCAGTAGTTCATTCTGCATTTATACTGAAAATTGCTTTGGTTTAAAGTAACCAAGATTACTTGCATCTAGCTGTCAACATGGTTTATTTATTATTATTGTTATTATTAGTATTTGGGTGGCTATAATCCTTGAATTTACTTATTCGAATAGTATTCTGCCTCATTCAATGTTGTTGGTTTAGTTCCTACTCTTTTATGATAAGTTTACAAGATAATTTTGTTCATCATGCATCCATTCTATGGCAAGCATATAGTTATAATATACAACAATGGATTATTGTCGGTTTTGTGTTTCTGTATTACATTTGATTTATTTGACTTTATGTAGTACTGGTATATCTATTGGTTATTATTAGATTACATTTTGTTTATCTTTTACAGTCTTTACTATTGGTAATTAGTGGTTATTTCTAATATCAATTCCACTTTACAATTGGTCATTGGTGTTTTGGACATAGCCCGCTTTTCATGTCTACACATAATTTAGCTAAGAACTTATTATTATTCATTCTCTTTCTTACTTTTTATGTTCAATAATTCATTCTTATTGATTATTGTTTGTATTACATTGTCAAGGAAGGTATTCACTTAATAAGTTTTGGTCAAGTGTCAATTTGTTTTGCAGCTTAGGGGTTTAAATCATGTTGTTTATTCCATTTATTCTTTCTTCTTTTATAATAATTCTTTTATTGCCATATGTTAGTTCATTATAATTCATGTTATCTCCCTTTTTTGTGTTTGATCTGGATATTTTCTTCTTCTCTTCACCGATTTCCTTCCTCCCTCTTAATAAGTTTCTTCATGGCGTTTTCACTGGTTTCCTTCTCACGGTTAATAGGTTTCTTCTTGATTTTGTCTTTAATGGGTTTCCTTCTCACTGTTTGATGTATTGGGTAATTATGTATGTCGTCTCGTCGTTAGTCTTGCTTTATCTTCTTTAGTTGCACATTTACTGGTAATTCCTTCTTCATTTTAATTCACTTGGTTTTGGCTTATGATACTTCCTTTTTTATCCATGATCGTATGCTTGACCTTGTAGGTATTCTTAATTGTAGTGGCTTTCAACTTTTTGTGGTACGCTGGTGTTGGTAGTGTTATATGTACCATTACAACATACAAAAATTTGACAGATATTTTTGTCGCAAAAAACTTTTATGATATATTGTGTATAAATACACATATAAAGGTATTTTTGCCACAAAAAACGTTTATGATATATTGTGTATAAATACACATATAAAGGTATACAATACATTTGATTTGTTTAACAGTCGTTATAAGACAGTATTACCATATAGGGGAGAGCAGAGAGACATAAGTTGATACTTTGTACTTCTTCAAGTGTCCCTTAGTCGCAGCACCTCTGCAACTGTATAACGTTTTTGTTATAGCTTGTAGTACATGCTCCTCCAGTCTGATTATAGCAGTGTACAGTAAAATGAGTCTTTGTTCCCTTTTGTATTTTAGAACGTGTAAAGCAACCTTTTTGTCACTAATTTGCTATGGGTGTTTACAGCTACGTACTTTGTTGGATCCATGGTAAGTGTACAATTGAATCATACTAATACAAAAGCAATGTGGCAACATGAGGGCAAGTTATGTTTCTCTATAACTTTTAAAAGAAAATTAATTCATAACCTAACAGATCTCAGAATTAATTATGTGTCAGTTACTTGTGATCCTATAATGAAGATTACGTGTTTATTAAATCCTAAAAAACTAAAATTTTTAAAATGATAATAGTAATAATGGCTCCTTTTTATGCCGCCTAGGAAATTTAGGAGGTAGAATAGGTTGCCTAAAGTGAGTGTTCGACACACGCACTAAAGGTAGAGCGGCCAGCAGCACTACACTTCAGCCACTAATTTTAAAATTAAAGGTGTACCTTCAATTTCACCAGAAGGAAAGTGGTATGTTGGTACAATGTAAGTAAAACATTTTGTTCTGTTTTCTTTTTTTCATATTTGGTTCAAACGTACAAGTGAAAAACTTTCTGGGGCGATGTAGCTCACAAACCCTACAAAGACTCGGCGTTTTCCACAACTTGTATTTAGGAAAGAACAAAAAGAAAAATCAGATTTCTGTGTTATGATCTGCACTATTCTGTTAGTTATTATGGTTTGTACCCTAAGAATATTCGTATGTTAGCCTCCGAATACGTGTTTGCAAATAATGTCGATTTTCTGGTGAATTGGGGCGGTAAAAGATTGTTTTCCTGGCTTCATGCAGCGACATTCAAGGTTGTCTTTTAGAGAGGCTGAAGCAACAAGTTTTGCAATAGCATTTAGTTTTAATAAACATAACATAAAACTTTCTTCAATATTGGAATTCTGTGATAAGTCGCCTTCATTTTTACTGTCACAATATTTGGAATGTGAAGGAAACCAGGCAGCATAACGACAGTGCACTGTCCTAACAAAGTTGTCAGTTTGAAGGGAAATAAACAAGTCAGCAGGGTTACCCCTTTGAAAAAGGGTGAAACCAGTGGTATTTTCATAGATGGCAGCTGGAAACCACCACTTATCGTTATATCCACAGAGTGTTATGTAGATATCACTTTGATTATTTATGGACCAGCAGGTTGTATTGGAGTAGCACATCCATCAAGATAAATTACAGCCTCTCTTTTTTTACTATTTATGAAACAGTTTATACCTCATACCCGTTACAATCTGACTTCAGCCATTAGACAAGTGTTTATATGGCCTGTTTCGGTGCAGCCGCTGAGAGCTGGATGACAATAAACCCAGGTAAAACCATGACATACCTGGGCTAGCAAAAGATGCTCTTTCAAAGGCAGCTACACCATCTAACTGACAGCAGGTTTTAGTTCAACTGGAATTTGCCCATTAAATGAAAATATATTCAGTATCGAAGAGTTTCTGTGTTCACCTGTAATTGACAGAGAGATAGGAGACAAAAGTAATTATGAAGGAAGATTAACACCAACAAAAGATTGTCAAGAGACCACAGTAGCCGGACCTCCCACGTCGGAAATAAACGAGACATCTGCTAATACCTTATCACAATTGACACCAGAATAAATTCGCCCTTATCCGAAAGCGACTGCAAAAATAAAATAGAAATGCGCCAAGAAGAAAAAGTCAAGTATTCTCACTGACTCCTATTAAAAAAGCAATTCGTATTGAAGAGGAGGCATGACAAAAGAAAGAGCTATCAAAACGGAAACTAATCATGAACGGTAAAACGAAGGCGATTTGTGGACTGTATAGAAACGGTCAATCAAACTCTCCAAGACTTAAGAAATTGTAACAAATTAGTGGGTAGCGTAACATTTGTTATTTCAGAGGATTCTCGCTAGAGATTACCGGTAACTGCAAGAGGAACCCGCGCTGATATTGTCTCAGTGTGTTTAAAGTCCTCGGCGATGTGGAATGCTATTCAGACTAAATTTGCAAAGCAATATGAGAGCCCATTTAGGAGGAGGAGGAGATGGTGATTTTTCTACAAACTTACTGCACCTCGGTGACGGTAGTGTTCCTAATGACGATAGCTTCACAGAAATTGACGAAAAACTGGGACATAGTAAATAGTACAACACTGTATTAATTGCTAAATTCTGTGCAAAACGTCAAGTGTTTACTTGATAAAAATTACAAGTGGTTATTCCCAAAGAATCGAATCTGTGAAGGAAAATAATGATACAAGTTTGGAAAAATTTTCTGGGGATAATAAAAAGTCCGAAGAATCTATTAACACCGTATTTAATATTGAAAATATAGTGTACTATCTCCAAGAATTTTTGAATTCTGTAAATCAATCTTGCATTCCGCCACAACGGTTCATTCTAAAGGTTGGCACTCCAACAATGTTGTTGAAAAATTTACATCCTCCGAACGTTTGCATAATACAAAATGCAGGTGACACGGGAATTTCTGTGTCAAGTAGGTAATAGCGTTATTATCGACTCAAAAGCCCTCTTCACACACACATTCGAATCAGTAGGCTACTGGTTGTTAGCATTACCTGGTGTAATTACCAACTTATAAATTGTAACATTCTTTACTTTAGTACACACTTGAAGGAAATTAACAGTTTCGAAATTACATCCGTTCCATTTACATAATTTTCATTAAACCTACTTAATATGTAGTAGTGAACGATAAGCTTTTCCAGGTTTTACTAGTACTTGACCTACAACGGTCTGATCTCCTACATCTCAGTGCCTCTGTCTTTAATGATCACTGCTTTTTTTTACATAATAATTTTCCCATTCCTGCATAGAATTTACCCGCTCGTACAGAAGGCAACAGAATTTAGTGAATCCAAGCTGCAATCGAAGTATAACTACGTTACTTTCACATCTCCGTAGGTATGCCACGAATATCCGTCATACTGAATTCTGCTCAATAAAAGTCTCATACTATCACATGACTCCGACATGTAAGCAGTAAGTTATAAACTGAAGGGATTGGTGAATTATTAAAAATGGAGTAAAATCAATAGGTTAAAAAAAGTTCGTAGAAGTCTTTTGAGTGGAGGGAACGTTAGAAAACTGTTTATGTTATGAATGCTAAGCCTACAAATCGTGATAGTTGTTATTATTATTATTATTATATTATTACTATAAAACAACATTTGTATTATTTTAATACAGACAGGAGTGAATACAGCCTTCGAATGAATTAGTAGTACGAACGCGTCAGCCTGCCAACACACATTAGATCTGTATATTTGTGTCGTGACGACGGTAGTAATTTTCGTAAACAAAGACTGTTGTGTCATTACGACATTAAGAATGTTGTTGGCGTGAATTTAATGCGACAGATTTTTTTTACCTCTGCCCATGTTCTCTCTTTCAGTCCTCTCACTCACTCACTCACTCACTCTCTCTCTCTCGCGCGCGCACACGCACGCGCGCCAACTCGTACAGTTTCTTCTTTTTCTTGTCAACAATTTCAGTGTTACACACAATCCTTCACTGTTTGTTTGTGCCTGTTTGTTTAATCATTCATTGTGTTCTTTGTACAGACTACACATTCAAACTTGAGTAATCTGTTTGTAGCAGAGTAACATTTCAACAAACACTTAAAGAGGCGCGCTTTGGGTGCAGTCGCAGAAGGACCTGCCGTGCTAACTTAATGAAAATAAAAGGAAATTAATAGTGAGGTAGTCATGTTTAATTAAAGGTAGTAGTGAGGTTTGCCCCTATTAGTGAGGTAGATGGGGAAAATTGACAGAGAAAGAGTGAGGGGGAGAAGAGAGACGGGGGAGAGAGAATTACGAATTTTTAATTATTCTCATTCATACCGAATATCATTTGTAAGAATATAGTTATGCAGTTATTGGTATACAGTAGTACCGAAGCAACATGTTTCAAGTTGACTCCCATCCGTTGGAAATTTATTCACCATTCTGATTAATAAAAATTTCTACAAGTACCAATAATATAAATAACAACCTGCAGAAGCAGAAGAGTTTATATCTTACAGAGTTGAAGAGTTGTAATGTTACATTAATTATATTTTTGCTTTTCGTATATCACAGTGAGCAGTAATCTAATTTTTTTGAAATTATACGTGAAGGCTTATATATTAAGAATTAATTTTTTTTTATAGTTTCCGTAAATTGCTTGTAAAATAATTAGGTATCCAAAAGGTAAGTTACATATTTTAATAGCAACTTATAAGTTCCTCATCCTCGGTTTTTTCCTTTCTTCAAAATGTACCACTTCTTAATTGCGAATAAATTATTTAACGTAATAATCGTTTCACCAAAGGCTGTTTGGATCCTGTTAATAAAACTCTTGAGTCTGCTGCACATAATCCTCGCTTTTGGTTCATGTTTCGTTAACTTTCTACATTACAATAAGTTTAATTATTTTCAAGTTCCTTATAAGTAGCCAACTGTAGTAAACATCATGTACTTTGACCTCTCTCTCACTCTCTCTCTCTTTCTTTCTGTTACTCTTGTTCTTCTCAATAACTGTATCTCAGGAAGTCTGAACGTAACAGGTTCTTAAGTAAACTTCATATGACTTAACGTGCAAAATCTTAAACATCATTTGGGCTTCAGTTATGTTATAATTTTGTAAGAAAGCTTTAAAAAATACTTTTTACACTGCTTCTGTATACGAAACTAGGTGCAGGTATGTAATCAAATTTTTAAGTAGGCCTATTTATTCTAACACTGTTACAGTTTCTTGAAAACGCCGTATGTAAACAAACATTAAAACTTAGTAATAAGGTTTATCAAACTACTATTTTTCTTGGACGCATTAACGCAAATCAGTAATCTAGAGACCAATTTTATATTGAAAAATCGATGTCTAATAAACGGAATTTGATATGCAAAAATCCATCGGTTAAGAAAATAAAGTAAACTTGGTTAGTAACAAATAATTTTGGCAAAAATTTTTAATTTGATATAGGCTATAATTGATTCCAATTTTATTACAATCTGAGAAATGAAGCCAAATAGATTTTCATAAACGTTGGTCTAGTAACAAAAAAAGTTTCATTCTTAAGCGCACAATATTATAATTTCCCTTTCATCCCGGAAAAAAGACTGTATTAAGCTACTATCATACTTGTCTAGTCTACACTATTTAATGGGTATATTATAGGTTTCACAAAAATTGATTATCTTACACATGGTTTTAATATATCACTAAACTTTGTGAAAAGTCTGAGTGAAAAGAATTATATACACAACGGTTGATGTTAATACAGGTCTTAATTCGTTTCAAAATTTATAGATAAATAAAAAATTAAAATTATCACATATATTGTGTGGTGTATAAAATAAATTGTAATAATCCTTTCTAATATGATTACTTAAGCCATAATATCCGAAGTTGGACCGTTCCTTTATTCTTCTGTGGCCTCCTAAATTCTTGCGTATCTGCTGTCATATTCACGTCTCACAGTCATAGTAGACAGTAGGCTATAATATTATACCTTTTTTTGCGTTGTCTGAGACTTGTCTCAGAGGATAAGACTCAGGCTGATCTGGGGCAAGCACCCTTCCGCCGATTGGAGATTTAGAGGAGTCGCACGCCAGCGCAGCGCGGACCGGTGGCGAAGTAGGTGGAGGCATTCAGGATAGAGTGTAGTGTATGGATGTGTATTTGTGTGTTTACGTAGTGTGCAGAGCCAAATGGGTGATGGTAGAGCCATAATAAAAGTATAAGTCAAACGACAGCCAAGACGAGGTCGAGTAACGCAGGACGCCAAAGCTGGAGGGAGGTGTCAGAGAGGCGTCAAGGTAAGGCGGGGAGGCACAAAGGAGAGGGATAAAGACCGGATAGGTAGATAGGAAAATTTAAGATGTTAAGTTATCAATAAGGAAGCCAGGTGTAGTAAGTATGACGAAGAGACTTAATTATTTCTATTTCTCCGTTGGCGGGGGTTTCTGGGAGGAGGTCCATCGGGAATGGTGAGGAGACGGTTTATGACAAAGGAAGGTCTGCGGTAGTTACAGGTAGTATTAATATTATACAATACCTCCTTCACATTTAAGTTGAGGAATTCCAATCAGCCTTCCGTTGCGTTACTTCTCTCTTGAGCCCTTGATATAATTCGTTGCCTGCTCTTTATTGCAGCTGTAATATCTCCTTCGTTTTATAATTCGTAACGTTAAATATTCTTCCTTACCCTGGAATTTTCCATCCTCTTTTACTAATTTCTTTTCACTTCATAAGACTTTTCTATAAAAAAGCAAGTATATAAAAAAGTTATAAGGTCGGGGATTAGCAACCAAACGGCATTGTTTAAAAACATTTATCTACAAGTTTCTTTTCTATAGTTCATCGTACACACCCTTGCGAGATAAAAATAACTACACGGTAGTTTCTTTCGCAATTTTTCGCATTATTTTGAGATAATCGACTGGTGATTTAGAGATAAATACTTAATATTAATGGGGTCTCATACATTTTATATTATATCTGTTTTCTATCCTACTGATAGAATTAGAAAAACGGTAGCTATCTCTCTTTTCCTTTTAAAAGCACAATACATATTAATTTACCAAGTAGCAGTTTCCTTCTTCATTTAAAATTTCTATCAAATCTACTGTATATTGGACAAAACAGAAGGGGAAACATACGTGCTTACAAGGTAGTGTAAACATCCTGTAATGCTGTCAAATCAAAATACAAAGGAAGGGGAAGTGAATACTGTAATGAGTAGCCCCTACATTCATATTTATGCAGGTGTAGGTGATGATTAAGGCCCGGATTTTTATGTAATTACATATTTGAATGCTGAGTGCACATTTACACGGAAAAGCCAGATATCGGCGAATCATACCAATAGGTGTCTTATCCGCGAGTTTAATTTTACATATTTTTACATATTTTGTTCATATTACATATTTCACTCCATCTTACATATTTCTACATATTTTACTATACTTTACTTCAATTTGAAAATTGAAATGGCAAAAAATAGTTAGGCCTATAACAACATTACTCAGATGCGCAAATGTGCAATTAATCAGAATCAGGTCCAATTAAATTTATTACAAGAAAAGGCAAAATATTGCATCTGTTGCAATTGCACACATAGATTCTACTTTCAAGAAGTAAAATTTTTTACGAGCTCAAGCGACAAGTAAGGCATTTAGCACGGGATGTTAGATGAGAATGGTATGCGCGGCCCCACTCATTTACGTTTTGTTCGCACGTTCAGCGGGCTCGGTGGGGAAAGAACGTGCTGTCCGCGGTAAATAAATACTCTTCGCAGATCTTGCAATTCTCGCAACGGATTCCATCTACCTAAACAAACAAATATCTATATAACTCTATGCTATTGTAGGGCACAATGTGATTTTTGACGCCAGTATTATCGACGCTCTCGGAGTGTAAGCCTACACGTAAATAACAATCTGGCGTGCAGTGTGGTGTGTTGAAGTTATTGTCAAGTCAGTGTTTTGTCTTTCGCCTACACTTCTGCGCTTGCTTGTTTCTTGCCTTGGCGGATTCTCGTTGTTGGACAAAAGACGTCTTAAATAATATATTGTGCGGTATTGTTCAACGCAAGTTCTTAAGAGTTTTAAATACAAATATCCTTGTTTTATCATGGCACCGACCGCATCATCTTTGTCATCTAAGTTAAAATCATGGGTACAGATTGACAGTGCTTTTACAACTGACGATAAAGCTGTATTTTGCCAAGTTTGTTATGGCCAAATGGTGTTAAAGAAGAGAAGGTACTGCTGTTGTATACAGATGCAGCAGCATACATGTTAAAAGCAGGTAATTCTCTAAATGTGTTTTACCCCAACCTACTACATGTTACATGCCTGGCTCATGGATTGCATCGAGTAGATGAAACTGTCAGAGACCTTTTCCCCGAAGTAAATACATTAATATCAGCAACAAACAAGGTGTTCTTGAAAGCTCCTTACCGTATCCAGTGCTACAAACAAAGGCTACCTGACACACCTCTGCCTCCAGAACCCGTAATTACAAGATGGGGAACCTGGATCGAAGCCGTAAATTTCTACAGTAACAACTTTGAAGCTGTGAAGTATGTGGTGGAAACATTATCTCCCGATTCTGCAGTGTCAGCGAGCGAATCCTTGTCTGCATTCAACAACTCTAAGGTAATATGTTCAGTTTCGTACATCAAAACGCATTTCAGTTGTATCAAGAAACTGGATACTGCAGGTCTGACTCTCCAAGATGCCATAGGAATAGTTGAAGAAGCAGTTAACAAGTTAAATGCTGTGCAGGGTGAAGTCGGTGACAAAGTTTCTACTAAATTAAATGCTGTGCTGAATAGAAACCCTGGTTACTCAACTTTACATACCATTTATCGCATATGTAACGGCGAAACTGTAGAATCGATTGAGAATATTCTTCCAAGTACGATTCCTCTATATAAACATGCGCCGGTGACGACATGTGATGTCGAGAGATCCTTTTCTATATATAAAAACATACTCTCAGACCGAAGACAGTCCATGTCAACAGACAATATAGAAAAGTATTTAATAATTAATTGTGCAACTAAACAGTGGAAAAAAAAACTTACATGGACACTTTATTCTTATGCAGAGTTATAGTAGAGTTTTATATATATATATACAATATAGATTTTCAAGTCAAAAATCTACCTTTAATTTTATAGTAATTTCAACTCTCCTAGTAAAATACTTTGTTAAATAGTTAATAATTCTCAATTGTTTACTTTATACTCATGTCCTATACTACAGAAATCCATAGGTAAAATACTTTGTTGTTGTTAATTTTATAATATCAAGGTTTCTTTTTTAATACTGTTTTCTAAAATATGTTTTCATAAATTTTCTAAAGTACAATAAACAATTCAAAAGTAATTCATTTCTTATGCATGCTGTCTTATTGTAAACTCTTCAACAAAGAGTTGAACTTTCAGATACTGTGTATTCTGAGGGTTAACTTATTTTCTGTAACAGAAGTGGTAATCTAACTGGTGATTAGTGTCAGCCCCGAACTTGATTAGTATTTTATGGATTACATTGACTTTGCTCAAAATATATTTGCATGTTTTGAAAGTGATTTTAAAAAGTTTAAAATGAAGCACCTATTATTTTCAAAACCTTTCAAAGAGGGCACTGTTATGTTCTCGTAAAATGTAAATTATATTGTTGCTGTGAAAGTATTTTAATACTACATATTTCTTAAATATTACATATTTAGCTACATATTTTCCTTATTTTTCCTACATATTTATGTACATAAAGGGAGACTGTGCGCTGCGCCGTACGCTAGACAGAGAGGGTATAATAGCAACTATCTCGCTCTACTTTCGTCAGTGAAACACGCGGCGGATGAGTAAATTTTAGTTGATTAATTTTTGCAGTTCAACCTGCGATAACTTCAAAACCAATAAATATAAAGCAATTCTGAAAACTGCATTGTGTTCAGTAATTAAATCTCTATAAGTAGCCAAAATCTCAATTAATATAATTAACAATTACAGAAGATACACAGAAGAAGAACGTGTTTTTTTAGACGTTTCTATTGGTTTAGCATTTGCATTTGTACACTGTACTCTTTAAAATACAAAAAGTAAAATTGGTTAAAAAGTTTTACTTACAGTACGCCTACATCCGTTTTTGAAAAAGTTTGTGATTCGGCTGCTTCTTCAATGCACACGTTTTTTGGAAGCCATGAAGCCAAAGTGAGTCGACCTAACGCCGCTGCCCCAGACAAAATAAAGTATTTCAATTGTAAAAACTTAAATATTCAAAAATAGTGAACCATATCGCAGAATGACGTAAGTGTAGTGAAGAAAAAGGGGTGATCACCCAAAACATCAAGAGTAGTATCTTTACATCCCTAACCATTTCGCTAACCAAAATTGCAAAAATTAGTTTGGAGATACGTCCGGATATGGGAGGTTCCGGATATCACAGGTCCGGATGTGACAGGTTGTACTGTATTTACCTTATAACAATTCCCCCTAAATAAAAGGGAAATCCCCAAATTCATATTTCGAAGCCACCTGTTGTAGATAAAACGGTATTTATCTTGGATACATACGTTTAATCTCATACAAACGTTTTTATGTGTGTTCCCATCAGCACCGACACCTGTACAGGCTTCTCCATATTTTTCTACACCTGTCCAAATATGACTATACTGATTACAATAGTAATTTCTTCTACGGTTTGTTTATGACCATAAGATATGTCTTTATAGTTCCTTTTAAATACCATTATTTTCTGCTCATTCGTACAAAACTTTTAATTGTTGAATGTGCCAATTCTGATAATCTTTGCCAAACCCAAATTTTAATGTTATACGGCGTCACCTTATTATGTAGCAAACAAAATTAGAACAAATCACTGTTATTTTAGCAGTAGCTTTTTTAAGGAGCCCAGAGTAGGCCTATACCTACCCGACACGCACACATTTGAAGGATCAGTATTTTGTCTTGGAGTTCACTCTCCCAGCTGAGATACCCATGTTTTTAGGGACCAGGAACTCGCATTTGAACTTCTATCATCAGCTACATAATGTAAATCCTAGATAAATGTACAAGCCTATGCTCTAAAAGCCTAAGCTATGATACCCACAATCATCTACGTTTTACTAAAATAATGGTTGCAAGTTAAATTTTTTGATTCATGTTGATGCTTTTGTCTCGAAGAAACCAGGTAAATTAATCTGCTTTTCGTATCCGGCCGACGATGGTGTGCTCCCACTTACGAACAGTGGCACTTGCAACTCGTTTCACTTGCGAACACTCAAGTAGATAAGACACGTAATTAATTTTTGATACGTGAGAGTACCTCCCACTTGCGAACACACAAACAACGATGTATGTACATCCACCCTGTATTGTGTTTATGTTTTTATAATTCGTTAAATGTATTTTTTGTTACCAACTACGTTTACCAAGTTACAATTTTTATAAAACTCACACACACACACACACTTGCATAGCCGCTCCCTCTCTCTCTCTCTCTCTCTCTCTCTCTCTCTCTCTCTAAATTAAAAAGGAAGGTTATTTTTTATTTATTTTTATTAGTCAACTTGTAGAACGGACGACGTGATCTTGAGAAACATCCCAACTTCAGAATCTTTTTCATATCTTTTAGTTTATCCAATTCAGTATACTTTTTCGTCCTTTTCATAGCTTAAAAATTTCACTCCATCGTTACATCGTGTTCTGAATACATTTCTCTGCCTCAGATTATAAACATTTGATAATGTTTTTTATTCTTGGATGTGGTCTTCCAACGTGGCTGTTTAGTTTCTGATGCGTGCTTGTACGGTATTATTCATTGTATGACGTCGGAAGTAGCAGTTCCGTAACTCCTGTGGCACTAATCATTGTCTAGCTATTGTTCTACGAAACAATTAAAGAATTAATCGAGTTTCTCTTCCTCTGGAACTTGACCATGGATATACTACCAGCCACATTCTACATCTTTTCGAAGGAAAGCAAGTGTAGCACACATTAGGATTTTTATGCTCCCTAAGTCATTTGAATGTGTATACTCGTGCAAAGTGACTACTGCAGCTTTTGAATTTTCCATTCATGAAAAATTACTTTTAATCTTTCAAACTCTCTTTTCTATTGATTTAACCAAAAATCGGGAGCTTAGCTTGCACAACGTCTTCGCCCGGACGGAAACTACTCTCGTCAATTTTCAAACCGGGACAATTGACAAACTGGCCGGGACCCCGGGATCAGGTCGTCAAACCGGGACAATCCCGGTCAAACCGGGACGTATGGTAAGCCTATTTATACATGTATTTATCGGTTTTCAATATTGATGTGAGCATTGTACTGTAGAATTAGGAAGCGATTGTATTGAACGAATCACGATTATCAAATGATATACGGTATTCCTTTTAGTTCAACAATTCCGTCATCTCGTCTCCGGTACTTTGGAAAACCATTGTTATTTTCAATAGTTTAACGTAAAATGTTGCTCGGTTATTATGTGTACATATTCCATCAATCATGCAAGGAACATTAGGATTACGAGCTCTACAAGATCCATGTATCATTCGAGATAACAATTTTATGAATCCTTGGAAAAGTGATACGGCACAAAACTTAGGATAAGCAAGAGGTAGTGTATTAACTTTTTAAATTGTATATTATTATTATTTTTATTATGTTTTTACTATAAAATATTCATATTATTTTAATATGATTTTCTGGAACACGTTAGGTGGAAACGTAAAACCGGCCAGCTGATAAATAAGAGGTTGCGAGTTCAGACGTAGATGTGTATATATGTGTCAGCCAAAACAGTGTTTTGTAAACGTACACGTCTGTCATTACAACATTAGGAATGTTATTTGACCTTGAGTAGGTACTCATGTTGACGGGAATGAGAAATCTTGTGGTGTTAGCGCTGAATAGACACAACACAGGGGGGGCCATTCCGGCTTCCCGCGCTAACCTAGCGATCAGCTGTTTTTGCCGCGTGACGTCCGACTGGTGGAAGAAATACGCGCGAGTCTTGATTTACCATGCAATCTTACCTGAGACAATGTCCTACTTAGCATCTCTCTGCTGTTTACACGAAATATTAACAATAATTGTAATGAGCTATTCATATAGAAAAAGGATTAAACAACAAGATTAAATGGTTTGCGGCAAAAAATAATGGTAAAATCTATTTCTACATTTAATAGAAAAGTAAGCAAGTCTGTCCACATATAACATTGACAAAATGGCACAAGATGTAAAATTAAGTCGGAATTTTTTATTATTCGTTAATTTTATATTAATAGAATTATTTCGATTGTTATTAATTTACTTAGAAACCTCAGAAGATACTGATATTTTTCAGTGAAACGTGCGTCAGGTGTTAAAAAGAATATACGAAATTATACTACTTGCAGAAGAAACAAATTGAAAACATCACAAATTTTATATATATATATAATATGCCTGCGTGGGTGGGTGCGCGTACGTGCACACGCGTGCGCGCATGAGTGCGTGTATAAACATTTCTATGTAGTATAATATATTTGAAACAAGCTTCCAATTATTATAATTATAATCAATATCATAATCATTTTCTTTATCTACATTTTCTACATTCTACATTATCTACATTGAAATTTATTGACATTTAAAAGATACATTAAATATACTGTATTGAAAGGGACACTGTGCGCTGCGCCGTACGCTAGACAGAAAGGGTATAATAGCAACTATCTCGCTCTACTTTCGTCAGTGAAACACGCGGCGGATGAGTAAATTTTAGTCGATCCATTTTTGCAGTTCAACCTGCGATAACTTCAAAACCAATAAATATACAGCAATTCTGAAAACTGCATTGTGTTCAGTAATTAAATCTCTATAAGTAGCCAAAATCTCAATTAATATAATTAACAATTACAGAAGATACACAGAAGAAGAACGTGTATTTTACAGTAGGTTGTACTGTACTTTTTAACTACATATTATACTAATGTACAATGAAGATATACTTATTATATCTTTATTTAGTATATAGTTATTTACGTGTCAAGAAAAGAACGTGTGAATAAAGTGATCACAACATTTTATACCTTATATGTTTTCTGTCATTGAATGATTAACCCACTTTTTAATAACAGCGTTGAAAAATAGTTGATTACGTCTTTCAAAGATTATTTTTACTACGGTACTGAAATTAAAAATAACTAAGATCGTATACAGGAATTAAACGTAGGCGACTGGAATACACAGCCGAGACACAGCAGCTGCAGGAATTGCTTACGTTCAGTAGACTTGGCAACGTTGTGACCTTCGTGACTTTATATACATTTTGTGGCAACACTGTGCATATTTTTCATCACTAAAAGCTAAACCGATATCCGTGATAAAATAGTAATGCATTTTTTTAAACGTGTGAGTGGTTTGTAACGATAAAGTTAACAGGGTAATTATTATTCAACTTTTTTCAACAAACTATCTTGAAACGGATATATATTTTTACGGTTTTTTATGCTGATTACGAATATGTAAGAATAAAATGTCTAAGCTTACTCGTAACTTTTATATATGGGGTCTCAAAAAGATGAACTTCTCTGGTCAAAACTTGCATGTTTAGCTAATGATGGATAAACGTGATTATGTATATATGTATATATATATATATTTATGTTCATTCACCAATCAATGAATTCATTCTTCATTTACCAATGTACAGGTTATAAGTTAACTGTAGTCGCATTCATAAGCGAAGTTTTATATGTGTACTACGTTATTGACAACAAAGAAGTAGTTTCTATGGAAACTGATCGGTTCCCATTTTCGATCACGCACCAGCGATCGGCCGCAAAAGTGCGACACGTCCTAATAAACATTTTCAATGTTAAAATTTTTAAATGTATAATGTGATAGCTGTAGACAAAGCAAATCGTTTGTCGTAATTTTGTATCACGTTGAGTGCGTGTCGTTAGTAACGCAAGCAGACTAAGACAAAACGTGACACTAGACACTGCACTTTGGACTCTACATATTCACCGCATATTCTAAACTTTTATTCTTGTAAAAAAACATTAATATTACCAACACCATGTGGAAGCAAATTTTTTCATTTTATTCCATTACTATACAGTATTATGTAACAAAATTTACAGACATAGCATAGTTTATAGTACTTAACTTATGGATAGGGCGTTAAAGTGAACGTTATGACTTATTTCTTATGTATTGTATGTCTTATACCCTTGTAATCTCTATGCAAATTAAGTTACCGTGTATTCACTAAGGAAATGTCTGACAGTATCCTGAGAAGTTGTAGTTAACGTGTTAATTATGTTTACTTAGAGCTTCCTGTGTATGCATCCCTATTACTACCAAATAGCTGGAGTTAAATTGCTGGGAATTAAGCAAGGTAAGCATATGGATGAGTACCTTCTTAACAAGAAAATAAACATAGCTTCAGGGATGATAGTGGATATAATCTAATGAACGTGTTACTAAATTTGTCAGCAGAAAATACAGATTGATTTCTGAATACAGTATAAACAATTTAATATCCTCTTCACAAGAGATTTAACAAAGGAAAAGTTTTGTTTTTGGGTAAAATGTAAGGGTGTTATGTTCAGACAGAAAAAAAAATTAATTTAATTTAGTCTTCTTAAGTCAATTATTTCTTGTACTATTAACAGGTCGGTGTTAGATTACAAGATACGAGTACGGATGAAATAAGTAAGAATACAGTCGTCTAAAATTCCAATACGAATGTCTCAGAAAGATCTAAAATTGTTGGGCTTCCAATTACATCGTTTCAGAAGTGACTGGGCAGTGTAAAATAATACTACAAGCGTACGTTTGAAGAAATCGATGTTAACAGTCTTGTCATCTTGGCAAATTAAGTGTAAAGTTCATGTAACACAGACTGATGAGTATACTACATAGGCCTACCTGTTTGTTGTGTTACTTGTATTATATTATTATACAAACTCGATACTTGTTTTACCAATTGTATTGTACAAATAAACATGGTAAACTGGCCCAAGTACAGGTGACGTGACTCTGAATTATGTATGTTCTGTGTCTTTCTCTGTTTTTGTAATTGGTACCTGTGTTCACTCAATATTTTGAACTACATGGCTGTAATTTTATTAATTATACTGCTTCACTTTTAATGTGTTTTATCGTATTTGAAACTGACCTCGCCCCTGGAACGGATATTTCTATCACCATTGATTCTTTTATACTCGAAAGTAATATTTCTACGTCACCTATTTTACTTGAAATTGTTTCTTCTACATCACACATTTTTAATACCGTTGGTTTTTCTACCTCTGATACTCTAGCAGCTTGTTGTTTAGCCCATCTTTCAATAGATCCAACCCTGATAGTTCTTGTATCAAGGCTTTGATGCTTGCTTACCTTCTTCTTTTATCGCTCCTCTGTTTCCAATAGTAGCGCTTTTCAGCATTCTTCTTGTTCCAGCAGGAGTGATTTTTGTCTTTTCTCCGCTTTCTTGTCCTGTCACGTTTCTGTTTCTTCTCCTCCCCATCAACGCTTCTCATCCTGTCATCTTTCTTCTATTTCTGTTTCCCTTCTGGGTTTCCCATTGCATCGTTTTATTTTTTGTTTATAGTAACAGCGAATGGAAAGCTTCCATCGTCTATGTGTTATCGAATCATGCAAGTCATTTATCATAAATAAAATATGCACACACAGTCTCATGGTATGTCCTTTCCTTGGTTCAATTTAACTTTATACTTTTGATGGTTACACGAGACTAAAAGAAGCCTAAATATAACGATAATTCCAGGAGAATAAATTAACGTTAAACAGTTTTTACCTAGCAAGCGGTACTTAATATTTTATTCAGAACCTTTTACTTTATCTTAGTTTGTTTCATTTACATAGCTTTCATTCATCCTGCATCCGACATAATTTAATTGAGCATTATCTTTTTAACATGAATTATGCTGGTGCAAGTATAGTTCTGTGCTGTTTTTGATGACTGTGCACATAGGAGTAGCTCCAGTTCTTTCTTTAGTTAAGAATCTATAGATTTATCAGTTCCCATAGCTAGTTTCCAAGTTATTACGCTCCTCATGGCATAGCACATGTAGTTAAGCATAAACATTACTGGAAGCAATAATAGTTACCTTATCTTAGTAATTATTCTTGTAGCCTTGACGCCAGTTATCTTCTACACTTGAGATTTACTCGCCTCGAGTCTCAAGGTGTACCACAGTTTTGTATCTGAGTTAATGATTTAAGTCGGTCGTATGAAATCATGTATAAATCTGGCTTAGTTCTACAGCAGCCAGTCTTCATATAACTTTAAGCAGTTTTCCATGAAAGACAGATAAATGAGGCATTATGTTCTTTTAGTCGTGACGCCCTGAAATGAATTTTCATTTCCTCTTGTGCCCACAGTTAATAGAAAATTTACATTTATTTTCTAATAAATTTTAGTGTCAGCCATATTCATTATGCATAAATATTATTGTCAGTGTTTCTGTTCCCCTACACTTATATTAGATGAAGAGGAATTAGTTACTTTAAGGAATTATATATCTTATAAATTACGAAAAGCAAAAGTATTTTTAAAATGTTATTACAACGTTAACTACACAAGTCAGTCTCTGAACAAGTAGCTTCAAAATATTATTAGATATTAACTTATTTTATGAAACATAAGACCATAGTCTTCATTAAATAAACGAATTGCTATTCCCTAATAACACTCAGGAAGTAAATTTCTACGGATAAACGACACGGCTGACACAGAGTGTAATTATGTCAATGTTATTATATTCTAAGTAGGAGTGGTTAACTGTCCAAAATAAAGATATAATGAATACAAATTTTTGTATTGAGTACTTATAAAAATAAGATACCCATCACATGAGTATCTAAATGTGAAATAAAAGGAATCACAAATAAACACAATTAGTATACACTTTTAAGTCATATTATTCATCTCAATTTTAATGTAAAAAAACACGAAGGCCTTGCGTGCACACGAACTGTTTTGTGTACCAGGCATTAAAAGTTAAAATTGTTTGTTAAGTTTTGTCAATAATATTTCTATAAGCATGTTAAAATTGCGGAATAAATTACTCTTTATCAGAAAACTTGATATTCATATTTTTTTAACACTGTATGAAAGAAAGCACTCGTATTACAGTTGTTCTTCTAGTTATACAAATGTCCAGTACGTACTCTATTCAAGAAAATAATAAACAATACGTTTTGGTAAATAAACCAATTTACGAAACTAATTACTATCCGCGTTCAATCATCGTATATCTTGGAGAATATTTATGATGCCAAATTACTATCATTAACATTGTGTTGATGGTTATGGTTGCTGTTATAGAATTTTTATAAGAACATTATTATGACAACATTTTTATAACAAAATTTTATATTTTTGTGGTTGTTGTTAGTGAATTTTTATTTCGTTAGTAAATTGTTATATATGTAGAGTTTGAACTAATTAAGATGCTTTCAATGAAATTTGGGGGAATTCTTTTGCTGTCTATAGGCTACTATAAAATTTTCAGTATCGTCAATGATCATTGTGATCTTACGTGTTTTGTATGGTGCAATTAATTACATTACATTTACTTAATGTAATATATTCTATAAAATATAAATTAGAATTATACGTAAAATAATGTGACTAATAAAGAGCTCAAAATGCACGTGTTGTTTATAACACAGCTGACCAAAGTCACAACAATATTCAATAGATTGTTAATTGCCTTTAATCTACAAAACAATATGGAGAGTTTCACAAGTGATACTGAACACAGTGACGCCAGAGGAAGTGAGACTGACAGATATCTGCGTACTTAAAGTGTGAACTCGAGTGTGTGATGCTGTGGGATACAATACGGTTCCACAGTATATCACTGAGAAGTGACAACAAAAAGTAGTGCATTGATACTGACAGATAAGTGTGGAAAATGTAATTACAGGAATCATCCTGTCACAGTGCTATTGTGTCAAATTGAACACGTGCCTCATAGTCACACACATCTAATTATATGCTTGCGCGCGGTGACGTATAGGCCTATTATCGGTCATGTATGTTACACTATGGAATACCGTAAATTCTGAGCATAGTGATGTATATTTTTTCTAAAGTTTTTGTAACTCCTTGTGAAACGTTCTCTTTATAAGACAGTATAATCAAAATACTTCGTACGGATGCACATTTACAATAATAACAATAATGGTCACAGAATTGAACAACTTTTGATATTATCAGTGACGATAATATATGCAGCATAATTACAACAAGCCTGAAAACTAGTTTGAATTCTGACACACCCTCAATCACCACCATAATCTTACTGTGTTAATACTAATTTAATAGTGTCATACTAACTCCACTCTATGCTGTAGAAAAAAAATCCCTGCATCAACAGAAATTTTATAAATCAAATAATTTTAGAGATGCTGTTTAATACCATTCTTACTAATTTTCTCCAAAGATATTAAAAAGTAATATTTTATAAAAAGTTTTTATTTAAAAAACATTAGTGTGCTCTTTACAACAAAGACATATCTTCAAAAAAATAAAAATTTTGCATTTCTCGCAGGCAGAAACCTGTGGTAAAAATGTCAAGCCTCGACATGTTTTTTCGATAAGCTCTAAAGTACATTGCATTATAGTGAACTTTTATAGCATATGTAAGTGCCCTGGAACTTTGTTTTCAGTTATGCTTATAACTTTTTTTTCTATTACAATGCAGTTTCTTTATTTGATTACGTTTATGTGTAGGTAATGGTGTAATTATTTTACAATTACAATAATATTTCGTTATTGTAACAAGTAATTTAAACTTTACTAAGCCAAAATTGTAGTCTAATTTTAGGCAAGTTGCGGACATGCTTACAGTAGTGCACATTTTACAGCTCTCTAAATTTCTTACAGCAATGTCTATAACTACAAAACGTGTAATCAGACTATTACATGTCGTAAAAGTGAGCATCATCCTTTAAACACGTCAGCACTTACACGTTACAGCTTCCATTAAGGTGATAGATACTGATCATACTACCTAAAAATATATCGTATTACTAACCTATAACACATGTTGGCCAAGTTGTGAGTAACTATAATACTAAGGGTAATGCAGCGCAACGTGTAAGTAAAGTTAGATACGTAAATCCAAGTAACCGCTATTTAAATATTCTATCTGTAGTAATGTAACTCCAGAAACACTTTCTACATTATACATTACTACGTGTTTGAACTATAGGGTGATTCAGTTGGAGGTTACAATTTTAATGTAAAATAAAACGCATTGGTTTTTGACAAACTCTTAATGTATTTATTTCTATATGTTATTTAGACATTGACATTAAGCATTAATGATATCGGCCAAATGGCTGCCACGAGCGGCCTTGCAGACTTCCTCCCTTTTGATGAAAAATTTAGGTCACAGGGAGGCTGGGAGGCTCGTAGGCGAATGGCAGAGATGCCAAGAGCTGGCATTGAATAAAGTAAAGTAAGTCCATCACTTTCCGCCATAACTCCTGCGGGAGCTCATGAATAACATGGCGTATCTCGTCCTTTAGATCTGGAATCGTTTTGGGGTCATTGGCGTACACCTTCTGCTTCAAACAACCCAAAAAATATAATCCAACGGCGTGAGATCACCGATGAGATCACACGGCGTTCGGCCAATGTTGATCGCCGAAACAAGAGATGATGCAGCCAGGGGAACTTTGTGTGCAACAATTGTATTGTTTCTCGCGCTGTGTGGCAAGTGGCATCGCCTTGTTGGAACCACATGTCTTCGACATCAATATCATCCAATTGGTGCTAAAAATAAGTTATCATCTTCCGATAACGTTCACCATTGACTGTTACTGCATCACCACGGGCATTTTTAAAAAAGTACGGCGCAATCACGCCGCCGACCCAGAAACAGTGACTTTGTGTGGATGAATTGGTTGATCGAGAATGGCTCGTGGATTTTCAAGTCCCCAAATGCGGCAATTTTGTTTGTTTACATACCCATCCAGTTGGAAATGAGCTTCATCGCTGAATATGATTTTCTTTGCAAAATCAACATCAATTAGGTGGTTCTCTAACACCCAATCAACGAAGTCACGATGCTGTCTATGATCTGTTGGCTTCAATTCCTGGGTTAATTGGTTCTTGTAGGCATGCAAATGCAGATCTTTAGTTAATATGTGCTGCGTGGTTCTGTAGGAAAGGTCCAACTGCTGGGAACGATGACGAATGGAGGTCGACGGATTGTCATGAACACTGGCACTCACTGCAGCGATATTTGTGAGTGACCGGCCACTACGAGGACGTACTGGTATTTGCACATCCAACACTGACCCGGTTCTATTGAATTTTTTGACTAATTTTTTAACCGCGGCACGAGATGGACGTTTATGGTTACCGAATGGTCATTTCGCAGCGCGCGAATCGTGTTAGTTAAATTTTCTCCACTTCGAAAGTAGGTTTTAACAATTAAAATACGTACTTGAGTCGAATACCGCTCCATAGCAACAAATGTCAATACTTAACAATGACTAATTTCAAATATCAACTGTTCATCTTTCACAAGAAAACAGTATTGCCAACTTAAATTGTAACCTCCAACTGAATCACGCTATACAATTATTCACTACAACTCCTAAATTTTAAATCACAATTTGTTGGGATAGGTGGTGCATATAAAGTACAGTTTTGCTGTCATGTAAAGCATTTATTTTACAAGATATCTGTTTGTTTTTTACATTATACCCACCTTGGTGCAATTATTACATCTACTTTCGAATTTGAAATTATGTGAGGAAATCATGAAATTATAAAATCATATGACTCTTATGTATGTATGAGAGATAGGTATACATTAATTTTTTAATTTGTCTACTAATTTTTTTTGTAGAAATCTACTACTTTTGCACTTCCTGATTTTGTATGTCATCGTTTGCAAATACATTACTTCGTACACTGACGGTACAATTTAATTCATCAAAACATTTTGTCTAGAAAGTTTAATCGCATACTTGTACAAATGAATACTTGTGTATACGAAGCAGTGGGGCAAGTGGCACCGCCTTGTTGGAACCACATGTCTTCGACATCAATATCATCCAATTGGTGCCAAAAATAAGTTATCATCTTCCGATAACGTTCACCATTGACTGTTAATGCATCACCATGGGCATTTTAAAAAAAGTACGGCCCAATCACGCCGCCGACCCAAAAACAGTGACTTTGTGTGGATGAAGTGGTTGATCGAGAATGGCTCGTGGATTTTCAAGTCCCCAAATGCAGCAAAGTATACAGTTATACTAAAACTTTGATAATTATATCACAAAATGTTAGAAAACATATGGGATACGTGAAAGTGGATATAGGCGTAAAGTGTCGTCAACACAATGAAAGTACTAGTGTGATTTAATCATTTCACAAGTAGAGATAAACTGTCGCAAGTTTCGTAATTTTTACACCCTTGAAATATCAATTGTAATTTGGTAGTGTTATTGACATGGCGTGTAGGTTTTGTCTACGTAAGCAAATCTCTCGTAGACATTTTTTCTCGAAGGTGCATTACGAAAATGTATGTGTGCATCAAGACACAAAATATTATTTAGATATCCACGACAAAGTAAACTTCTTAAACGGTGATATTTATAAATCACTAAATACCCACCGCAGTAAGTCTGCGTTGTCCGACTAGAAGCAATAAGACGTGTTATTCGTTGTAACTGCGATTTGCATATTAAAAAGTGAAGCGATATTTTAATTCATTTGTTTTGATGACACCAGTTAATTTACCTACCTCCTATTCATACACGCGTTGATTTGCCTTTTTTCAGATATAAACGTTTAATGAAAACAATGCAAAAGGAGACCAATAAATTGATAAAACGACGACATGAATTTGAGCTCTTTCCACGAAGTTCTTAACATCGTTCTTAAAAAACGTTAAGTAGAAGTAATAGATATAGGCTATCTGTTAATAGATTTAATAATAGCTGTTAAGAGTTGACATTAGAGTTACTAACAATTCAGAATAAATTTGTTTGTATACGTAAATTATTATATACCTTACCCATCAAGATAAATATAATATAATGTCAATATCAAAAGAATTATGTAAATGCCATTTCAGAAAATTATAGTGTTGTTAGAACCAAAACGTTTTGCAACATTTTGATCAATAGAGGTTTTGAGGACGGTAAAAATTAGACACAATTTGTATTTGTTAATCGCCACTTGCAAATTTATTGTGGACGTGTAAAAAAGTGTAGAATAGTGTAAAAATTGTGTGTTTCCATTAACCGATCCTCGCAAGCATTTCATCATATACAACCACTACCAATTTAAGTATTTTAAACATTATGCTGTTAAAGTCTTCTTCCGATATAGACCGCGTCAACAATGTCTTGTATGATTCATTGCAATGTGAGTGAAACGTTGTCATACAAGACATTTTCGTCTTGTATTGCTTGCAAGACAATTTTTGTTTGCTTGTGCTCAGTTGTTTTTCTCCATCGCCTTTTTACATAGGTGATACCTTTAGCTTAGGCACTACCACCAGCATTTCCGCGATGACACCAATAATTTTTTAGTTTACCTTGTCTGTCGTCATACAAATTAGTACTCTGTCATCCCGTTTCCTTATCTGATACCATGGAATATTCTTTTTTCCCAGTGCCGGCTCTTTCTTTGGCCACCTTCTCATCGGTATGTCGGTATTCCTAAAATTCCAGACGTAAAAACTGTATTTTCTGCTCTTGGACTCTCAGAACATTATCTTTTATAGCCACCAAAAACTATAGACATACGTAACGTCCTTAACAAGTGTCCTTTCATCGTCAATGTCTGAAACGAGAATTTGGTACCTAAACTCAATGAGAGGCCAGGATTGACGTGTTACGACAAACTTTCCTAACATTTTAACGAGACTTTCCACATAGTAAAAGAACAGTAGAGACACTAAACATGGCTCACAACAAATAAATAAACTTACCCGTCAATAATATTTGCACAAAATAAACATTTTATTTTATATTATTATATATATATAAACTTTCACATATGAACTTACTTCCTTTATCACTTCCCCAGACGTTTCGAGGTGATGTGCCTCTTCCTCAGTGGGTGTAAATACTGAATGTCATTTTACAGAAATGACATTCTGTAAAATTTTGACATTACACAAATGTTGATTCTGTAAAATGACATTCAGTATTTACACCCACTGAGGAAGAGGCACATCACCTCGAAACGTCTGGGGAAGTGATAAAGAAAGTAAGTTCATATGTGAAAGTTTATATATATAATAATATTTTATAAAGTGAACGAAGAGGATGGATCAACAAGATAATTTTATTTTAGTATAGTTCCCAAATAACACGCACACTGAATCTCTTATCGCTTCGAATTGTAATCCGCAAGTCAAGTAAAACTCTCCGGTGGCTTTAAAAGCACCACCCGCGTGTTGTACTGACGTCACTGGATTGTCCTCGACAGCGGCCACTCTATGTAGGACACAAAAAATTGAGAAAGTGGTGAACGTGCGAGAACGTTGCTTCATTTTTCTGCTCACATAACGCGTTCAACCGTCACGTTGTAGAGCACGTTGTCTGTCCCCACAGCGTAACTGTATGTATTCTATTATTAATGCTCACTCAGTGTGTTACAACTTGTTGCTCATATTTATAACTAATTTGTACACTTGTTGTTTAATGATCATTATAACACCCACTAAAATGGACACACACATGTCTAATGTCCTAAAAGGTAAAGGAGAATTTTAAGAGATAATGCCAATTTCTTTTCTGGGTTATAGTGCTTAAGCATGCTCATTAACATAAACCAATTAACGTGACTTAAGTACATATTTTAATTACATTTTACATGTATTGCCTTAGAAATCAAATGGAAACAGCGGTTTTATGGGATCTCAGAACTTTTGGTCAGAGATAATTGAATATGTAAATTGTCTGAAAAAGACGTCTGCGTTTTATACTGGACTGTCACTTAGTGAATGAAGGTAAAACAAGAAAGATTTTAGCGTACGCTGCCAATGTACAGGAACACACTACACCTGAGGTCTAATCGTAATACGTAGAACGGACTGCACTCAGACAACTGTACACAACTGGAAACAGCATGCATTTGCGGTTAAACAGAGCATGCATAATGTATTCACTTGCAAAGACACTCTCCGTGCAGAAATGGTACAAACAGTATACTTATTTGTCACAGTGAATTAGAATAGTATGAATAACAAATTTTGAAATTTACTATGCACATACGTTAGTGAGGCTGGCTGCAAATCGTACAGAGGTCCATGGCCAAGTAATAGAAACTCAAATTAGGCAGGTACCGACAAGCTATCTAATTATTCTACATTCAATCACTTTCTGTTACAGTTCGTTTCTTGATATATATAAATTATTTAAAATTTATATTTATATTACCTCAAGATGTTATTTTCCTTATTTGGAACATTTTTCGACAGCTCCCGTGCTCTCATCCTCAGCCTTCGCAATTTTGCGTCTGGTGAAGTATTTGTGTGTTGGCTGGATGCTATTAAGGTTTCTTGTTGGTCTCTGGTATTTTAAAGTTGTATTATTGTGTGTGATTGTGGTATATGTATTTGTATTTTGTGTATTTTCGATGTTGAGTGCTTTGAATATTGTGTCATGTTTTGTATTGATTTGTATTTGTTCAGATATAAAACAATATATATAACAATATATTTACAAATATACAAACATAAAACACAAAACAAACTAATATCTGAACAAATACAAATCAATACAAAACATGACACAATATTCAAAGCACTCAACATCGAAAATACACAAAGTACAAATACATATACCACAATAACACACAATAATACAACTTTAAAATACCAGAGACCAACAAGAAATATTAATAGCATACAGCCAACACACAAATACTTCACCAGACGCAACATCGCGAAGGCTGAGGATGAGAGCACGGGAGCTCTCGAAACATGTTCCAAATAAGGAAAAATAACATCTTGAGGTAATATGAATACAAATTTTAAATACCTAATTATTGTAGTACGCACATTTTACTAAACAAAAACAAATCATTATATGCAGTTTTAATTTTAAAAAATGTTCTTTTTATTTTATTCATTTACTTTTAATATGTTTTTAAAATACCAACGTTTATTAGTTTGCTTATGTGAATTGGACCAGTAAATTTTTAAAATATGTCGTTAGACAAAATGAAATGTACTTGAACGAAGTAACATAGTAAATGCCTTTTTTATGGACATTTCCAATAACATTAAACTTAATACATGGAATTAACTGAAATTTATAAATAATCTTTGTTTATATCTGCGTGTGCAACACGTATCACCTACGTCTGGTTTCTTATTGCAGGCCTACTAACAATACTACACTGTTCTCCTATAGGTCCACCTACACTGTTTCAGATTTACGTTCAGGACGCTCTTAATGAATAATGCAGGAACTGCTGAAGAATGGGAATTGAAAGCGGGTCAGAGTGTACATCAGCTCCTATTTACATATAATCAAGTTATCACAGCTAATGTTAAATATATTGCCTTATTTATGGCGAGAAAACTAGTATATGAATATGCACTAAAGTGGAGTCTTTAAATTAATTTTCAGAAAATAAAATATTTATATGTAAGGGATAAAGCTAATGACATCTTGGTAGACGATGGAATTATAAGGGACTGCTATGAATATAAATATCTGTGGGGTATAATTAACCAAGAGGGAACTTGCAATAAACATATTAACTATAGACTCACTCAAGAATGAATAGCTATACAAAATCTAAACTCTTTGCTCTGATTATCAGGAATTAAAATAAATATTAAAATTAATTTATACAGAACAAAATTGTACAGCCAGTTACAATATAGGCATGCGAGTGTTGGCAGATGAGAGAAAACAGTGTTGGCAATAGTTAAAATGGATTGTTTGAGAAGATCTTGTTGGATAGCCTGGCTGGACCATGTAACAAGTGAAGTAATGAGGGAGCGAGCAAGTGTTAAAGAAATGAAATACATCAAGTAGGTTGATGTGGTACGGGCTCATGTAGCTAATGAGCAGTAAGAGATGGCTTTGAAAGATTCTAAATTATCATCCATTCAATCGCAGAAAGAAAGGTAGGCCTCGAAGAACTGTGCTGCAGGATGTGAAGGGTACGAGGAGCAGGAATACACAGGATACTGGCTAAGAAAGTAGAAATTATTGGCGGTTGAGATGCGTAAAGTGGAATTTTTAATTTATTTCGGCTTTCTCAACAGATTGATGTAACTTGAATGTTTTGCTTCCTTCCTTTTACAATGCGTACCTGTTCATGTGTAAGAGCGTGCGTATCAAGAAAGTTCAGTTCAAGGTCAACATTACCGTTAATTTATTAACCAGTGTTAAGTCTCGTCTCATTTCCTTCTTACTACTACTGACTACGGAATAATTCGATGACCATCAAAGGAACGTCCAGCTGGCATTAAATATTTTGTTATTTGAATTAGCAATCTCTGTAATTCCATCTTTTTTGTGTTTACTTGCTGAACTGGCTGAACTGCTACTTGTCATGTTGCGGACGAGGTTTTCAGTGTTACCACCATTTGGAAGTCCTAATATAACATCTCAACTTGTGTTATAACATAGGGAAACCGCATTAATTGGTTCTGCCAATTATACAGGCTGCCTTCTTTGTGACGAGCTGAAAATTAATCACAACACCAAAACAAATAATATAAAAGGAAACTGGGAAGGGGAGACTGTTGATTTATGCACTCAGTTTACTCTGTACTAAAGATGACATCTCTTTATTACATAATGAGATTAATTGCTCTACTCAAAGTTCTCAACATATATGGTTCAACAGCTTACAGTTTACAAGATGATTATATATTTTATTCTTTCACAAGGGCCCTCAAAATAAAGATGTACATCAATTAAATTTATTCCACGGATCCGGGATTGAATATAGTATGTTAATAATGGTCACCTCCCCATATACAATCTTGAAAATTGTGCCATTTGAAGAATGGACTTTATTAACCTTTTTAAAACAATAATGCTTTTAGTTTAAACTTTTACTCTTTTACTACAAACAGTTTTATTTGATTACAGACTACATCTTACATATAATGTCTGTTTTTTTTTTTAAGTCTTAAAGTGTTAGTTAAATTGTCTTTTGTTGGTTATAATTTTAGTATCTCATAACCATGGAAGACAAGCCTCCATGTCACCTGTGGTTTCCTGTAGTTGATGCAGATTTGGCTCCTCGGTCCTCGGTGTGTTTCCTGAAGGTCTGTCGTTACCTTAGTATCCGATGACGGTGAAGTTCCTGACGTATGTTAAATCATTCTGGGTGTGGTACTCTCTTCTTAGATGACTGTAGTAATTCTTGTTGTTAGAATAAATAAAGCGAAAGTTTGTTTCACTGGTATTCACTTCACATGATTATTTATTAGTTGAATATTTCACCTCATGGTTCTAGTACTGTATTAATTACATAATTTCTTATTTAAGATTTGATAGAGATGTCATCGGCGCACAATTTAGTTATTAAGATATTCTTTAGTGAACTTTCACATATTTATCTCTGCGTCGCGAACCAACGCTGTGCGCAGCTTACGGCGTGAGCGCTCCATTGCAAGTGGGTTAATAGTTAAGGGGTTAGAGTAGTAATCTCGCGTCATTTACTATTCAGCATAAAAGTAGTTCCATGTTCCTTCTTTATTTAAAGGATTAAAATTTGACTATTTAATTAAGCAGTGATATTCTTAATTACAGACGTTATTAAAGTACATTACAGTGGTCTTGTTTAATTATTTAAATAAAGTCAAATTTACAAGTATTATTAGTTTGTTTAGTGGTCGGAATTCAAGTTAATTCCGGTTAGCGCATGTCTATGCAGGATTAATTAACAAGGTTTACCCTTTCTGTACACTCGTATTCCTTTTTATTTTATTATTATAACTCTTTATTAAATATTATTATTATTTAATGATAGCAATAAGATTTAGTTTAAATGTGCGATTTTATTAAAAATTTAAAATTTCTCAGCCTTCACATTACCTATTTATTAATTACCATATTTTTATTAATGAAATCGTCACACTAAACCACCATCGTGGTGGTTTAGGACTTGAAAATGGTGGTAACACTGAAAGGCCTCGTCCGGAACAAGACGAGTTGCAGTTCAGCAAGAAAAAACACGATAAAGTTGGGAGAAAATAATAAAATATTATTTAAAATTATTTCAAGTAAAAACAATAAATTGCAGTACGTAATTTATTTAAGACGATATCACGTTACTTGTATAAACTTTACAATGTAGAAATGATTATTTTTGTATGTAGTAGTAATTACGTAACTGTTAGGCGTATTTTAGTGTAGTAGTAAGGTGACCGTGTTGAACGAGGGATGCTACGAAGCTGTAAGTTGAAGTCAGAGTTTTTCCTCTTAACATATTCCTCTATTCCTCTCGTTAGCGGAGGCTGAATGAAACTAACGATGGCAAACAAAACACTAACATTTGTACACTGTTGCGCGCTGCTCCTATTTGGGCCTATACAAAAATAAAGAGGATAAATACAGACACACGGACATACTTTTGCAATGACTATTGATGAAATAATGACAATGACAATACGAAACAATGACACTATTAGACCTACCATTGAAAACGTCATAACGGTTACTACAAACGTTTCACACGTGTATGTGAGTTTATGTAAAACATGTATTCAATGTTAGAGACAGCAGGTTGATGTAACATTTTAACCAAATTACAAATTATTTTACGCGGCATACAGTACCTGTACTTGTGACTCAGGTCACAGTTACTCTATCTCGACACGATATCATTTTTCAAACAAGCACAGCGTAAAATTTACCATCATAAACGTTATATTATTTTAATAAGGTGTATGACAAAAGAAGACATCTAAGGTTACAAAGGTTATAGCTTTGTAACAGCTGTATTACTTTGGCTGTATACGTCGTATTTTCAGAGAGTGCTATATTAGTTATTGCATAATACCAGTCTAGTTTCGTGAACATAATCTGCTTAGTCATGCACGATGAAGTGCATGTAATAGTAACTAAAGATCATATAAGTTTAGATAGTAGTTAACTGTAATTATAGCAATTAGAAAATCTTTGTTTTCTGTGGTATGTAGAGTGTCTTAGCTTTGACTTTTGAAAGCAAAATCAATGGAATAAAAATTTAGCATAAGTGTTTGAACGAAGTTGCCTAATGTTACCATATATTTGTGGTAAATGCAGATATTACGTCCACAAAAAGATATTTGTTATTGTAGACAAGACCTGTCTTTGTACAGAGCAAACCCACGCTCTTCAGCTGTCTAACACCGCATCAAATTTAATTTTTATAAGGACTGAAACACCAATTGTTAGCAAATTTTGACAAACATTATTTAAATGTCACTAAAAATTTCCTGTTGAATATACTAAATTGTTTTAGTAAAGTGCAAGTAAACATAACATTCTTAACGACATTTTAGCATTCCAAATTTAATAATTTAACGTGAATTATTATAAAATATATTTTCTTTTACCTATACATCCAGTAGTCTTAAATTTGTTAACTACATAAACTTTGAAATCTGGCTTTGTCAACTACACAAGGAGGAATAACGTAAAGTGAAAAGGAACTATAAACTGAAGTACAAGTTCTACCGAACGTTTCAGTGCAAGGCTTGGCACAGGTTGAAAGCTTCCTTACTCTCATCGGTCTTATTCAAGTGAGTTTCTAGGTTAAGCCTTTCTTCCGTTTGCACTATAGACCACCATAACAGCAATTTTTGTTTATTTTGTCCTAGGAAACACTCACTGCTTGTAACTTTGCTTCTAGAGTATAAATCCCAATTATTTTCCAAACTAAAGAAGAATTTAAGTAATATTATTGATTAACTGTACTTTCACTTGTGAAAACTTACGTTTCTAATTGTTCTCGTACGTTTCGGTGTGGTGTACACCTTCCTCAGCGAGATTTGAATACAGAATGTCATGAACAATTGTAACGGTTTATTCACAGGTGGGATGTGTGTGGGGGGGGGTATTGTGGTGGGAGGGGGTAGGCTCTGGGATTCAAAGTATAGTTTGGTTTGTGTATGATTGTGTCAAAATGTACGTGTGATTTAAAGTGTAGTTGGTCATTTAATATGTTGTTTGGTTTTAGTGTGTGGTGTTTATATATTTCACCACACACTACAACCAAACAACATATTAAATGACCAACTACACTTTAAATCACACGTACTTTTTGACACAATCATACACAAACTAAACTATACTTTGAATCCCAGCGCAAACCCCCTCCCACCAAAACCCCCCCAAACCCCCTCCCACCAAAACCCCCCCAAACATCCCACCTGTGAATAAACCGTTATAATTGTTCATGATATTCTGTATTCAAATCTCGCTGAGGAAGGTGTACACCACACCGAAACGTACGAGGACAATTAGAAACGTAAGTTTTCACAAGTACAGTTAATCAATAATATTAAGTTCTGTGAATGAAGAGGATGAACCATCAAAACAAATTTAAGTAAGTGTAAAAAACCAGTGACGTAAACTGCCTGCTCCCCTGTTTAAAATATAAAATAAAGAAGGGGTACAGATACAATAAATATTGCGTGGATTTTCCTGGTCCCTAAGTGATTTTTTAAATTTTGGTTTGTTCTTCTACTTTCCTCAGGATGTAGTAACTTAAGGTTCTTGATTGCAATGGTTCGAATTTAGTACGATGTCATTGCACTGTACTTGTGTAATATATAAATGTCTATTTCCTATTGACTCCGGATCATTAAGTCTTGTGTTTTATTGGTTTGGATTCTAGTTAGCTGCCTACATTGCGCGTCAAGTGGGTTTCTTTTTAGGTTTAATTGTAATTTCAAGTAACAATTTTAAAGTGACCATATTATTTATTTAATTAGCCACCTTGACCTGTAAAAGGAAGTATTTCAGTTTGTATAAAACCAACATGATTATTAAAACTGTTCTATATTATTAATTTTCTGTAATAATAACCTACTTTATTATACGTCAATAAATATGTGTAGTATACGTATAATAGTATATGTAAAGCCATGTAAAATTATTTCGAAATCGCATAATATATAGTTGGTAGTCATTTATCTACTGAACGTGTAATAAAATATAAGTGGATACACATCCTGCCCTGAACGTGACATGGATAATCCAAATCCAAAGGTTGTTTACAAAGTTTGCCTACAGCTAAGGTAAACTTGAGGCCAGTCTTTGTTGGCAGTGTATAACAAAGTGTTTGGTTCTGTCGCGACTATTCCATTTCCATATGAAAAAGCAAAACTTGGTGTAGACTGGCTGCATTCCTAATAGTAGCCATATCACTTTTAAATCTATACTTATGTGTGCCATTTGTACTTTCTGTAGTTCAGCAAACCTAACAGCTGGTGCATATTTTCAAAGACGCACTTATGTGTACAGAATCGGCTAATGGCACTGAAAGGTAGGCGTAACAGTTTTGTAGAAGTACCCTTTTTATGCTCAAATTTGAAGAATCAATAAACAAATGCCATTGTGACTACAGCTGTTCACGCCAAAGCTTCTTCGGACGCGCACACCTCTCCGTCCTTTGGGTTATAATTCTATAGTTGTTTGAGGATGCGGTAATTATCCACTTGGTTAAAATGTTCCCACCATTGTAGCCAATGTTGAGCAATTTTATTAATTTTACACATAATATTCAGCTCTTACCGTACCTCGACAGCTTTTTGGGATCTTGAAGAGTATATCCTGCCACGTGCCTGAGAAATCTCACATTTTGCCTACTTGAATACCATTCGCCTGGGACTCAGTCCAATTTCAGAATCCAATTCTCAGACCCATAGTGAAGAGGACTGAGGACCCATCACCTTGTGAAGCTTGATGAGTTTTTCTTTCCTCGTTGATTTTAGAGCTCTCGTGATAGTCCCAAACATGTGGATCAATTTGTGCAGCTTCTTCACCACATCCTTGTTTGCAATGTAAGACACATTACAGCTTAGATATTCAAAATTACTGACCTGCTCCAGAAGACAATTTTTGCTTGTTTGGGATCGTCTCCATGAAACCACTACATTCTTGGTCTACAGTGTGGAGACACTGTCCGAAATCCTTACAGATTTGACACAATGAGTGTACAGCCATCTGAAAGCCTCTTTCTGGAAGGACAGTCTTGCCGTCAGCAAATATCAATGTGTCTACTGCAGAGTTACCAAGCATAAATTGTTCTCGGAATTTCACCTACCAATTGTGTATGACATCATCTATATATAAATTAAAAATAGAAGGTGACAATGGGCACATATCTCGTACGTCACAATTGACCAGACCCACAATAGAAGTGGTGCAATATCTTCCTGTTTCAATTAATTAAGATTATGTTTTCTACATAAAAACTTTGTATGGCTTCAATGAAGTGCTGCGGGATACCTTTCTTTGCCACAATTAAACAAAGCCTGCCCGTATTCACTCTAAAAGCAGTTAATGGATTCGTAAAAGCCACCCTATTACAAAACACAAAACCTTTCTTTAAAACTCACATAAATTCTAATATACGATACTTTATATAATGTTAGTGTTAAAATTTTAATAATCGTAAAAAATATAAAATTTAAAACATTATACAAATTTCAAAACAAGCAATTTTATATTCTTCTCTAACTAATGTTCTCCCGGTTTCTGGAAAATATTTTCTATAACCAAATGCATATTAAGTCTGTTAGTTAGCTTACTTAGGTAACATAATTTTATACTTCTTTAAAAAGTTTATTTCACAGATCTTATTTGATTCTTTTTAACAATAATATATTTTGTATTTACGTGAGTTTTGTATTATTGAAGTTAACTAAAGAGCACTTAAAAATAAAAAAAAAACTTTAATACACTTTACACTAACTAAACACGTGACCAAATCGTTATCAACTGTTAATGAAAAATATCTGTATAAATTGTTAATAGTTTTCCAGAAAGTTATTTTGAATTTATTCACACATATCAAGGGAGATGTCAAGGCAAGTGTAATTATGGGAAAGTATGGTTTGTTTATCTGTAGCCGTCATAGACGTTATTCATCGTTTTGTGACAGATATACATGCTTCACTCACTAACGAATGAAATACGCTCAGAAAGCCATTACACCAAGATAGCTGTGATTACAGGAAACGTCAGCGTAGATGTGCCTGGTTTGTAGCACGTTTGCAAACAGGTAACGCGCACAAAGAGCTTTAGCTGTGCTATAATTACACAGGAGCACAACACTCAGGGGAATACTGTGTGAGTTGAGTGTTACGATGTACGTATAGCGAGAACAACATATACTGAATGTACCAAATGCAAATGCAGTTGAAACTAAAACACTAACGTTTGTCACACGTTATTCGTTAACAGGAACCTATCTACAGCATAATAACATTCTCTTTAAAATGCTTTTATAGCAAGTAACTATTTAGACCTCAATAAGGGAAACAGATACAATAATCAGCCTGACTATACATCATCACTTCAGCTTATTCAAAAGCAGTCAGTTGTTTACAAGACTACAGATAATATATACCTAATTATTGTTGAGAAAAATAACAAATTAGAAGAATTGAATTTTTGATGGCACTGTAAAATATAGCGATAAATAGTAGCTTTTACCAGTTTGGAAGTTAATAAATTTATGACATATATATTTTTTTTTAGCATGTTGTCGTGTTAAAATGAATCACTACTAACAGATATTTCAAAAAACCATTTACACCATTATATTATAGGCGTTATCAAGCGTCAAAGTAGTAGACTAGCGATTGCACGAATGACAGAGCGAGGGACAGTTGGATGCACAAATGAAATGTTACTCGCAAAAATAGGTTTAATAATGGCTTAAGAAAGTTAGGAATTAGTTTTGTTGATGAGAAATATAAATCATAAGACGGACGGCAACCTAAAATGAATTGGTCCAGAACTCCGTATCATGCGCTAAGTAGGCGATCAAAAGTAAAATTCATTCAATGTAATGATCCTTCCTTCTGTGAACTAGACAACTTGGCAAGGTAATGATCCTTTCTTCTGTAAACTAGACAACTTGGCAAGGTATTATTAAGACAGCAGTCAGGAAACATCTACTGAAACGTACAATATTATCAACAGTTAAATTTCTAAGTAGTAAGGAACTTTTTAGTATTTGTTATTGTCGCCTAACTAATATATTTTTATGGGGAATAATTCTTAATGTGTTGCTAAATTTGTATAATAGGAGAATTGTTGATTATCTGCTTTGCATAAGTGTTAAAACGGGTTTTAAAGAAATTTATATATGTGTTGTAGCTACCTCCATTTTTATAAACTTTCTTCAACTGTCACACTTTTCCGTACGAAATTGAATTTATTGAAATTGAAATTAGTTATTATTATTACTAGTTCAACATAAGTAAATTTTGTATCTAGGAATTGACTTATAAAAGCACACTAAACTTTAGTTAATGCATTTACCTCACTTTCATTAAGAAAGTAACACAGGCTAGACTAAAACACTTCAGTAAAAGAAGAACTAGTTATATTTGTACACACACACACACACACACACACACACACACACACACACACACACACACACACACACACACACACACATATAATTTTTAAACACCTACAATTATCATCGAGTAGTTTTTATCTGCAACTCATACCGCATTTTAAATAGAAACGTTTCAAAAGTAAAAAATTGCAAACGACTCTGGGCGGACATCGTCAATTAATTAACAGGAACTTGACACAGAATATGGCTTATAAAATCTATTACAAATCATTAAAGTTTCAGAAACGAAATTATCCATTTTTAATTCTAGAAACTATCGTTTATTAAATTTTATCTAAATCACTAAGTATAATTGTAATTTTATGTAAAACAAAATAAAAATTAAAAATAACATTAGACATAAATAAATTATCTTAAAAGGTATTTTGTTGATTCTGTTAACATTCGTGAGGATGACGGATGTGTAGACATCAGAAATACCTCCATTTATTTTAAACACCATATACAGTTCAACAACGACAGTATAACACTTTATGTAGGCTACATACTGATACTGTAATGAAATATATAGAAAACTACTTTAAAGTCCAACTGGTGTCATTCTAATAGCTATAGGCCTAATGCTAAGTATTATTTTCCACTTTACATAACATCAGTGAAAAGGAACTCAGTAGAAACTTCATTATTTTAAGATTTTCTCTTCGTATAGATATCGTTCGCAAACAGGATAACAACTGTTACCAACGGCTGTTAGTCAACAGTTTTGTACTAAAATAAGGACACACTTTAACAACGGATAAATTAAATTGTATTTTCACATATAACTCTCTTTCCTTTCTGCGATAAGTGTTGCTTTATCTGCTGTTGACTGATTGGCGGCTTCCGGTATCCTCACATTTACAATACTACGTATTTGTCTACTTTTTCAATTATTCATCTATTAATTACTACTATTGTCCACTTTTATGGATTTGCTGTCACGAACGTAGAACAAGGTATCTAACCCCACTTTCATCTCTGTAAGCCTTCTTTATCATGCACGAGCTTTCATAGTCTACCATCTTAATGCCAATTAAGTAAATAGAATTATTTTTACCACTCATAGTAATTTCACAATTTTTATTACATTGCAAGCACTTATGAACTACACCGGTAAAAGGAAAAATCTTTGGAATTTAAAATAGCCAATTATTTTTAATTTTTACATAAGATAAAGAAATTTGACATTTAAATCTCTTACTTAGATCCTATTTTTATGGAAAGCTAAGTGAAATGTTCCAACTTTGTAAAACAATTTTCAGTTTAATAAATTTTGGTTGACAACGTTGAAGTAGGAATTTATTCCAAGAGAAGCCATTTTGATTATATAGACCAACGACACCATGTGCCTTTTGTCGTTTCCGTGATATGGCAACAATCTACAAACCAAGTAAGTGATTGTAAGTAAGTAATTTCTGCATGCTACAAACTATTCATCATGGAATGTCGAGAAACAAACGAACTATCATTTATCCAAACATACGAGATTTATTACATGACAAGTAGCACAAGAGCCTAATAGACACATTGAGTGAAGTCACGCAGATATGACCGGAGCTTTACAACAAAATACTGATTTTACACTAGATTTAACATCGTCCAAGAAGTCATATAAGATTTCTCAAAATAAATTTTATGATTTAATTCCTGATCTGTGGTTACCAGAAAGTCAAATCTAAACGTCTTTGTCTAGGCTTTAGCAGCAAGAAAGGAAGTAGTTCAAATCACTTGTTGAAAACTTCCTGCGTAATCAAAACTAAGATTTAGCTCGACAATTTACTTCTGACAACATAACAAGAATTAGTTTGGAGTACGTCATTTAAAGTACACTTTTCTTATTCACATCTTGACTTCCTCCAAAGCAGCTGCGATAAAGGTTACGGAGATAAGCACAGAGACCGCTTTTACCATGACATTTCAATGGAAAGAAGGTATCGGGACAAGTGAAACGCGTCCGCGCTTGCTAACTCCTTTGTAGGTAATGGTGGGTTACCTACAAGTGGTAGGTAAGAGCTCCATGTGTACTGTATGTGAAATCTAACGGTAGGAGTTATCTTATAAATTAAATAATATACATGCGTTGCAATATCTTGATACCGTCAGTTAACAAAAGAGTTCTGACGTCATATTCTAGGTTTTTTCCTTCAATTTTGGTTAGAACTATTTTGGTAAATGAAAGAGACAAGTATTTTGTATTGACTAGTGTTTTTATCTATATTGCAGATGCTTCTATATTATGTAGCCTTAATACAGCACTTTGTTCTAAGTTCGTGACAGCAAATCCATAAAAGTGGACAATAGTAGTAATTAATAGATGAATAATTGAAAAAGTAGACAAATACGTAGTATTGCAAACGTAAAAAATATAAATTGTTAATCACCGAAGAGCGTTACATGACATAGTTAAGTATGTAATCAATGTTAAAATTGTGTTATATCACGATAACAGCTAAGACTCTACTTACTAATTTTGTATAGTTACAAATTGTACTTAGTGTGCAACAAAGTGTCAGTCGTACTACGAGGCTAGTGACACTGTTCATGCCCTACGGGAAATTTGATTGTGATTTTAGCCGACGTTGCAATGTCTAGTCGTAGACTTTATAATGGGTGATGGGCAGAGATTGCCCCTTACTAACCAATCACATCTTAAGCCTAACGTTTTCCGTCCTTAAATTGCAGTATTTGTAAACAATTTTTGTTCTGTTGTGATTTTACGTTTGAGCTTATTTTAAATCTATTGATTACATAAAAAAGTGTGAGCGTGTGTGTGAGTGTGCCAATAATTTTGCTACCTTTGATACGAGAAAGCTTCTGTGATACTTGTTGTGTATAACAGCAACCTAGATCATCATCGCACACTATCATCAACACTAAACAAATGTTGTTCTCCTACATAGGAAAAAGATTAAACTACAAAATGAGTACTGAAGGACAAAACGCCCAATATCCTGTGTAAGATTACGTGTAAAAACATAACTTTACGTTTGCAGTGTTTAGTATGGTGGAACGTGACACAAGAATGTAGTCAGGAGTTTTATGAAAAAACAATGTCAAAATCTCCGTTTTGATAATTAAACTAATTTCTTTCGAAACTGCAATACTCTATTGTGTACTACTCAGTCGCAAAAAGGACTACTTTGGACATTAAGTAAATTAAATTCCAATTAAATGAAATAAACGCACACACTTTAATAATTTTAAGGATTTATTAAAATCGCATGTACTTCATCGTATAAAATAATCGCGATAGCAACGAACATTCTGCTCTCTCTGAGTCTGTACTCACGCGACCAACATCACCTGCGACCCAACCACATTGATACTCCCGAACCGCACCGTGACTTTTTACGAAGTACTAAAGCATTTGTTATAAAATTTCTAAGAAAGTTTAAAATTTTAAAAAAACTTTGACATTCTTGAAGGTTTAAAATTATCTTTTACTGACAATCTTAAGTTACTTCCAAGTTTATCAAACACTAACGTCTATCTCAGCTTGATGAAGAGTGCCACAGCTTGAGTATCTGTCAGCGGTGACACAGTCACCTACAACTGCAACCAAGGTAAGTAATGAAAGATATTAGTACATAGACCCTGGTAGTGACGATGTCACTACTTAATGGTAGATAAGACTGCACAGTTAATTCCTCCATTGTATAAGATATCAGTTTCTCTTTGTCTCAGCTAGTCTTCGCCAAAGATTTATTTAATATGTTAACATAATTTATAAAATACTACAAATTTTTAATACTGTAGTTAAGCTGTAGTGACGGAAGCAACTAAATAATACAAACTAAAGGACTTTGGTAAATGTGAACATCATTTGTACATCATTCTACAACTAAAGGTAAGCAACGTATTAAAATATTTAAATGATACTTTATGCATATGCTAGTGAAAGCACAGTTAAAGAAACTACACTAATTAGGAGCCTGAAATTTTATTTCAAAAATAATTTATAACTGAAGTCAATATAAAGTAGAATTTGAAAAGTGTTTGTTAAAAAAATGATCACAAAATTCTTTAATTTTTGTACAGATTATTATATACTATGTACAACGTTAGTTTTACTCTACTACATATGAGATTAAAAGATAACATTTAGACATTTAGATGGCATTGAAAGATAAAATAAGATGGAATTTAGGCTACAAACAAAGAAAAAATATGCTAATTTATTTTTAAGAGCTAGACAAACAGCGTTTAATAAATTTTATATTAATATGTTACGATGCGTTTCCTGTTGCCATGGTTTATCTGGCATACGGTTCATCTATATGAAAAGGGCATACGTAATATACGATTTATAGTAGGTAAATAGGGAAATAACACATTTAATATTTAACAAACTGATACCAGTAAATATTGATTTTAAAGAAGTACAAAGTGAGATATTTAAATCAAATGAACGTTATAGTCTAGGCAAAGTTTAAATAAATAAGACAGTAAATATTCAGTTTTATATAGAATATAAAGTATTCTCGGAAGAAATTACCTCCTGCCAAACTGTCAATTAAGTCTGCCAAGCGTAAATTAAATCTGAAGGATTTACAGAAAACTTCTAATACTTGATTATTTCTTAGCATTTAAAAGTTTTGAAAAAGAGGAATAAATCGGTAAAAGACAAATAGTCAAAACACTAATAAACACTTCATAAAAAGTAACCATATTTGTAACAAGTTTATTTTTTCTGTGTTAAAATCATCTAATATCGATACCATTATATTAAATTGCAACTTTGTAAGAAAACGATTATTTCAATATAATTTTAATTCATTATTTGCCTAATTCTGCGATGTGATAGATTTAAAGAATTGTAATAGATGCATACTAATTTGCAGCAGCGCTCAAAACAATTCGCAATACTTTAACTGCCTGCGCTGTTGAGCATTCACGGATAATCGTGTTACTACAGAATGTTTCTAGTAGTTGCTCATGCACACGGTGCTTGTATGGCTAATCAGTTGCTCACCGGTTAGTAGCCCTCAGCCTACTCCTTCGCCGTATCAACTGAGTTGTGGGCACAAAAAAACATTCAAGGTATTTTTAATTCGTAAAGTAAAATATTAACTAACAGTAAATTTCTTTAATTCAACGTGCAAACACAGCACTTATCGTAATTCATTTTGAAATTATGATATATTTAAAATAAAATTTTAATACAGTATTATTAACGTAATAACGTGTTTAATACAATTATATTAACGTTATATTATTATAACGCCATGATTTTGATTGTTAATATATTTTTTTCACTTTGTCTTTATTTGTAATGTTGGTAACAATCTCATTACTGCTAACAATATTTTAACTTAAGTAATTTTCTACTGTACTTTTATTTTTCTTTAATTTTTATTTTCAATTTTAATTTTTAGCACTTAACTTAAATGAATAATTTTTAAATATATATTGTTTCAATTTAACTTATATATAAATTACAAATAATACAGTTTTATTTTATTGAACACTAGTAATCCGCATTCGATAAAAGATATTAATATGAGAATGTTTTGTAATCTCTATAAAGAAAATTATTTTAACTTTTGTATTGCGTAGAAACACGAATTGCAATTGCGAATTTGACGTCAGTTGAGCGTCAAATGGTGGTTGGTAAAGATTTTCACCTTGGCATTGGCGATACGCAATGGTTGAGGTGTAACGCTGCTGATTATGAGTCGTAATCAATCAGGTAAAATCATTTAAAAGCGTAGTCTGCTCAGCGTCCTTATCATGAAAAACCGCTGTAACATTTATTTTGTTTACTTTAGTAATTATGTAAGCGAATAGTAAAATACCACTTTAACTCAAAAATGTTCTTGCAGGAGAACCTGATGAAAAAGTATTTTACTGGTTCAATGACAAATTTAAAGTAGATTTCAGTTTATCTGTTTAGTGGAATGTATATTTGCTTTAGCCCTTTTTACATCATATTATAAAAACCAGTATGTTTTGTTCCACACCTCAGCTAGAGAAAACATACGCGCCGTACCGTGTTTTGTCCTTGGTTCGTAGTCAGTCTCATGTGTTGTTTAGAGTGACGTATAAGTATTTTCAAACTGCAAGCAGAAACACATATTACATTTTATAAACTTGCACTTGAGATAAGGGAAGTGAGCAATCTACCGCACTACAATCACACAACAAACAGTAAGATATTGTCTACACCACTGCAACGTCTGAAACAAGACATTTTTAGAAATTTAAGTCCTAATTTTTATTATTCACAGCTGTAACTTTTTATAATTTTTATTATACTTCAAAAGGTCATGTAGACATTTCTGCTTTACTGGCCACAGTAGTATATCGATATCAGCTTTCACACTGAAGATTTTATGTAAATATTCAAAATTTGATACCTTTTTTATAACTTATACTTATTATTATACTGACATAATAAAGATTGTGCAGTCAAATATGTTATATGTGCAAAATTCCTCTTTTACTTTCTTACAGATAAATACCGCTATTTTCAGTTTTACAGTACTTGTCAGATTTTAATCGCTAATGATGCAGCCCGCCGGGGGTTAATTGTTGCCCTCAGCCGCTTTGAAGTTGGAAACAAGTCCCTTAGATCGTCTTCAGGAGATATACAGTCTTACAATGTGCGACTTTATACTGTGAGTATACTGTGATAGTCTCTCTGGAATCGTTCTGACAGTCTGCAATAATTCTCAGACGTAATGAGATGTCAGGTATACCATAAAACAGAAAATTAACAGTGTTATGTTTTAAAAGATAAATAACTCAAGTGAAAAAATTAAAATATTACAGTATATAAGAGGTTGTGACTTTAATAGTCATAGCAACCTAATATGAATGAACTGTAGGTATACTTAACGAATTTGGAACCATACAAATTTGATAACGATGTGCACGCTAATGAAGAAAAAATAAGTCACACATTTTTCACAAAAGTGTTGCCAGAGATCTTAGCGCAGGTAATTCAATGGAGATGATGATAATATAAAAGAAACCAAAGACTGTGTTCACAACATAAACAGTGAGTAACAGAACCTGTGATTTGTATTCATCACCTTTTAACTTTTGGAAAATATTTCGACATACACAAATTATTGTAGAAGCACGACTGACAACAATGGGCAAGCGGAATTGTTGGGTTCCAATTACTGTAATTTCCAGACTATGCGATGAGAGAGATCCACACACACCTCGTTAGGCAAAGATGACACAATCAATTGCCGTGTGCCACTTGCAGCACTTGTAGAACTGAGATCTACATTTGCTTGGTGCTGCAACATAAGCAATTCTGTTTTACTGTTAAATTAATTGTACGAATTGTGTACCGGTACTTCTTTGTAATTATAAGGGAGAACACTAACCAACTTTCTCAATAACGCACTTAATTAATAATTATATTAATAAATTATAATAATTATAATTATACTTAATAATTATACTGTATAAAATAATACAACTGTACACATGTATAATATAACATGCGATAATTTTGAGAAAATTGTTATTATTCGAATAGCAACACAATAATTATTAGAGCCACACAACAAAATAGTAGAGGTTTAAAAAATATGTTCGTTTCAAATAAATACAAAATTTATTATCACTCATAACTTAGTATTTGTTATGGTTTATATAATTTAATATTTGAATAAATTATTATATAAAATACTTCTGTTGCAAATAAAAATGTTTCAGCGTATAAAAGTTCAGGATTTACACTGTGGTAATTTGGAGTGTGGTCAGGACTTGGAAAAACTAAATTACTAACGATACAGAATTAAGGAAACTACACATGCACACACGTCCTAATAACGTTAGGAAACATAAATAAATTTTGAATTTATTTACTTAATGAGGCACGAGTAGTATTATGTGATTAGCGGACAACGCTAGAAAAGTATTTTTATTCACTGTTACATTTGTAGTAACAAAATTGCATGATATTCAACAGTGAGTCTCAGGTCGGTATTCAGCCAAACTAACAATGTAGAGAAAATGTAAGATTTGTTGACAAAGTAATAATCTTAACTATGAAATAAATTCCATAGAACAGCGCTTCTCAACTTAGAAGATATATTGTCATTTACGACACGTGTCAACCCAAAGCAAATGACAACAGTCAGCTAGACGTGGCAGTGCTTTGTATTTAGAACAGATGTTTGTGGTTTCTTTCATTTGCGTGGAAGCCAATTTTAGTTTTGTAGAAGTGAGGATAAAAAGCGATTCTGTTGGTTAACTTCAACAGACGTCACTTCAACTGAAAACTTTAATGTAGTCTACAGAGTGAAACCAGGACGTAATATATCCATTGGCCTACAGAGTAATATAACTAAAATTAATACAGAGTAATATAACTAACTTGCTACCGACAGTAGTGCCACACAAACCGTAAAAATATAAAACAACACCAATGTACATAAAGGATTGCAGTAAACCTTTTTGAAGCTCAGACTTACAAAAATGACGTTTATGTCTTCTGATTGTATGGATACACGACTCCAATTAGAAGGTTTGTTTAAAGAGTGGTGACAATTTCAGGTCTAACAGAGGTTGTCAATTGAATGTATAGCAATTATCAGCACATGAATAATATGTAACTGTACTGAGGAATGCTCTAGTGAGAATTTATCTTACACACTGTAATTTATGTGTTAGAATAAAATTGCTAATTTGTTTGTAACTAGCTGCAATGAAGTTACATAAAAAAAATTTAATAAAAAAATGGTGGCTCTGATCTAACCCTATATTTTGACGTGACGTATTAATATTGATTCGTTTAGTGGATAACGTGTGCCTAAGGGATGCTCTTCATACATTGTGTGGGCAGTAGGATTACGCAATGCTCGCGATACTTAACAATCTTTCAAGACGCGCCTTCCAGATTGCGGTCGATTATTTTACCAGCATCCAGGTTAGCTTTGTCACATACTACGCCACACAACCTGATAAACAAAACCGCCGTTTTTTAAGCTTCCAAACAGCCAGATATTGCGAAACGATGATATAAGGCGTTGAGTTGCTGTTGTGATATTTATTGTTTGTTACATTAGTTTGTGCTGGATAATCGTGACTTCAAAGAACTGTTGTAAACTCTTGTTTATTTTCGTTTTTGTTGATTGTAAATGCAATAAAATTCAGTAGTTAACGAATTTTCTGTTTTCAGTTTTTTTACTTCCGTCACTACGACGTTTGACTGCCATAAAAATGTGGTTTCATTACACAAATACACTACTGATATTGACAGCGTGCTTCACAGTGCTGTAATTTTCAACTGTTTATACATGAACACGAACAGATATTTAATAGCACAACATTTGTCTACGTTCTTGTTTCCTCTGACGACAGATAAAGTCAATAAAGTACTTAAAACTCGTGTTCAATTGTAAGCATACTGTGAATTCTGTAAACTATCCTAATGCTAAGTTCATCCGATCACTCAGTACTGAGAGAAAACGTATTTTTATAAAATCGATAACGTTAATGATATTGATGAAAAATATGTAAGTCGGGGGACTTGTTAAATATGCTCTTAGCTGAAACCTATTCAAGTTGTAACGTGGTTAGCTCGCAGATTTTTACACTTGTTTCTTTCATAATCCCGTAAAATGATACCAGACTTGTTCTGGTCGTTTCACAGAGTCTTTTGTAACTATTCTCTCCCAGAGTCTTGTGCTGTTGTTCGGTAAACATTCTGGTTATTGCACAGAATTATTATAATTTCTCAATAGTTTTATGTTTAGACATTTGGATTATTGCAGCTACGTGCATTATACTGCTATAACAATTTGTACTACAATTGATCTAACCCAGTGTCAAAATTATTATTACCACCAAAATCGCAGTACAAACTGGAGAAACTACCGATTCGTAATTACCTATCGGCGTACAGCAACAGAATGCACGAGAAACGGATTTCTTACAAAACGTTACTGTAATTAGAAAAGTTGCTCAGTTCTGTTATCTGGAACCTTATCTGTTATTTCTCGAATTGAAAGCATACTGCCTACAACTCCAACAACAACAACAACAACAACAACAACAACAACAACAACAACAACAACAACAACAACAACTACTACTACTACTACTACTACTACTACTACTACTACTACTACTACTACTATTTTAGTCAACAACAACAACAACAACAACAACAACAACAACCACAACAACAACAACAACAAATACTACTACTACTACTACTACTACTACTACTTAAAGTGCTTGTATTTACTTTTAATTTAATTTAAGCCTGCATTTTTAAGCAAATGTTGAATGTTATAATACGCACTACTTCTGTAAAGTTAAGAGTACATGGATGTTAAAATTTTGGAAGAATATGATGGAACTGTGTCGAGATCACTGAGGCATTAGTAAGATCCCAATTCAGCACAAAGCCTAAATGAAGAGGCGTAACGTATTACCATATTAAGTAACTGGGCACGCAGTAAGATTGGGAGCAGTAACCTCAATAACCCTTGGTGTTCAGTGTTGAGACTGGATTGAATATCTTAGTATGCCAAAGCCGGCATTTACAGGGAATTCAACCGCTGCTTGAACTATCTTCTACTTTATTGAATATTACCAAACCATTGAGATAAGTCAAATATTCCATCAGCATTAGTGCATTTAGATTATATAAATTATATGTTAAAGTAAAGTCATGATACATTACTTAAATCATTATTAACATTTATTTGGTATAAACGGGGCGAAAGCATTGGATTAAGTACTTTATGGCATGGCGCGATGCGAGCCTCTCACACACCTTCTTGTTTCTGATTAGCCGATGATGCAGTTCTTACCTGTGGGGGGGGTTGAAATTAGCAAACAATTAGCACAGGTGGCATCGCGGGAAATCATTAGTCTTCCCCACAGTACTCCGCGGAAAACAATTGTTGAGTATCTAATGGCATAGAGTGGTGCGAGCCAATCATACACCATCTTTATTGTGATTGGCTGATGGTGTCATTTTTACCTCTACGTGGGACTCTGTTGAATTTATAAGTACAGGTAGCATGGCAGGACAGCTTCAACCTCTATCACAGTACTGTGGGCCTGTACGTGAACACCCGACATTCAGGATTTTTATTCCACTGATGCTGGCAGCCATTGGAGCTGCCGAAACGTTTGGTTTGGTAATAAACCATGGACCACGGCCAAACAGCCTGGATAACATGAACCATACATCTGACGCCGGTCGTGAAAGACTGAGGAATATTTTATAGTTGTTTCTGTTCAATAAAATCCAGAATCAATATCATTTCTAAATCCTCTCTTATTTGTGTATTCCTAACTCTATTCTTCCTTGTTACTCCTACTACTCTCCTAAGATATTTCATTTCTGCCGCCTGAATTTTACTCTTTTGGCTTTTGGATAACACCCACGTCTCACAGCCGTATGTTGAAACCGGTCTGTATACTGTTTTATACACATTCATTTTCGTTTTTCTTGATGTTTCCTTCTTATTTATAAATCTATTGTTCAATGCATAGTATACTTTTATTGCCTTATCAATTCTTTAATTTAATGCGCCTTCTTGACTCCCAGTACTATCTACTATAACCGCTAGATATTTAAATTGTTTGACTTGTTCTATCTTCACTCCTCCAATCTCTATATTTATTATTTTCTCCCCAATTACGATTACCTTTGTTTTGGTCTTATTTATTTTACTTTTTGTTTTCCACAAAATTTATAATTTTCTCGTTGGTTTCACTACGTTTCTGTTGTACAACTATACGTACGAATCTAGAAGGTACAGAAACCTAAATAGTAAGAGTCAAATGGGAAGAGTATTCCCAGTCTCATTACCAGTCTAAATTACTAGGAAATTTAGCAGAGGAATTGTTATAATATTATTTGCCATTATGTAAAATGTATAATGTCACGTATATCTTGGAAACTTATCTTTAACACTTTTGCTACTATGTGTACCATTTTTGGACACACAACAATTTTACTAGATTAATATTATTTAAGTAATTAGGTAATAAGACTGCCTTATATTCATCACAGGTCAACTGAGGGTACAATACAAGTCAGTAGATATGCCAATATTTTATCTGTACTGGTTCAAAGCTAATACAAAACACTTTTCTATAAGCTCGACAGGCGGTAATCAATTATAGGCTCACCGTATGATATTGCGTCATGAAGAGAAGAGGAGTAGTTAAATTACCTGTAAAATTACCTGTAATGAGTTGGGCTAGGGCGTTCAGAAAGTAACAACGACACAGAAGAAGATAATTAAACATTCAGCTGCAAGTGCTGCCTGTAAAGCCGGGTTTAGTAGGCTTCTTGTCTTGTTTCAATTATTATTTTTTCTTTTATTTTCAGGATTTCTTTGCAAGAGATCTTCTTTTTCTTCTTATTCGTTTCCTTTTCTTTTTTTCTTCTTCTTTTGTTTTTTTTTCTGTAGCATTACAGCTAAACGTAAAACCTGGCTTCCAAAACCAATCTTTTCCAAAGTCTCAATTCCATTGCCATCTCACTGTAACTCCCCACAGCCATTCTTCTTAGACCGTCCAGCACATGATACAACCATCTTATTCTCTATCGCCCTCTCTTTCTGCTTTTATATAATTGGGTCCTCAGGAGTTTTTTTGGAATACACTGATCATCCAATCGCTTTAGGTGATATAGCCATTGTAGTCTTTTAGCCTTTACGAATGTCCTCATGCTTCAATAGCTTGTTTATCTCCTGGTTATATCTTACTCACAATTCGTCATCGTCTTTACCGGGCCACAAACACGTCTTACAATTTTTTCTTGAAGCCTTGGTAGTGTTTCTTGTGCAAAATAACTTAATACTTTCAACTTATGCTGCACATTAGACTTATGTATTATGTGTTAAATACAACTGCTGATTTGTATTTAGAATTCCCTATTTGTTTAGAATTTGTTAATTGCTTATTACGGTTGTTTATTGTTTTTCTTAATAAATAAAACTTTTTTCATTTTTTTTAACATAATATTTAACTCTTTAACTACATTTAGACTTAATTAGACTTACAATAATATGAGTACTATTGTTTTAATTTTAAAAACTGTAATTTTTTGAAACCTCGTATTTGTAATTTGTAATTCCTAAATTCTTTTTGCTTACGTCACCAGTTTTATGTATACTCAGAACTTGTAAATGGTTCGACTAATGATAATAACTGAATGCATTTTGTTTGAATATACTTCATAGTGTTTACCTTTCTCGTAAAATGTATAAATTAAAACTTAATAGTTGAACGTTGATAATGAATAGTCAAATATAATAAAAACATAGTTAAAACTAGTTGATAATAAATAATTTATAGTAATTAGTATAGAAATATATACAACTGCTACAAAAACGTTGTAGAACCTTTAAGTAAAATACAAAACAACATAGAGTATAATACGTTTTTTGGGACATGTGGTCAAAAGATAAGTAGTGTATAAGCTTATAAGTGTGTTATGCTTTGTGATTAAGTAGGAATAGAAAATGGTGGTGGTGGTTACACTGGAAACCTTGTTTTCAAATAAATGGGTTTGCAAAAAACGATTTTACAAATAATAACGACAAAGTTAAGACAAAAAACTTTTGTATATGTCGCAAGCAACTGTGCATAGCGTTGTTATTTTAATAATGAAACGCCTCACAAAATTTGCATTTACGGGGAGCTCAATTTTTCTTTATACGCACGCCATACAAGTGCAACATCACTTATAAAAAAATTAAGAAAAATTGGTTACGGTATTTAAAATTTTTTTTCAAAATAATTTTTAAAATAGTTTTATTTTTACAGAAAAACATTACTGACAGTCGTTTACTTTCATTATCGTAGATTATAAAGAATTATAACACAAGAATAACACAGTTACCATAATTTTAAGTCAACGCCAATATTAAGTTTGACACACGTTCTTATTTCAGCTAATCACTACGGGTACAGTGCCTCTCCCATATAATTTCTTGCAGAGTCGCGGTCACATCTTATTATTTTTGTATCTAAAGTAAGTCTATAATTGTGTACATCTATTCTATGAATAGTTTATTTTGTGTAACTAAAAAAATAGTGAAACACAAATTTCATCTTTAATTTTTGTTGTCACCGTAGAACATATTTAACAATTGTTTATTTTTTATATGTCTTTGGTCTAAGTTTGTCGTTAAATACGCTAAGTTTGATGTCTTAGAATCAAAATTTAAATTTTAGTTTTTTCATTTAATTTTATTATTTTTTTTTAAATTATTTCTTTTAGGGTACTGTTGAATGGATTCCAAAAGTAAAGCATTTTTACTAGATTAGTGTACCCTTTAAGTACTCTACGTCTTTACAGGCTATTGATGAAAATTATTTTTTATATATTTTTGAACTAATTTCTCAACTTGCTGTTAAAATTAGTTTTAGCAGTTACGTCTTTATAATTCAATATATAACTTTGTACTATAACCGATCATTTATGTGTATTAGGTGTTGAGAGGTTTTATATTTGAAGTGCGTAAATTAGGTACACCTTGCCTGAAGATTTTATCAACCCATGAGAAGCTACTCACCTTTAACCCATTTATTACTTATTGTATAACACAAACTTACCTTGTATTAGCCCAGGATCCGACACACGAACTGTGAACTATAAACGTGACTTAGGGTTAACGTATTTCAATAACTACGTTCATTATCCATGTTAACAATCTCTGTTTATTGATCGATTTCAATATTGATTTTAATATTCTTTTAAAATTTACTTATTTATCATATTCTTCTCAAAATTATAAAAACCTCTAGGCTACTGTTACCTGGCGAACATTCTAGTAGTAAATGTAAATAAAACCTTAACGTAAATAGCTAATTAAATTATAGAAAGCAACCCAGCATCTTGCTCACACACACTCATACAATATTTATTACCCCATCATTTATTATAAAGAGCTCTTTTACTTAAATTTTCAGGATTGATTGAACGTTATACAGTTACTTAGGTATGGATATTCCTTCCGACCACGTGCCGCACTGATTTCGTTTTTGTTCACGGGTTTGTCCGAATCAAGTCATTACTGACGATTTAATTACTGAAGATTTACTGTTCCCGCACCATTTTACATCACTTCCTCGTAACTTTAGAACAAATTTTTAAATTCTAATGAATTTTAGGTTCGCTAGCCGGTTGTGTTCATCCGGCCGCGGCCATGGCGGTTAGACGACAGACGCTGTTACTCCAGCTTCTACAAATAGCCACGCCTTCTTGATCCATAGCAACTTGTCATGTGATTCGTTAATAAGAATCACATGACACGGTAATGAGTTAAAATTTGTCTTCCTTCCGTTATTAACTTTGGGTCCAAGAGTACAAAAAGCGGCACACACGTGCGCTCGCACTCACATTCCAACGTTTTATCGTTTTCGTACCTGACTCTACCTAGTACCGAGTTAAACACAGAGTGTTAAACAAATCAAGCCCTTTTTGACAGTAAATGTTACCCAGCTACAATTGGCTCCAGATTATTACAATTGTTATTAAAATAAAAATAAACCCCCAGCCTTATTTGCCCCGTTACACCCAGATATTATGGAACTGCATCAAATGTTTTAAGGTACTTTACCAACTTATCACAATTTGTTTCCACTGCAGAACGGCTGATGAAACATAAGCCGTTACGAACCCATTTGTGAGATACGTAATTGTGCAACAGATGGCAGAAATACACATGAGAAGCGGACGAACGCTGAGAGCTTAGTAACTGAAATAATTGTTTGGCCGGATTCTGGCTGGGAAGCTTTAGCGTACGATTTACTAAGTCACAGTTTGACGTAATGCCGTATTAATTTGAAGTTAACGTTAAGCTTTTAATTAAATAAGGATTAGGCCTACTGATTAACCAATGTAATCGTGTACATTAAATGATGGATTTAACTGTGAGATGGAGCATAATGTTGACTGAAGTTACGATGTGGATTTCAGTAAAAACTAATTCGTAAATTGAGCAGTAAAAATAAAAATAGTCCAGGCTAAAAATATAAAAATGTGGCTGTAATCCAGGGTAATAAGAATGCACTGCAGGAAAGTTTATATGGCCTCCAACAGGTAAGTAAGGAACATACTTTTAAAATGTCAACTACAAAAGCAAACGTTATCGCCTTTTGTGGAAAAACCTCATTCAATCTAAAATTATGTTAAATGATTAGCTCGTAGAACAGGTCTGTCTTTACTTTCAATTACTTTGTTTTAGTGTTTCTTACAGAGATAGTGATGATCTGAGCAATAAACTAGACAGGTTCCAAACTATATGTTGAATACTGAAGAAGGGCATTCAAAACGAAATCTACACAAGAGGCGTGCATAAAATTCTTTAAGACAATGCCAGTACCAGCACTGCTGTATAGATGCGAGACCTAGACTATAAAGGAGAAGGACTGGTGCCAATTACGGGCTGCAGAAATGAGCTATTTGAGAATGGTAAAGGGATATACACAACTCGATCATATAAGAAACGAGTATATTAGACGAGAACGTGATATAGTTTCCCTGAATTTACCCATTCAGAATTATATAAATTGCTGGGAATAACATTTAAAAAGAATAGACTATACCCGCTTTCAGATTTCGGCTTATGAGTATGAGCCGGTTGGAAGAAGATTTGTAGGCAGGCCAGTCACAAGATGGCGCAAGTCATGAGGCCGAAACAAGAGAAATGCTATCCATAAATGATGGTGTTGATGATGAATTAAAAATAAACGTAATATCAATTTAATTCCCTTAAATAGTAAAAATGTACACTTCCTTTATTGTGCGGTGAATGTCAATTTAGTACAGTCATATGGTGAATACGGTGCGTAATCAAATGGTAAGTAGAATGTAAAATTAGTTAAAATATAATATTAGTAAGCGTATACAACTGTGCTGATTTGTCAAAGGTAATAAATTACACCTTTGTGATATGAAAAACTTTATTATTTCCACTGTAGGTGTTTGTTAAGTTAAAGTGATTTTAAACATTTTAGAGAGACCAAACCGTCTGACGTAGTGTTATCATAGTAAATATTTTAAATGCTACACTCAACTTGTTGCACACACCACTAGTCACTGTGACACCGATTAGCGCTTTCGAACGTTACCTGTTCATCATCAGATCGTAACTGCCACGGTTAGGTGCAACAAGTTGAGTGTAGCATAAATTATTTAACTACTAATAAAATTTGTAGTTTAAATACTTTAAAGCCTAATCTTAGTCGTTTAGTTTCAAAACCACATACATCCGTTTTTCACATTCACATTTTGTAGCATTTTCCTGTACTTTATTACCTTCTACATGTCCGTATCTACTTCACAAAACAGATACATCCTTATTGAATTTGGACTTGAAATTGTTGGTTAATTGCAAAACCAGCTCTCCTACAATAAAGTTTTTTAGCTCTCCTGAAAATTTTCATTTTTTGTATGTACCTGGTTTAGAAACTAAACGACTCATCTGATTTCAGTACGAATGACATTCAGTTTAATAATTTTATGTTTTTATTCCTTTGGGGGTATCGTTGTACGTCACGTCCTATAAAGATATGTTTACGGTTGAAGTACAGTACAGGTAGAGACATATACAACAGAATAGATTTATCTATAAATATATGTTAAAGCCTACTAAACATAAAGAAGGGTGTTTTAGTCTTTAATTTACATAAGGCTGTTATTAGTGGATTCATAGAAAACAACAAGAAAATACTAACCTGATCCAGAAAGTAAGTACCGTTTGAGCATTAAGAAAATGATACAAATTATTTTCAAATTCATTTAGTTTTCAAAAATTCTGCATACCTTAATCTACGTTTCTACATAGTCACCATGCAAGTTGAGACATTTGTCGTATCTTGGCATTAATTTTAATATGCCCGCTTCAAAGAATTCGGCCGCCTGCGACTTCAACCACTGATGGACGTTTCCCTTTGTCTCATCATCACTTTCAAACTTCTGGCCGGCAAGAAATTTCTTCAGATGCAGAAACAAATGGAAATCGCTAGGAGCCAAATCTTGACTGTAAGGAGGATGACTGAATTGTTCCCAACGAAATGAATCAACAAGCGCCGTCGTTACACGTCCGGTATGCGGTAAGCTCCTCGTCGTGAACATTTTCTCTTCCATCGTTAAACAGCCTAACCCACTTTCTCACCATACCTTCAGTAATCGCATTCTATCCATAAACTTCACAAATCTCACGATGAATTTCATAAGGACGAAGATTTCTCTCATTCAAAAACCTAATAACTCTTCTTATTTCACAACTGGCGGGCCGATCGATTTTTTAAAAATCGATTACCGATGTGTAGTAAACGTAAAGCGGAACGTATACCAACAATATAGCTTAGCTACTTCGTCGTCGAATAGAAGGAAGTAACTACGCATGCGCGACCTTCGTACTACAATATGCGCGGGATATATGCGCAGACGGTACTTACTTCCTGGATAAGCCTCGTACAATTAAGGTGTAGCGTTTTTTTAAATGTTTTATACGTTTTTATATACGTAATGCGTTTTTTAATGTTTTATATTTACACACTTGATTGAGTACAAGTAAATCTTGTTATAACGTGGCAGTTGTGAGTTTGTGACTGGATTTTTGAGTTCGGCTTGTAATCAGTAACTTCTATTATCTGTTACAATAATGTAACAAATATTGTTGGATAAAAACATAAAATATATTGTAAATAAAAATAAAAATATTGAGAATTAAAAAAAAATATTGTATTCAAGTTTACTATAACTGTCACTAAATTTGTGAAGTATGTTTACTCTATTCTTAACTTAATTATTCCTAAATTTAAGACCATGATCGGCAATCTTCGAAACAATACTAAGTACCTGACTTTATGCATCGCCTATGAGTAACGTATTTGTAAGCTTAGTTACGAAAATCGGAGCTTTATTGTTGTAAGTAAATTTGTTACGCAAAAACACAGTATTGTCGTAAAAGTAATACAACTCAGAACTGGTATTTAGACACTCCCTGCCAATATTTAAGTTATTTTTAAATATTTATAAAGCAGTACATTATTTTGTAGTTATAGTAGGCTTAAATGTTCCTTTTAACTCTTGACCCTACGAGTAACACAAATTAGGTTTATCGTACACGCCACTATAGCAAAGTTATTCTTTATTACTACGAAAATGGAGGCCAATTTCGCTCTGTTATATATACTTTAAGTGAACTTTGATACTCGTAACATCAATATTGTGAACAACAAATTAATCACAACATGCACATAATATGCGGAAAACCAACATTGTGGTCTGCATCTTTTGATAAAGAAACAATGTACTTTAATATTTCTATGAAGGTAAACGAAATTTAGAAAGAAACACGTTTTGTTAAGCAAATACAGAGTTAATAACATTCTTTCTTTATCACAGCTGTTACACAGGTCTTTCAGAATTACCGTTGTCGTACACATAGAGTAAAGTAACACTGTTGCAAACCAAACCAGTTTACGAACAAACATACGGAGACACGTTCCCTGTGTTCCACTGAACACATTATCTAGTATGCGGAGAAATGATGATGGTGTAGAGTTACTGGACAAACAGTGTCCAATATGGGGCCACTGTCTTATCCAGAGCATTAATCAATAAAACATTGCCTTTTCTGACCGAAACACAATATACACACTGATTACCATTGCTTGCTGTTATCGGTATCTATTTTCAAATAATATTCTAAAACAAGGTGGTCTCTTCTCGACTTACTGAAAATTTGACTGACTAATCTCTAAAACTAAAAATTTACCAAAAACAACTAAAAATAAACTACATACTTCAAAATTTATTTAAATAAAATAAATATAAACATAACATTTGTTTTAACTTTAAAATAAATTACGATAAGTCATAATGTATACTACATCTGCAACTGACAAAAGAATATAAATCGCTTTGCAAACAGCATAAATGATTTTTTAAAAAGCAAATGTTGGGTCAAACTTAAATAACATTTATTGTATAGTAAAATATTTTTATAGCATTTATAATATAGGAATGAGGCGCAAGAGTCCGCACTTAAAATACAATAACAAATTCTCAGCTACTGAACCAAAATAAAGTTTATTGAAAATTACTGTCTTATTTGTTACACTACATACTAACAAATGTAATGAATGCACAAAAATTTGACTACAGTATTTGGTAAAAAAAAATAAAAAACAAAAGCATGTAAAATAGGACTCTTGTCTTTGGGGCAAGAGTCCGGTCTGTGTAGGGTAAGAGTCCTACTGACACTTATCACAAAAGAAATGGCCCAATCCATTGTAATTCATGCACGGTTCTTCCCACCACGTACTACACTGACGACACATGATCAAGTCTGTAGGGGGGGATTCGTAAAGGTGCCCACAACCTCCGTAAAAATAATCAACTTTCCCGGAACACGATATTCCTCTTCTTTCTTTGAAATCAGCGGGACTCCCCAGCACACACTTCTGGAACGCTTAACAACAATTGTAGGCCTAATGCAAGTTTTATTTAATTGTAATGTGAAGTTTGTTTATGTGGGGTAAGATTCCGCACAGGAGACCAAGAGGACTCTTGCCCCCGGCAACTTGCCCCACTGTGTTCTATACTTCTTACTGGCTTATTATGATTCAATTAAATAAGATTGACCACTAACTTTAAGTTGATATGTAACCCCAGACTTACATTTTAATAATGTACTGTCGAAAACAAATAATAAGAAAGTATATATTTGTATAAATACTCTTAAATTACACTGTAAAATAACTTCAACTTCCACAAAATTAAACAACGTTACTGTTCACTCACCGTAATGGCGCTAGACTCCTTGTTTGCTGTGTCCAGCCAGCAGAATGCATTTCTTCAACAGCCCAGACACGAACTCACAACATCTATTAAGAAAACTAGTAACTACGACGTATTAGGAATCTTGCCCCGTGCGGACTCATGCACCTCATTACCCTACTTACTTATTCCACGGAAATACAGCTCATGAAGAGTTCTGGCCTCCCGAACGACGAGCCTCTTCTCCTCTCTACCCTGTGCAACTCTTCGCCACCTTCTGATCCTCAGTCTTTTCATATCTTTATCTACATCGTCCACCCACGTTCTTTTTGACCCCCCTCTTGCTCTCCTTCCTCCTTGTTCTCCAGTTAATACTTTTTTAACTACCTTATTATTATTACCATTATTATTAATTATAAGTAGAAGTAAATAAATGTTATTACTTTTTTACTTATTTTTTACAAATAAGATTTACTACTTACTATTCTATAATATTTAATGATTTTACTTATAAGTAGTGTAAATGTTGAGTATTTTAAGAATCATTGTATCACAAAACAGCTCTACAAAACATTACATTTTCGTTAAACCTAACATTGGTGAGTTGCGTTGTACTGAAGTTTACGTTAATTAATTACTTCTAATCTACTTAATATTGTAACGATTAGGTGAGCAAAAATCTATTGCATAATAAACACTTACGTTTTTCTTGATACGTTAGAAGAAGAATAATTGTAACTTTATCTTTCATAAATGTCATCTTAAAAATTAGTTTACTCGTAGCAAAAAGAAATTTTAGATTTCAGACACATATTGTTATAATTGTGATATTTTAATAATTGAGTGAGAGTACTCAATAATTGGTTTAATGATTTCACTACACATTAGTGGATGATGTATCTGCACCATCCATTTTCGCTAAGTACAAAGCACAAGTCTGACACATGTTGTTAACCGTAAAATATGAGACGTCAGTTTGAGTCTGTAGCAATGAGCCTGGATTATCTCGGGCAATAATTTACACGCCCGCCTACATGACGTTGTACTGTACAGTATTACGTTGTGTTTGAAGGGAAAGTGAAAACTCTTGTACCAACAACATTACGCTACACTGAATGTGCTGTGCTGTGCCTAGACTAACGTAGAAACATGTAGCCTGTATCTTCACTAGAGACAAGCCTTTCCTACCAAACACTCACTCACAATACATGACATCACTCGTCACTGATGATAAGGACAGTAAAGTATTTATAGCCTCGTTCTGCACAATCAGTTATAGAGTCGATTACAAAAAATATTAATTACGGATTTAGCAAATCATAATTAGACTAGTGAACAAAGGTACGACTGAACGTTAGGTAATTCTCCAGTACAGCTACATGCAAGGAATAATTGACAGCCCAATGAACACATTTAAAACAGCCCAGTTGAAGCTTGTTTATGAAACGTCTATTTAGAAATTATCATTCAGTTTCTGTTCTCTAAAACGTTACATAACGTTGATGCTCTCATAAGAACGACTCATAACTAAATGGCAAGTTACGAAGTTTAATAAAAATCAACTTTCACTTTAACTGTGCTTCAGTAAATAACTAAATGTGTATCAATAAAATGTAGTAAAGGTCTTCCACGTTTTTGTTAGACCCATGTATAGAAATTTATTTGAAAAAAAATTTATTTGAAAAAAACACTTACTTTTATTATTAACTAGAGGAATACCCGTGCTTCGCTACGGAGTTTCACGTTGTACGTAATGAAAATGTTAGTTTAATTAATAAAGTTCAATTAAAGTAGGTTTCTTAAAAATAAATAGCTGTTGCCCACGACTTCGTTCGTGTGGTCTTCAATTTAATGCGATAATATATTTAGAACAGAATCTATTCTATTGGGTTGCCATAGTAACCCGATCTAATAGATTTTTAAGACCCCAAAGGACCCCCCAGAGGATCGTATCAAAGAAACACTTGGCCTATGTTGGTTCTCCCTTTGCGTAAAATATTTGTGCCAAGTTTGGTTGAAATCGGTCCAATGGTTTAGGTGGTGACGTGGAAGACCCCAAAGGACCCCCCCAAAGGATCGTATCGAAAAAATACTTGTCCTATGTTGGTTCTCCCTTTGCGTAAAATATGTGTGCCAAGTTTAGTTGAAATCGGTCCAGTGGTTTAGGAGGCGATGTGGAAGACCCTAAAGAACCCTCAAAAGGACCCCATCGAAAAAACACCTATTCTATGTTGGTTCTCCCGTTGCGTAAAATATTTGTGCCAAGTTTGGTTGAAATCGGTCCAGTGGTTTAGGAGGAGATGTGGAAGACCCCAAAGAACCCCCCCCAAAGACCCCATCGAAAAAATACAGAAACCTTCGCGGGCGTGCGCACAACAACTCACCGAAGTTTCATCGCAATCGGATGAATGGTATAGGAACGCATACGGGACAAACAAAGAAACATTCATTTTTATATATAAGATGTAAACTATACCACTTACTTGACATAAACCGTGATAGCTAAGCTAATGTACAACATATATGTATTAATTATACACATAAATGTTCCTCGATAGACACTCTATCTATTGGTGGAAACTTGAATAAAATCCGTTCAGTACTTCCTGAGATTAGCGATTTCAAACACAGAGAGAAAACGAACCGACTTTACTTTATACTATGTATAGATAACGTAAATTATGTTTTACAGGAAAACGAGAATTATGTTTTGCAACAAGTGAGTAGAATATAAAAATTAATTTTTCTGTATGTTCTGGTTGCTCGGCAACAAAGGTGTATATCCAGGAGTGTTGCTCGACTGAATGTTTTCTTCTCACTTACATTCCAGTTTACTCAACGACAGTAGAAACTCGTACACAATGAGACGACGCAAAACGACATTTTCAAAACCTATACAGTAACATGGCTGCTTTTAAAGGGACACAATTCTGTCTAGTGCTAACAATTAGTTTCTGAGGTCTTCTTTCAGGTTACCTTTTACTCTGTGTCTGCTTACACTCTATTAAATTTACATTCAATAATTATCCAGAAATAATTATAAATAAAATAAATAAATAACATAAAACACGTTATATATAAAGGGTGTCCCATAAAGTACACAAGATTTAATAATGTTGTAAAAACTTTTATTTATTGAAAAATATCAGATGTTTTAATGTTAATACAAAGTACACTTACTGCGGTTAAATGTGGAACACAATATCAGACAAATGTCCCCCGCGACTCTGCGGACGCGAAACGGACGGTGATTTTTCCCACAAAATCATCTTTAGTGATGAGGCACACTTCTACCTCAACGGGTACGTAAATAAACAAAATAGTCGGCTTTGGGGTACAGAGAACCCTCGTATCATTCACGAGAAGCCTTTGCATACACAAAGAGCAACTGTTTGGTGCGGGTTTTGGGCTGGTGGCGTGATTGGGCCGTATTCTTTGAGAATGAGGCTGGAGACGCAGTAACAGTGACTGGCGAACGTTACCGGAACATGATAATGGAGTTTTTGTGGCCCCAACTGGCAGGTATGGAATTCGAAGATATGTGGTTTCAGCAGGACGGTGCAACCAGTCATACTGCCCCCAAAACAATTGCTTTGTTATCTGAAAAATTTCCTGCACGTCTTATTTCACGCAACGGCGATCAGAACTGGCCACCGAGGTCTTGTGATTTAACACCATGCGACTTCTTCCTTTGGGGATATGTGAAATCACGCGCTTATGTCCGCAATCCACGAACAATTTTTCAACTCAAGGAACAGATTCAACTAGTTATTGGTGAGATTGAGCCGGAATTGTGCAAAAAGGTCATCGAAAATTTCGACCGACGGACAACAGTGTGCCAGCAGAGTCGCGGGGGACATTTGTCTGATATTGTGTTCCACATTTAACCGCAGTAAGTGTACTTTGTATTAACATTAAAACATCTGATAATTTTCAATAAATAAAAGTTTTTACAATATTATTAAATCTTGTGTACTTTATGGGACACCCTTTAGTTCTCGGATATACAGTATTGAAGTAAGTTAGTAAAATTTTGTTGGCGTGTTTTTCAAGTCAGTGAAACAAATGCTACTACACGTACCTTTCCTGTATAATATGTTCAACAAATACGTATGTATGTAATATGTACAAAATTCTTATACAGAATCCGTTTACTTACTAAATAATTTTTATAAGTAACGTAAACCAACCACAAGAATACAAACCAGTTCTCATAACTTTAAGCTTTCAAAAGTACGTAATTATTCAATAAGTAATATTTCCTAAATGACTAATGCTGTAATAAGAAAACATTTTCCGCTTCTTTGAAACTTCGATATATCTTATGTTCCTTGTATTTTATCCAATGTTACTGATATATAGTACGTGTGTTATTATATAAGAACACTCTGTATTTATTCTGCGTAAAATATTCACCGAAATGACACAACGTGTGCAGGGATTTAGTAAGGAGAATGTTAATCGTACTTTACCTACGCGTAGAAATCGAAATTAGGCAACAAAGGATTCTATAATTTTTTCTGCCCATTAAGTTAACTTAATTCAGACATTTTGGTAGCAGCGTACCCAATTCGAAAATAAAATTTTAATATAAGAGAATACTAAATAAATGTAATGTATAGTATCCCACATGTTAGAGGTATTACATTTGATATTTTATTTCGGGATGAAACGTTTGTTAAGGCAAAGTTCTGTCGGCGAAACTGGCTCGTATTTATGCTTAATTAAAGAAATAATAATTTAAAATTTCAATGTTAGAATAAGTTTATACCGGCTTTGATAAGGTATGTTTATCTAATATGGTGATAGTTCTGAACAATTAAAGCTTTCATTCCATATGACACTCTGCTGGCAAAAAAATTACATCAGGACTATTATTATTTTGTCTTAACTATGTAACTGACAAAGGTTTCCTGTACTAGAGTTAAACACAATTTTTTATTACTGTCTAAAATCCTGCATGGATTTATAACATGGTGATATGGATTTTTAATATGGTGATAATGGGTTTTTAATACGGACATAGCAAAACTATTAACACTATATTAATTTTTCAGTTTAGAATATGCGTTTTTTGCGATAAAACCAAACTGTGCTCTGAATTAACTCATATAATTTCATTCAGTGTATGTGGGACGTATTTTAAAAAACGGAAAACATACAGAAAACGGAAAACGCCATCAATATCTCCTCCATAACACCTATTACACATGTAAACTGTGGTGTCTTGCCAAAGTTTCTGTGACTGGCACATTTCATGACAAGTGTAGCAAACGAAATGAAGCTGAATGCATTTTTTTTAATTTTTCTTTTTCACATCACTGTTGAACGCTCTGTTACAAATCGTGCAGAGTGATAATCATCTTCATTACAACTATCTGTAGGTAGAGACTTTTTAGATTTAGTAATTCTTAAGACTAGGCTCACCGTCAATAACATTCAGGCACTTTGCAGATGAATCAACTTTACATTTTCTATCATTATAAAGTCTATATGCACAAAATAGTCGTAAGACTCTTTTCAGAGTGGTCCATGAAAGACCAAAGTTATGTGATCCCTATTTAATGTCACTTCCCACTTTTCATTTTAAATACTGCACTTTTGATAACAATAGAGAAACATTGTCTACAAAATTTGTTAGTTATCTCATTACTGTCCTGTTCGTGCTTATTATTTTGTAAATGTGACGCCTTAACATTTGGTACTGTGCTAGACAACTGTTAGTTTTTCATTCGTATAACATAAATCATTACATTGTACAACAAAATAAAATAAAACATAACTAAATCACTGAATACTAAAATCAAAGTAGAATACTGCAACTACATAACATACCTAGGTATAATTAATTTAGAGTTGCTTATAATAAAATAAAATACAAAGCGATTCACAGCGAACACACCATAAACTGAAAATTTACAACTCGGCAAAGATCTGCCCACACTGACATATTCACAAGCGCACACGAACTGTGAAAATATCAGTAATGATAGAGAAAGTCATATTCTATGTGATGACACAAAAAAAGACTATCACAAATGGATTCTTTATATAGAAATATTGTCAATTCAAACTATCACCATATTAGAACACAATTTTATAAACATTTTTTTGAATTAAATTATATTTAACTCGGTTTACACCCGTGTACAGTACAGTCATGTAAGTCTGTGCTTATTACATATATCTACATATTTCCAACTGCGAAAATGTAAAAACTGAACAATCTGGTTTTTATTAAGTGATACAATGCTCCTATGCTTTTTCCACAGTAATCCTTGATAGCGTATTGCCCACCGACTTTGATGAGTCTGTTTTCAAGATCACTATGCAAAATTAATAATACTACACAGCATTAATCATTAAATCATTATTATTAATATTTAATGAAGTATATGGGGTAACTCAGTGGTAGAAGCTCTCTTGAATGGCGTGCGTTAATGTAGGTTCGACTCGGCAGATCTTAGTCAGTAACAATGTTACATCTTTACGTGAACATAGATAATACACCTCCACACTGCACATACTTAATGGTGGCGTGCTATGCTTTTTGGCGTGATATGGTGTATGTTGGACTCGGCTAGAGAGCGCAAAACCCATGAACCTTCCGCTTAAAGGAATACATGATGCTGATGTTGATGATGATGATGATGATGATAATTATTATTATTATTACATTATTGTTATTATTTTATTACTATGACGACGACATCTCTATAACTACTATAATTAACTGAGTAAACTATCGCAACTTATAAAAACTGTTTACTTATATTGGAACACATAAAAACACGTTTTTGAGCACACAAAAGGGATACAATTTTTTATAATTACCTTGGTTTTAAAAAGATTTATTTAATTCAAGAATAAGTAAAATAAATTTTTGTATATACATTTTCATAATCAACATTGCTTTTAACGTGGTTTGTTTGTGTTGTGAATCACTGAAATATAAATAACCATGTCTATCGATGAGAAGCATATCCACACATCATGTATTATGTATGTCATCAAATTTGCCTAATAGGGTAAACTGAAAATAATAAAAATAAGAAGAGGCTTTTTATGCATTGTTGTTACCTTACTAAATTTTTTCGTTAAGCACACACACACACACACACACACACACACACACACACACACACACACACAAGTTCACGTGTGTACTTTCTATATAGGAAAGTAATTTCTGTGAAGAACGTCATACAGTACTCTTCTTAAGTCCTGACCTTTTATTTAAAATGATTTGTTACAACTTGCTTTTTCTTTAAATATTAGACTGCAAGCGCTTTGTTATGTAGTTTTTGGAGTCAACAAGACGAATTAACTTTGCAGATGTCTGAAAGGCTGAACTGGTAGACGGGCCACGTTTTCCTTTTGGGAGTCATTTATATCAGAAATTGGAATAGTTCTTGAAATAAACTATCAACGTCAAATGTAATAACTTATCACAAGAAACATACCGGTAATATTAAACTTAAAACAGGTAAGTCTAAATTAGATAATTAAAAACAGAAACATCAAAACAATAACGCAGAAAGGAAGAAAATAACGTTATTATTTACAATCCAATGATTTTGAAACCCACTTTTTAGATTATTTTGACTATTATTAAGAAAACTGTTTTCAGAGAGCACACAGTATTTTTAATGCTTTACATAGAAATAATCAAACCTTGTTACTGAAGTAAAAACACTGGAAATACTAAAGTTTAGGAGCATCATTTCTACTTCAAAGATACGCGTACAATTGAATGTAGAAAGCCTTGCAATTTGACACTAAATTAGTAGTTTGTAAGGAAAATAGAAACTACTGTAATTGTATAACAGTTTTTAAAGTACTTTCAGATACCTTACGTACAACTGAATATTATGTAGGTGACATCCGCTAACAAGATTATATTTACAAGTGGGAACGTGGCAGTGAAATATAGTTACCCACTCTTCATATTACAATCGCATAACAGTAATCCTCAATTTGCATTTCCAGCGGCACAACCAGCGCAACGTAACTAACACAGTTGGAGTGGATTAACCTACTTCAACAATTATTACATTTCTGCTGCATCTAGTTTATAATCCGAGAGTTAACAGCACTTTCTACTGAGCTACTTAGTGACTTTAGTAAAAATGCAAAACTCAACGAATACGTCGATAACACGATTTTGTGTGCCTTGTCGTTATTATGTCAGCCTTTATCAATATTAGTACAGAGTCGAGAATTCGTAATTTTTTTATTATGAACATTGCTAATTTAAAATTAATTGAGAGGCATAAAGAACTAAAATCTTGCGGAATATATACTTTCATTATGTCAAAGATAACTGTGACTCTATGAAGTTTATTCAACATCAAATAATTAGCATTCGTGTTGTGATTTTTTTGATCAATTTTACAGGAAGCACTATTTCATGCTTTATCTTTTGCACTGCCGAAATTAGGAGACCAAAGTTAAATGACGTAGAGTGAAAAATCTGAATTGGATTTCAACGTTAAAGGGTTTCTTATAAGTTATAAGTTTATAAGGTGGAAAGAAAATATTTTGAATTTTTATGTATTGTAAAACTTTATAATTTTTGGTCTCGGCGATGCATAAACGTAGTGAAACAATTATAAAATCCAACGTTGTGTTGATTACGTAGTACAATGTGTAGCTCGTCAATTGACAATGCATAGGTATATACGAAATTATCTTTAAACACAGAATTTCAGAAAATTCATCAGCGTCGACACGAATTGTGTAAAGACATTTGCATCCGCAACTCTAATCTTATGTTGGCGTCGTGAGACGGTCTCACGAAACTGTTACTTTTGATATATATTGTTACGACATTAAAGAACATTCTACGTGTTTCTCGGCTATTCCAGTGGAACCAGTTGTAACGTTGTGTGCGTACGTGATTCTTAACAGGCGTTTTCGCGACTGTTCCAGACTCACCGTTTCGCGCGCGCTGTGTTCAAGGCCGCAAGCAATTACGATCTAGTGTAGTGTTGACTCGTATTATGGATTATTCTGGAATATCAGCGGGATATAAATATAAGTATTCAGCGACGCTTAGTGTCAGTTTAAGTGACGATTTGTTACAGTGCGGTTCGAAGTACTGTGGCGAAGTGTTCTGTGTTCTACAATTGTGAGCAATTCTATTAGTCGGCATTATTATTGCGTGTGAACAATGTTTATTTTTATTTGTTGTAAGAGACTACCTTGTTGATTAGAAACTGTTTAATTGTGATAATTAAAACTGGTGATTAGTGACTTAATTGTTGTCTTGTATTTGTTTTCCACTGTAACAATATTTCACTATTGTTAACTAATTCTTCTTTCACATTACATACTTCAAGGTCACTATATACGAGTAAAATACGAGGAACATAAAATATACAGTCTCTTACTTCAGAACTGCATACATGATGAGGCGCATTAGGGAGATCCTAAGCATCTTAGACTGGAAACTTTTTTTCTATTTTGTTATGTTGATGACTCAGTTTTACATAACTGAATCCTGCACATCCATAAGTAATATAAACAACTTCATATTTAGTTATTTTCGTCATTTATAAGTAGTTACTCAGTTTCAGAAGTTCAGAGTACACTATCTGCACTCTTAAAATCAAAAACGAAATAGACCCATATTTTGTAGCGTCTTTCGGTTATCCACTTTTAGTTCTACCTACTTTTTTATTCTCATCATTAAAACAAATATTTTATAATATACAGCCTGAAGCGATTCGTCGTCCCTGTAGTCTATAAGCTGGACACTAGGATTGCAATACGGGACAGATCCCGCTTTTCCGAAACGTTTTATTGCATTAATACAGTAGACATTCAATGACATTATATACACATTTCATCAGAAGGACTATATATAGTATAGCGTCTGATGGGCTGAGTTAAATCCCACCTATTGATTCAGTATGTTACAGTACAAATTACTCCGACGCCTATATTACAGTAGGAAATTAATTCATACTGTTTGTAGTGTAAAATATGCGTCAAGTTATAGTGTTTCTGTTTCCAAGATATTACTAGTATGATGAGCACATGTACAGCTGAGGACATTCTTACATACATGAATACTGATACAGATAATATTGTATACATGTAGTATACCTGTGACGATTTAATTCTAACTGTAATCGTAAATAAATAAAAATTAAGTTTGCGAGCGATTAAGTATTTTTAAATCGCACTATAAAACCTAAACCCCCGTATTAACTCAGTATGAGAATGAGAAGTGATAAAAAATCTACAGAAGCACTAATAAAAAGGCCGAATTGTAAAAAGTTATTATTATCATAATTAACCCTTTGCTAGTCATCATGCGGTGACCTGTTAATTCCGGACTCAACGTGTTTATCGAGTCGTCTGTAATTTAGGAAGATATAAAAATCATAACGTTTATAATTAGAAATTTGAAGACACAAATAGTAGTTAAAATAACTCACTTAAATTATATATGTATAATTAAGGTATGGTTTTTGGTAATAAGAATATTAACTTAAATAAAAATAGGGACTATATTGTCGCGGAGTACTTGCCCCTCTCCTTTGTTATGTACCAGTTGAATCGAGCAATCGAGCTTCTAGATGAACTGAAAGTAATAAGAAGGCTTTACTATAAATATACATAAAGTAAACTCGGATCCGAGGTATAAGAATACATAATCAATTTGATCCCAAAGTTTTATGAAAAGCATTTAAATATTTTAGTTTAATTAATGATGTCATGGGATCTTTTAGTAACTGTTGTTAATAAAGAGAAGTCGTCTTGTTACACCTGAAAATGAGTGCATAAATCAGTAAAATACCTTCCCTTGTTTCCTTATACTTATAGTGAGTAATTTGTTCAATTAATTTTGACTTTAAATACAGTTCGTTACAACGTAGGGAGCCCATGTAATTGGTAGACGTCAGTTCAGATGGGTTCCCTGGATTTGTAACGCGGCAATACGTTACATACCGTGCCATATAGAGTTTACCGGCGCCAACAGCGAAACTTTTGACGCTCAGTTTTATTTTCAACCCTCATCACTACTTATGAAACTCAAATGAAAGGAAAGGCGACTTACCGATAGTGTATTGCGTATAAAGCAAAAAAACACTATAAAGGAATAATTTCTTTACGAAATATAGGCTTAATCTTGTTTTGTGAGGAGGCGAGATAAAGCGGGAGGTAGAAATGACACCTCGTCTTGAAAATGTATGTTGAAAAAGTTAGGAAGATTTTAGTAAATTACATTGTTTTTATAACTATAATATCATTGCACAAAAGTTACAAAACGATCATTGCATTTCGTTGGGATCATGAGTGTGGGCAGTAAGCCTACAATAAACCCAGTCGACTCAGAAGGTGTACGCCTGAAACATTAAGATATGAACGACGGAAACAAATTTTTATTGCATGTTGGCAATGCATAAAATAGACTGAATATTAGTGTTTGTCAGTGACAAAGGAAAATCTACTTCATCAGTATGATTGTTGTATATTAGCATACTTCACCGCAAAACGTTTAAAAAATTATCCAATTATTTTGGACATTTAGACATCATCCAAAGGGATCTTGAAAGTTCCTGAAATGAAAACAAGTTGCTAGAATTCGTTTACACACTGCTGCCATAAAATGTGCTGGTCTGGGACCTTACGATAGTAGTATAATAGATTGAAATATTGCTATCATTCAATCAATGAAACAGTTATTTTCAGCATATACAATTTCTGGATGTAATTAAATCTGTCTAAATGTTTATGGAGGGAAGTACAGGAACGCGGCCTAGTTCCCAGATGTCAGAAACAAAGCACTTCGGCTCTACAATTAATGGTGTTTTGCGTTAGCTCATCTTCTCCAAGTTATAATACATAAAGACGGGGTGTGTATTCAGGGATCACGTCCGAAAACAATGAATTCCAGAGTTACCTACGATTACTTTCTCTACGATTAAGCTAATGGCGTATACTAATGACTATATGTCAAGAAAGATGTGGAACTTTTCTGGCGGACGGCACCGAATCAAAATCTTCTAAAGTGGGAATTGAAGAATAAATAGTTTCATTTAGAAACCGTATCTAAATATTTACTTACTGACTAACGTCCTCTGAAAATACGCTGACCATTATGGTTACACGTTGAACATAATATCCCTCAACCTTGAAGGAAAGAAGAGATGAATCTTTGTTGTAAATATAGACGAATACATTTCCAAAAATTTAAAACATTTAAAGATGTTGAGAAGCTGAAACCATTTTTTCCAAACTTAGTTTTATTCATAAGTTGAAGTAAAAAAACAAATGTCTGAAAAATTTCTTAACAAATAAATTATGAATATTGCTTGCACTTTGGAATTTTGGCATTTAACAGCAAAGTATAAAAACAAAAATTAAAAGAATAACGAATTATCTTGAAGACCTATGCCAGACTACCTTCCATGGTGTTCTCCGGAAAAGTCGCTAAATATTTGTTCAAATAATAATAATAATACTAATATAAACAGATAATTAAGACAAATCATAGCCCACATCTTTTCTCACAATTATTATACCCATTGCCGTAAAAAATGTTAAACTAATATAATAATTATATTATTTTTATCTAATTATATGTATTTCATCTAATAATAAATACAGGCCTTCATATTAGAATATCGTAGATAATGAAGCACCCACACCTATTGTTGGCTCCACAGTAGGATGAGACTATGGGAGAGATAAGGAAATTCATTGGACTTGTGGGTTCGCTAGTATTACGCGACTTCTCGACGGATAAAGAATTAAGTACTAGATAAGTCTACAAAATATAGTCTACAATTAGTCTACAAAACAGTACTAAGAGTATTTTAATTCTTTACATTTGGTATATTTTTGAAAGACTAATATATTAAGTAAGCGAATTGTACAGAAAGTATCCAATGTAATTTTGATCTAACTTTCAATGTTTTATCTTTATTGGTTTCTAAATTATTGAACGAATCATACAAACATAACTCAGAGGACGCATTGGATACTACCGCACGCCCATTCCCGTGCTTTTCAAACTGTGTTAATCTTGACGTGTTCAATTAACTAATTATACTGTTACAGAATTCGTTAGAAATAAATTCTCGGCAATTTAAGATCTCAAACAGTAAATTTTATCTGCAGCATTTAGGTAATCGTAAGTTCACGTAAGTTCAGCAGCTTTACCAAAAAATAAGCTGATGTACTGGCATAGTAAGAGGGTTCTGGTTGACAGTGGTGTTCTGCAAAGGCCCTGTAAGTTAGTTTCCACGTGAGGCAATTTAAATTCACAGCAGATTATCTGTCACCTAATTATAGATTTGCGTAAAGAACAGGCTATCTGTGTAGTGCCATGGAAACGCAATCCAGCTAAAATGGTGGCAGCGATAGCAAAGAAAATAATTAATTAAACAACACAGCTGGATTAAATAGCTCTCCATGAAATGGCTCTTTTTTTAGCTGTGTAGCCCCATAGCCGGTAGTTATTCTTGAAATACTTTTGCAAACGCATTTGTTGTAAAATGTATAAAGTGATATCAAATGTTTGCCTAAATCAAATATAATTTACTATATCGTCAAAACGCTTGCGATTTTCATATATTTAATTAAAATTATTTACAAATTAAAATTTTCTTTACAACTTTGTATGGTTTAAATAGACGTGTGCTTAAATTTGAATTTTTAAATGGTGTACGTTATTTGATGCAACACGGAAAATTTAATTACATTAAGTAATCAAGGAGACGATTATAGTTGCTGTAAAGAAAAGTAAACAGTAGAAAGTGGAAATGACGTAATTTTTTACGGAGAGTAGAAACTTTCTTATCTTTAGTAACGACTACAATGTTATGCGTACATAGAGTTTGATAATTACCTCCGTGTCTCCCCCACGTTGACAACAAATGTAATTTAAATTTAATAAGCTAATATTATTGACACTATAAGTTCATCATCATCATCTTGTTAACGGCTTTTAGGCTTTAACGGCGTGTTCCTATTCCGAAATCTACCAACCACCTTCCACCTTTCGTTAGGTGTACCAACTTTTCTTCTGCCTCTAGGGTTGTAATCTTTCGCCATCTTCGGTATTCTACTTTCTTCCATTCTATTGTTGTGCTGAATCTATTTCCCTCTGTATTTTTAAGCACTTTATTAACTGCAACAATATCTAAATAACTTCTTATCTCTTTATTTATTATACGATCTTTTCTATTACACATTTAACTGATCTCAGCAATTTCATTTCTGCTGTTTGTACGTTTTGTTCATCTTATTCCTTTATGGCCCTAGTTTCAGAACAATACAGTAGTGTAGGTATTGTAATTGTTTCATAAAATTTTGGAAAGGAATTTATATACGTTTAGAAAAGAATTTATTAATATTCTGATCGCGCTTATATTTTGACGATCTGCAAAGGTAAAAAAAACAGACACTGAAAATGTAACATCAGGTCATATTTGATCATGAACATTATGAAAAGTTGCCTGAAAGCTACAAAATGACAGAATTTTGTAAGGAAAAGTTTGAAATTGAATAACAATTTACATTTCAAACAACGATGTACATATGGGCCGACAACATTATTTTACATATGAGACACAAGATTTATTTAAAAGTTTATTAATAACAAATAGCAACTGATCTGCACAGTATTTATGTAACTGTATCTACCGTAACCACTTTATTAAAAATTTTCAAATAATTTTGCATAAATAATTCGTTTTCTTTAATTGACATTAAGATTGTTGTTAAAAGTATGAATTGGTGTGTTCATTTCCAGTGTGTATTAACGAGAGAGTTTATTCCTTTTTAAAAAAAAAAAAACAACTCGCCCTATATTCAGGCAACATGGTTTTACACGTAATAACGTAGACAATCAATGTAATTTTCAGTGTTTCACGTTACTGTCTACGCGTTTAGTGATTTAGATTGAACTTTGTGTTTATCCGCTTTGGTCTAACGCAGTCACGGATCTGATTACATAACAACTACGACCAGTAAAGAAAGCAGATTTTATCCACATAGCTCTAACTACATACACTGGTTACACAATTATGTTTCGTCTTATGAGCCAGTGACTGCCACTTTCACATAGATTAGAAAAAACACATATGAAAACCGTTGACGTAATGTTGTTTTGATTTGAATTTTATAATAATTAACCCTCGATAATAATATTGCAAATACTCTATATCAAATTTATAATTTTGTTTCTTAATACAAATTAAGTTAATACAGGGTCCACCAGTGAAGCTGGAAAATTAAAAGTTCCCAATTTTTCATGAAACATTTATTATCAGAATTTTTTTTACAGATTTGAGTTGAGTAAAGTATGCCATTATTTTACTTTTTAAAAATAACGCTGCTCAAGTGAGAGCCAATTCTGTGTAAACATTCTTCTAATCTTGACCAAAAATTTTCCATCACTCGACGAAGCAGGTCAGGTTGAATCCGTGCAATTTCTTGTCTGATATTCGTTTTTAATTCCGGTATGGTGTGCGGTCTATCAATGTAAACCCTGCTCTTCAGAAATCCCTAAAGAAAAATGTCGCATGCGGACAAATCTGGGGATCTTGCAGGCCACGAGATGTCGCCATATCTGGATATGAGTCCGTCCGGAAAGAGTTCTCTTAAAGCAGCCATGGACAAACGAGCAGTATGACTTGTGCCCAAGAAAAAATATGGCCCAATAATGCCAGATGATGAAACTGCACACCACACCGTAACTTTCGGACTATTTAATGGCTTTTCATGCAACTCACCTGGGTTTTCATCATTCCAATATCGACTATTTTGTTTGTTTACATATCCATTCAAATGAAAATGTGCTTCATCTGACATAAACATGCGGTGAATAAAGTTTTCATCATCATTTACACGTCGCAATATTTCTTCGCTGAAAATCCTGCGAGCCAGCATATCGCCATCTTTCAACTCCTGGATTACTTGAATTTTGTAAGGATGAAAAGATAAGTCTTTATGCAAAATTCGTCGTAACGATGTGTCACTAATGTTTAGTGCGGATGCATGTTTCATTGCAGAACGTTGTGGACTACGCGTCAATGCTACTCGAACTCTTTCAATGTTTTCCTCTGTTCTTACAGACGTTGTTACTCCTCTATGCTTTAAGTTTAATGTGGAACCAGTTCCTTCAAACTTTTTCACCCATGACATAATTACATGAGCGGGCGGCACTCTTCCATGTCGTGGAATATTGAAATGATTACGAAACAATCGTTGTACAGAAGTCACACAGTCACCATTCCTATAAAACGATTTTACGCAGAAAGCACGCTGTGCACCGGACCACTGCTCCATGTTTAACAAACGACATTAAATGTAAAACAACAATCGAAAACCTCCACTCCCTCTCGTGAGCAGAAAATGAACTATTGGACTTTCAAAATTTCCCGCTTCACTGGCGGACCCTGTATTAACAAACAAAAATTGTTCTACCTTTTCTACAAGTTATTGAGAATTGCACATAACAATTAATTGCATACAAAGCAATATATTGTTACGACGTTACAGAAAAATCTACGTGTTTATTGAATGTTCCAGAGGAATCCGACTGAATGTTGTGACGTACGTGATTTCAACATGCGCTCGCGAGAATTTTCTGGACGTCGCCAGCCCCGCGCGCTGTGTCAACGCCGCAATCAATTGCGTAATAGTGTAGAGCTGATGCGTACTGTTTTATAGTACACGCCTATTTGCGAATATTCTGGAACCTCGGCGGGGTATAAGTACAAGTACTCGGCGACGTTCAGTTTCAGTTTGAGTTGCGAATTATTGGAGTGCGATTTGTAGTATTGTGGCGAATTATTACGTGTTTTATAATTGTGCGGGACTATTGTAATACAATTGTGTTTTATATCATTTAATATTTTTATTGTGTGTGAACAATTTTTAATTGATTTTTTTATAAGAGACTGTCTTCTTTATTACAAACTGTTTAATTGTGATAATTAAAGCTGGTGATTAGTGACGTAATTGGTGTCTTGTATTTTGTTTTCCACTGTACCATACGACGATCAAATAGACCGTCGTAAGAATATTATATGCTATAATTTTCAGTTCCACAGATGAAAGCAAATAGTTTAAAGTTATTATGCCCTGTCAAATTTACTACAGAAACAGTTAATGATGATGAAATGTTTAACAACGGTGGTCGTCAGGATGAACGTAATAAACATTAAGAATGGAAAGTCTGTATGTATTAATAACTGGGGCTGAAAGCATTAATTACATATCGAATTTACAATGTCTTTCAAGTAACAGCACACTGGAAGTTCATTTAAATCCTTTTGTATAGTGAACTCTCCGTAGAATCGTTCGTTGTAATTTATTCAATTGCAAGAAATGTTTACTGCATATTTAATACTACTGTCTTGTTTAAGTCAACAAATATGCCCTGTTCTATATTCGTATACCTTGTAGCCTGTACGCGCTTGACCGTAGATTTCCCTGAATTCTATTTACCAGGATGCATCCGCTTTAATATATGCATTACTTTTGACGTTAATATTAACGCAACGGGTTTTCAATGATTTGCCGAAAATTGTTTGATGCAAAGACTTTTTCAAGTATTTTCTATTTCATAAATATTGTTTTTTTTTGGTAAAGATAGATATTTTGGTTTTTAATATAAATACATAATTTTCTACTTAATCATAAGCCGTGTCTCAGGTAAGTGCAGTTTTCGACTTGTCTGTTTGAATCCGTCCCAGTGTTAAATGTGTCTCCTCGTTCACACCCGTTTTGTGTTTCTAATTTATTTTTAGTCTGATCCTTAGCCAATGTTGTTTTAACATTTCTTAAACAAATATTTTATACCACTACATATTCTTAATTCATTTCCTTTATTATTAACTAGCAAGTGAAAATACTTCTTTACATAGACAATAAAAGGTAGTGTTAAAATATGGGTTTTGTTTATCTATTGTAGTGTCTGTGAACAGACAAAACAGGTAAGAGTCTACAGATTGTATTTATTCAGTTCAAAAGTGGATCTCGAAAGTAAACTATCAATTTTCATTTTTTAATATTAAGTTTGTTATAGTATGACAACAAATGAGCCACTTTTATGACAATCAAATAAACAACGTTACTCACAAAATCCAAATCACAAAATGTTAAAATCCAATTACATAAAACCATATCACACATAAAGTTCAATAAAGCCTGTTTGCGTAGTAACGTCATACCAAATTACGCTCGAATTAATATGAAAGGCACTTCTATCGCTGATGTAAGAACAAAAAAACGCCGAAATATATAGGATCAAAGAGGAAATCAAGGCCTTATACGGCAAGAAATCACTTCTCAATTCTAAATTATACCATATACATTTGCAGCTATTATACACTATACATCCTGCTGCATTAGACCTTTACCTTGATTTCATAAATAAAGACGTGACGCGTATCATTCATCAGTTACGCAGTAAACAAATGGACTAATAGATAAGCAAATATCGACAGTCACTAATGATAACTGTAAACACAAGTTTCACGAACGACTGCGGAATCTAACTTCAATTGAGTTGACTGACGCTGAAACTGGTTTGTTATGTAAAGGTTTGAAATATAACTTACCGAAGTATAAATCCAATACATGCAGTGATAATATTATTAATGAGGTTATATGTGCCGAAACGATGATTAAAGCAATTGATAACCAATGCAGCCGGGACTAGGCGCGTTTCTTGATTAACAATAAACTTAATAAATATATCAATAATCGGGAATCTGGGAATCGTCCCTCGTATTTAACAAATATAACGGGGAACGTAGGATCCTAGCGAGTAAAAAACAGAAATTCATTGATAACCAAGCCTTCGTCACTGAGGCTGACAAGGGCAGTACTGTGGTCATCATGGGTACAAAAGATTATAATGACAGAGTCAATGACTTCATCGCTAATAAGAACATAAAGAAATTAAATGCGGATCCCACTGATAAATATGTCCAAAAACTAAACCAGAATTTGAACAAATGTGTACACCTGTTTGATGAGCGCACTAGGAGGTCTTTAAAACCTATCAACTCTAGAGCACCGGTATTGACAGGGTTACCGAAAAACCACAAGGTTGGCTTTCCAATAAGACCGTTAGTCAACTTCACCACTGCACCGGGATACAAAACGGCCAAAAAACTAGTAAGTGTGCTTAAACAAAATTGGACCTGACCAATAATCGCAGCGTTGTTAACAAAATTAATAAAATTAAAGAACTAACTATTGAGTCTCACTACAAGTTGGCTTCGTTTGACATCGTCAACCTGTACACTAATGTTCCAGTCATTGACACCCTCAGGGTCCTTAGGGATAACCTTGTTAACACAAAAAAATTAAGCGCTGAATGTATTACAGAGTTGATGGTCCTTTTAGACTTACTTCTCAATCAGAATTACTTTACAAATAACAAGGAATTCTACAGCCAACTCGATGGGTTGGCAATGGGATCTCCACTTTCAGGCTTTTTGACCGACGTCTACTTAAATTTTTTTGAAAATTCTTTTATATTTTCTAACAATAGATTCGACTCTAACATAGTGTTTTATGGACGTTACGTTGACGATACTTTTTTGATTTACAATGGCGCACACTGTCAGATTGACATTTTACACAATTATTTGAATAGCATCAATGACAATATGAAGTTTACACTAGAAATCGAAGATAACGATAAATTAAACTTCTTGGATCTTACTGTCAGTAGGCATGGAAATAAGATTCAGTTTGGTATATACAGGAATCCTACTGCACTGATATCGTTATTCATGCTACCTCCCATCATCCGGTGACTCATAAGATGGCCGCCTTTCATAGTATGATCGGCCGCCTTTTATCAGTACCCCTTAGTTTGCAAGATTACTATAACGAGTTGAGCATCATTAAACACATCGCGTCCTCTAACGGTTACAAGGAATCATTGATAGACAGCATCCTCAGAAAACGCAAGAAACGTAAGGATACCAACACACGTAGGACACCTAGGGAAGGAACGCATAAATATATCCTGACTCCTTACACAGACCTTATGCCCAAGATTATAGCACCTATTCTGAACAATAATAGCAATCTTATCGCTGCCTATAGAACGACTAATAACATTTTAAATATCTTGCGCGTTCATGAACCTACAGCCCTCGAGAAGAAAACGGGGCTATACAAATTGATATGCGATGATTGCGACGCGTTTTATGTGGGACAGACTGGCCGTGGTTTTCTAAAAAGGTTCGTTGAACATAGGCCACCCACAAGTCATCGTGCCCTCAAAAACATGAAATCTAGTTTTGCTAAGCATCTTGTCAATGAAAATCACGGCTATACTGATTTTAAGACTAACTTAGTCCACCTCCATATATGCAATAAGGGACAGTATATGAACGCTGTCGAAGAATTCGAGATTCACAAAGCTTATAATAATAGTGACACCAGGCCATTTGTTTTGAACGATCAACTAAACTTTAAGTCGAATGCTTTAGATAATACCGCACTGCGACATCTTTCGAGCGATGAGTGATTTTACTTAGTGCGCGTTCAGCTGGCGTGAGGTGTGCACCTTGGAGCTTATACGTGCGCCTAATGTTGTGGTTTTCATTAATTTATTCAATGTGTGTTTTGGATTTTGATATTTTATAATGTTCGACGATTCATCCTCTATTGAGGTTTGAAGAGTATGTTTTTTACCCCTGAGGATGGGACAAGCTGTCCATAAACATGTTGAGTCTAATATAACATCGCAAATATAAGAATTAAGCCTGTGACGGTGAGTAACGTTGTTTATTTGATTTTCATTTTTTTCTTACAGCGCCTGAATGTAAATAATAACATTTGCAATAACTTTCAGAGTAGTAAGGAATGGCAAAAAGTACGTTTACTGCTACGAATAGTAAAGTTAGCAATTAGATCTTCCAGCGAGCTTAACAAATGACACTGTGATGAACAGATAACAGAGATGAACTGAGAATAAACAAACACAAAATTTTAAAAAAGAAAGTAATATCAAAAACATGAAATTATAATATTGACACTAGTTAATAATGTCAGAAGCAAGATAGTAGTAAAAGTTTAAATTCAGCAGAATTTCCAAACAAATTAAATAAATTTTATACATGTTAAACAATATATTTTTAATAACTATTTGTTAAGTCATACAATATATAAAATTTATCTTCACTTTAATTCATTTTTCGTACAGTTTCCAATTAAAAGACGATTTCATAACGCTTCAGGTGTTTACGGCTAAACTGTACGCTCACAAGCACACTTTGGTCTTACATCAATATAAACCATTTGGTGGCTTCCATTAATTTGTTCACCCCCTCAGGCTGCACAATACAGCTTACAGTTGGGGAGTAACTTACAAATTTCTTTTTGTGAGACGGGATAGTATGCTGGTTTTGTGCTGCAAGGAAAAAACCGTTTTATTTATGTGAACTCGGTGAAACATCTTATGCTATCAAAAATAACAGAAAATCTTTAAAAAATCCTTACACAACAAAAGAGGAAGCAGAAAAAGAAACAAGAATAGGCACCGCCAGTCAATATCAGTATATATTTAAAGAATTTGTAATATCATTATATGCGTTACAATCAATAGATAGTAGAAAATCTAATTTGTAACACGTCAGAATATATTATGATACATAAAGCACTCACAGTGTTTAGATTAGGCCTACGTGTAGACACAGGTATGCACTCAAACGTGTACTATAGGGTCGTATTGTATTCACTGCCAATATTATCTACGTCGGACGCCATATTTTCAACTCACTCTTAAGCACAGACGATAACAGTTTTGTGTCTGCGACGTACCGTAATTTGTCGTGTCCGCTTCTCCGGCACTGATCTAAATATCTGCTGACTACAGTCAAATATATCAGCCAGGTTTTCTATAAAGCTCTACTCCCTAAATTGGACTTTGCTTATGTCGGTCAGAACGTAGTCTGAACACATACCCAGAAAAAATCACAATAAAAATTGAATTATATTCAACAGCTGTACATCGTATTCTAAGTGCACATTTCAAACTTCTTAACAACCCAATATTATTAATAAAAACTGCAAAATGATCTAGCTCATATGTTCTCATGAAGACAGCACTTTTCTTATATTTAACACATAATTTGTTTGCCCTAGCAGCAAAGAGCATTTCACCAAATCTAGATTTAAGGTAAGTTTATTTGTGATTCTATCTCTACTTGTTTTTAACAATAACAGAATTTTAATAGACAGATCCCACTGATTAATTTAATCGCTCTCTTCTAAAACATTTTTAGAAACTCTCACAGATGCTATTTTTAAGTTTTATTTTTAAGTTAAATTGTACTTGTTGTGTTTCAAATTGCCATACTTTTCTTAAAAACATGCGTCCATGGTGAGTAGAAGCAATGCTTTTTACTCCAGAGTCTTTGAATGCTTTAGCAGTAACACCTTGATTGTAAAACTGACGATGCCAACTCTTATTTCTGCAAGTACATTTTTCGACTGACTGTACTGTAAGACGTTTTTCAATATACGTCCATTAGTGTCAATACCAAATTTTAGATGTACATTTTCATGTTTTCTATTTCCTTTTATATATTCAATAAATGGTTCTTACTATTGCACCATACTAAGATCCCTATATATTTAAATTATTCTATCATTCATTGTAATAAAGCATATTTTATGACTTCAAAATATTGGGCAAAAGTATAATTTAAAGTAAACAGTTTTTGTGTCAAATTCAAGCCAAAAACCTTGCAATGTTTTAAAACAACATAAAATGCATTAAAAATCCCAAGCATATTTCAAGATGAAAGAGAAACCTTTGTAGTTTTGCCATGTTTTCCAGACCTTTGTTGCGGCTTTGAATTGACTCCATATTTTCTTGATTGAGAAGTGATCTTTCATAGCTTTCCATGCTATTTCGTCATATGAGACCATATTTGTTTGAGTAACATAAATAAATACATAAATACATGAGGTATCTTTCATGAGGTATGTACTAAATGTTCTTCCACTATAGGTTCTTATGATTTATTTAGGTGATCTTTCAAATTCTCATAGGTGCTTGAAAAATTACATAAATGATTTTTTTTGAAGTTCTAAAAGACACTTTAAATAGTTTTTTATTTGATTCCTATAAGTTTAAAGAGAAAATAGGGTGTTCCTTGTTGTTAATTAGGATGTGTTGTTTTTTTTAGTAAGTCACACAAAGTGCACTCACAAGGTAGGTTTCTAGATATTTATTTTGTATTTTCGTGTATAGGTCTAAAATGCGAATAGTGAGGCAACTAAATATTTTTCTGATTGTTAATATTTTTACAGACCAATAAACGTTTATTTTACGGCAATTACATTAAGCTAGTGGAAGACGAATATTGCATGATCACGTTCAGAAATATTGAAATCTTGACAGACCACAAAATCAAGTGATTCATTGGTACTAAATCACTGATGTAGAACTACTTAACTGATAGGAAAATTGTGTTGTTTACATTTATATTTATGTTTCCATGGCTACGGTTATGTACGTAAGGGATAGTCACAGACACATTTTGTAATTTCCTGTATAAGTAAGCTGGTTTTTTATTTTGCAGGCACAATGGTGTAGACTAGCAGATTAAGATAGACACACACGGTTATATGAATTAACCTGGAGGCCCCGTTTTGAAGTGGATATACGCGTATATAAATAAAAAAATAAATAAATTGATGTATATATGTGTGTGTGTGTAGTTTATTAGTTTTTAATATACTATATTGTAAGTGTATAATATATTTATCGCTTTAAATTAAAGTAATGATACTAACCATATGTTACATAATATGAGTATGTAATATTATATATTATATAATAATATAATATTATATTATAACAACGTTTTCTGTAAAAAAGTTAATTTAACTGTAAAAATGATTTTTTAAATAAAAAAATAACTTCCCACGTTTTGAAAAAGAGTTAAACTAAGTTTGTATTTACAAATGGTTGATGCTAAACTATTTTAACAAATATTACCATTTTTTAATGCAAAAGACTTTTTTCAACAAAAAATCATTTAAAAAAACGGCTCGGGGAAATTTTCAAAAATAGTCTTAAATTATTCCAGATACATTTAGAAGTCAAATTAAAAAGAAAAATCATAAGTTCTCTGACATTCGATTTCTAGTTGCTTCAGGACCAGTTGCAATGCTTTAATATAATGTAATCTAAAAACACAATTAACTGAATATAATATGACTGCTTACCTTTTATACTTTTTATAGTGATTTTCCTTTTTTGTCGTGTTCTAGTTATCAATTTTCCCATTGTTTCATTTAAAAGGAATATGGTTATTTGTACTCATATATAACGAAGCACTCTATATCATTATTAATGTTGTTTACTGCATCTTCTGTATTGCTTTGAAATTATACTGCTTTTTAGAGTCACAGATTTAATCATGTTTCATCAAATTAGTTTAATTATAAAAGAATTTAATTCGTATTAAAAGAGTTTCTATGCTCTGAAAAAAGTAAAAAACTACGTCAGATATTTCCTTTAGTGTAGTGTGCGTTTTTTTCTTAATTTCCTATTACCAAACGGATATTACAAAGTATCTGTACTCCAAATATTCACATTTTGCTAATATTACGATGAATAAGTCATGTAAATTTTACGATGAACTCGTGTAAATTGGCGGGCACGAGTCCGTCTGGCAGTCGTAAAACAAAATAAAACACGTTTTAGTAAAAATATTGTAATACATTTTATTAAGTATAAAAATGTACCTTATAGTTAATGAGGTACAAGTTTTATGGATGGTGTCAGAAATGTTATCAGAAACTTGGTTGAAATTAAGCAATCTCCAAATATCCAACAGAAAAGTTTACGCAACTAAACTGCTTTCTCTAATCAAACGTAGACTTAAGAGACAATTAATTTCAAACAAACAGACTAAATGAACAAATGCATACATCCACTTAAAATGTTAAGTTTTATTTATTCACCACGACGACTACTCACTCTGAAAGTAAATGCTCTAGGATAAATCAGTGTCTGATGTACATAACGTTATTTAAAATAATGTATCGGTCATAGTCATTAGTAGAACTATTCAAACCCTTCAGAATTTTTTTTTATTTATTCATATGAATAAAACACACAGGGTGTAAAATGCTGTTTGAATTGGTTGCTATTAAATATGTAAATGATTATTTATATATTTTCGTCGTACATATATTTTTACAAGGTTTTGTTTAAATTGTTGAACTGTTTTATTTAAAGGAGTTAAGTACGTTGAATTCATTTTGTTGGAAATTTTATTTGCACTTCCAATTTTTTTGTGAAATTATTTTATAACGCTATAATTTATTTTTATATGTTGGTCCAAAACATAATTTGGTTACTTGGGGGATTCGATTTACTTAAATGGTGGAAATTTTGTATATGGTTGACGATCGCTCTTACCAACATTAACGTCGGTTAGAAAATCTCGTGTCCATCTAAAAGGTCTCGTTTCTGTTTGATCGAAACAACCCTTGTAATACTGAAAATGCTTATATTATATGTGTTATTCGCAATTGCCGAATTTGGGAATTGCCCGAAATTTTTACTCATTCCGCGAAGTGCGAATCTTGTTTTACGCAATTCGCGGCGTGAGCATTTATTTCGGGCAATGGGCCAAATAAAGTACCAACTCCGCGGAGCGCGTATTTCTATTTGCACAATACCCGAAGTAAACATTATTTCTGCCATTGCGTAAATCAAAATACTCAGTCCGCGAAGTGAGCAATTCATTTTACTCACTCCGCGAATTCCGTATTCTGCTTTTACTCAATAGCCGAAGTGGCCGTGTTCACTGTGTAACCGCTACTGAAACAGAACGCGAAAACTGCAAACTTGGACTTCAAAAACAAGCTGAAAAAATGATATCCAACTCTCAGAAAATGTTGCCACCTCTTTCCCTTGGTGATAATGTCTTGGTTACCATTCCAGATGTTGACCGTGGCCGCCTGACTCCACGGAACTTTATGGCTGTCATAATGGAAGTAGTGGAGCCAAATTTGTATACCCTGGGAACCAAACATGAGAAATTGGACAACGCTTTTACCAGAAACCAGTTTCAAGCAGCTCCAAAAAATGTTTAAAGACTGAAGAAGTCCCTGCAAATCTTGTCACTGTAAGGAAAGAATCAATGATGTCGTCAGGTTCCAAACAAGGATTTGTACGTTGTGGTTGTAACAATAACTGCATAAATAAATCATATACTTCCGTGAAACTTAGCGTAAAATGTAATTCAAAATGCCATAATAGTGCTCCCTGTAACAATAAGTAATTAAGAACTGCATTTAATCAAAATCTGTTATAGATATTAAAATTTTAGTGAGGGAAGGTTTTACTTATTTTAATGTTTAACAATTAGGTCTCTTAGATTAGTTATTTTTTCTATTATATGCTGTTACACTGTTTAAGAATAAAATAAATATAAAGATTGCAACCCCTAAGAACTACTCAAAAAATACAAAAAAAAATTATGTTAGTAAATTTGTAAGGATTATTTGAAAATTAAAAAATAATGTAAGTGAAGATGTTGACGGAACTCGGAAGGCTTTAAAGGTCGACGTTCGCTCCACAACGTTTAACTTTACACGTGGCCTACCTACACCATTCTATGTGTCTGTGTTCGCATACTAGCGTTGTCAGTTTTCAGAAAGTGTAATTAACAAAAGAGTGAGATACAACGGGGGAATTTAACGTGCAGGCAGAACGGGGGAATTTAACGTGGAGGAAATTAATCTCCTAAAGTCATTAAAAGACAAACCTACACTAATTTCCTGAAACAGAGGCAACTCGACTTTCCTTATCTTGCCGTTGTTCAGTAGAGTCTAAAGTTGGTTTTCTATCCTAATTAGTCTAACGTATACCGTACAACTATTACATGTACTGTAGCATATAACGACTATAGTATTTTTTGTAGCATGTCACGACAAACCGGATGAGACACATTAAAACGCATTTTTAAACAGATTTTTAACCCAGTTTTTTAGCTAAGTCTGTCATACCATCATATTGTTACGACGGCTTCATTGTATGGTCGTATGGTACAGTGGAAAACAAAATACAAAACATCAATTAAGTCACTAATCACCAGTTTTGATTATCACAATTCAACAGTTAGAAATCAACAAGATAGTTTCTTACAACAAATCAAATACAAATTCTTCACACGCAATAATAATGTCAACTAATAGAGTCTCGCACAATTATAAAACATAACATTTCGCCACAATACTTCGAGCCGCACTGGGAAAAATCGCCACTTAAACTGACTGCTAAGCGCAGTATTGTTTAAATAGATAGCACCAGTGTTCCATAATAAACCATAATAAGCGTCAAAACTAAAACAAAACACTAGAACGTAATTGATTGTGGTCTTGACAGAGTGCGCGCGGCCGGCGAAGTATGGAACAGTCTCGCTAACGCACGTTGAGAATCACGTACGCACACAACATTACAGCCGGATTCCACTGGAATAACCGAGAAACACGTAGAATATTGTGTAATGTCGTAACAATATGAATCGTTCATGGGGGTTGCTGTGTTTCTATTGTTGTGTGTCATCATTGTTAATGTCGTAACAATATGAATCGTTCATGGGGGTTGCTGTGTTTCTATTGTTGTGTGTCATCATTGTTAATGTCGTAACAATATGAATCGTTCATGGGGGTTGCTGTGTTTCTATTGTTGTGTGTCATCATTGTTAATGTCGTAACAATATGAATCGTTCATGAGGGTTGCTGTGTTTCTATTGTTGTGTGTCATCATTGTTAATGTCGTAACAATATGAATCGTTCATGGGGGTTGCTGTGTTTCTATTGTTGTGTGTCATCATTGTTAATGTCGTAACAATATGAATCGTTCATGGGGGTTGCTGTGTTTCTATTGTTGTGTGTCATCATTGTTAATGTCGTAACAATATGAATCGTTCATGGGGGTTGCTGTGTTTCTATTGTTGTGTGTCATCATTGTTAATGTCGTAACAATATGAATCGTTCATGGGGGTTGCTGTGTTTCTATTGTTGTGTGTCATCATTGTTAATGTCGTAACAATATGAATCGTTCATGGGGGTTGCTGTGTTTCTATTGTTGTGTGTCATCATTGTTAATGTCGTAACAATATGAATCGTTCATGGGGGTTGCTGTGTTTCTATTGTTGTGTGTCATCATTGTTAATGTCGTAACAATATGAATCGTTCATGAGGGTTGCTGTGTTTCTATTGTTGTGTGTCATCATTGTTAATGTCGTAACAATATGAATCGTTCATGGGGGTTGCTGTGTTTCTATTGTTGTGTGTCATCATTGTTAATGTCGTAACAATATGAATCGTTCATGAGGGTTGCTGTGTTTCTATTGTTGTGTGTCATCATTGTTATCTGTCCCCCAAAGGATCTTATGTTTCTAGATCTTAATCGCTTTGATCGTTCACTCTGTTTAGCTCGACCTTGGTATCCACCTTCTACATTTTTCGTGAAATGCCCATTCCATTATTTGTTTCGGAAGCCGGCCCTCTTGTACATGCTTATACCAACTGAATCTTTCAATATTTATGTCGCCCTGGCACCGCTATTGTCTTCCTATTTCTGTTATTGGAAATCATGGTAACTTGTTACCTTCCTACGTCTCACTTCTGCGTCTCAAGGATCTCTTCGAGTTTCAATTTTAAGGGTCATACTTCAGTACGCGCCTGTATATTTTATTATTACACCACAGATACTTACAAATTTCTTTTCCATATATTTTTTGTTCAAATAAAACTTATAGTTTTACCTTATTTCCTTTCCATCTTGCGACTTCGTTATATAAACATGTTCCCATCTTCAGGTTTAAAAACTTTTCGTTCTCACATGAAGAACTTGTCAACGTAAATAAAAACTTTTACTAACATCATTAAAAACACACTACATTAATAACGTACCGCGCGAAGAATCAGTGCGCACTGTTCGGGTTCATAATCGCAACTGCTGATTTCTCATTTGTCTATAATCTGATAAACATGTTGTAACGCAGTATCGTACAAGCTGTTCGAGTTAAACGACAATTGATCGTTGAGCACTAGGTTTTTTTGTGTTCTCGATGCTTTGTAGATTCAGAATTCTTCTAAAGCGCTCATAATTCGCCCTTTGTTGCAAATATGTAACCGTTTCAAATTTTTGGCGCAACTAGTGTATCCGTGGTTATTATTAATCAGATGTAACGCGAAGTTGGAGGTAGTATATAGTATATTTTTGTTGCAAACTATGCTGTTGAATATCGCAACGGCTTTTCTTCTTCTATCTTCATATCTTTTACTGATTCGTCTAACATTCCATCGTCTGTTATTTTTATGACCCAAAATTTGTAGATTTCACAATATCGTCGCGACGGTCTCACGGATCCTCGTATGACACAATAGAAACAAAATACAGACACAAATGAAGTACCGGTAACTAATTACCAGATTTCGTGGGTCGCAAACAAGAATTTGAAATCAACAAGATACTCCATTAGAGTAATTCCAGTTAAATTTGTCAACACGCAATTATAATGTTAACTATTAAGAGTTCCGCATTAAAGATAACACAGTAAACACTTTACACAAAAAACGTGTTTTTAGGTTAGACGTACAATAACTTTGTTAAATGACTAATAAATGCATAAAAGTTAAAAACAAAACTTTTAAAGAATTTAATTCTGAGAAAAATGGTGTAAATAAAGTCAATAAAAATCAACAAAAAATTCCAATTGTTTCCAATTTTCCAAAATTTGTTTTTAGGCAAAGATTTTTCTGTTTTACGTCGGATATCATGAAACTTATGGGAGATACAGTTCTGCGACCTGTTTTATTCGACTTTTCAGGTCAAAAACCATAAGAAACAACAGAATTCGCCCCTTCCCAGAATTTCAGAAAGTCTTCATTTACCCGGGGAAACCGAAACCCGGGCGAAATCTTTCGCTAGCCGTGACTCGCTTACAAAGCGTTTCCGGACATAGGTTTATATGAAATTTTTTCTTCTTTTACACTATAGAACCATTTCTCAAATGATTTCCCTCTCCTCCCGGACACCCTGTGTATAGCCTGAAAATATACATATATATACATTCATATATAAATTTATGAATACATTTATTCAGTTCGGTATTTTAAACACTATTGTTACACAATTCAATAAGCTTCCGCATCAGGTATTGAAGAACTTCATACTTCTAATCACTACAGTCTGATTGTCTATAAAACAAAGCTTATGAATAAAGTTAACGGATTCCGTTTACGCACTTATTCTAAAGAGGATTGCGTAAAAAGAGCGCCTTTTCTTTAAACGGTTGGTAGTTGCTAGGAATTTGTAACACTATTTCCTATTTTTGATACTGTATTTCTGTATAACAATTTTATAACTTTTATCAGTATAATGCTTACGTTTGTGTTATACAAAGTTATCCATAATTTTACTTGGGAACGCTATCTTATGCTTTTTGGACGTGACGTATATTAACCGTTCCGCTTGGTCGCCTGCTCTTTCTTTTTTACTATTTTAAGTCACAAAATACGAAATAAACCTATAACAACGTTCAAAATGTACCACGTAAAATAAAAATTAGTCGGCTTCCTCAGAAAGAAGTTACACAAGAGATATCAAGTCATTTTGAAAACTTAATGTGTGTTTGTTTTTACTTATATCACCAATCGAGTAATTTTTATTACTGTTTCTTTATTGGAAAATTATCTGTACAGTAGGACTACACTTCAAACCAAAGTTATCGTTGTTTTGTTACGATATTATGCAGTATGCAATGTAATTCTTGTTTTCTTTTGGCTAAACTCACCGGTGAAAATTTTTCATGTATTTTACAAAGAACGCTTCGTAATGCTTTCTGCAAGTAACGCAGTTTCTGGAAACATCTGTAGAACGCATATACTTGCTAGTAAATAGTTAAATGTACAAAGCAAATTATTTATATCATTTTATTTGATACGAGAAAGTGTAAAAAAAAACTAAAAAATTACCATACAGAATTTATTTTTAGAACTTTAAGTAAATGTCCGCCGTCAGAAAAGTATCAATTTGTTCTAACATTATCACGTTCAATCCAATAGCTACATAGCTGGTTCTTATGTATTACCGTTTCTATAACATAAATTAAATTCTACAAATAATTTAAACTTTTTTATTTTGACAATATGAAACTACATTAGTGGTAAAATATCACGATGACATACAAATAGTGTGTGGTGTGTTTGCAAATAAGACAACGCTAATTATTACTTAGAAAAAGTATCATAATTATTTTCTTCTTTGTCTCCTTATAACCCATAATACTTCTTCAAGGGTATAACCCGTAATTAGTTTTAGCCTTCTAAATGCTTTAGTGGTTAGGTTAGGTTGGTTTGTTGGTTGGTTGGGTTAGGTTGGTTGGGTTAGATTGGTTAGGTTAAGTTAGGTTGGTTGGGTTAGGTTACGTTAGGTTAGGTTGGTTGGTTGGTTGGTTGGGTTAGGTTGGTTGGGTTAGGTTACGTTAGGTTAGGTTAGGTTGGTTGGTTGGTTGGTTGGTTGGGTTAGATTGGTTAGGTTAAGTTAGGTTGGTTGGGTTAGGTTGGTTGGGTTAGGTTACGTTAGGGTGGGTTAGGTTGGTTGGGTTAGGTTACGTTAGGTTGGGTTAGGTTGGTTGGGTTAGGTTACGTTAGGTTGGGTTAGGTTGGTTGGATTAGGTTACGTTAGTTTAGGTTGGTTGGTTGGTTGGTTGGGTTAGATTGGTTAGGTTAGGTTAGGTTAGGTTGGTTGGGTTAGGTTACGTTAGGTTAGGTTAGGTTTCGCCTCTATTTCAGCCTCTCAAACCCATGACTCAGTTGTTTTAAAAGTTTTTCTAAACAAACAATCATTAAGATGCAAAATGCAATTTTCTTACATGTTACATTGGGTCCTTCAGTCTCCCGACTGGTTTGTACCCTCCCCGTGGTGCGCGTGTTACGCAGTCTCTCACAGGTATATGGGACCTAGAGTTTAACGCCGGATGTTACATAAATACATGTTATTTAAATAATTTGCATATATAATTTATATGTTATAGAATCTATTCTGCTTATGACCATACAACGTAATGATATTTAGCGGTGCATTGGTAAAGCAGTTTGTATGCATATCTTTTCACGCATCAGCTCAATAAGCGTGACGCAAGAAGCCTAACGCTATGTGGGAGCTCAGCTTTCAAAGCAGTAATTAGATGCATGGGCAACAATGTCTATCACTATGCAAACCGTTTTACTGTATAAGTCACTCAGATTTGATTCTCTCTGGCTGATATGTTGGCACTTGAAACATCATTTATATCGCTTCAAATTTGGTGGAAAATGAAAAATTAACTTCTTGTTTTAGTTAAACCATTAAGTGAAGTTTTATAAAGAATCCTCTTCTGTCACACGTGCTCTTGTTACATTCGTTGACTTCAATTTAAAAAGATTTGATAGAGCTGATACACAGTAATATAAATGCAATTAATTATTAGTTTATAGTTAAAGAAGACTGTCTTTACTTGTTACTTAAAATAGTATTTAAAATTTGATATCAAACCAATGTTTGCAATTTGTTGTTAATCGAGGCGTATCGGACACTATCCACTCTGCAGTAGTTTGTGAATTATTTTCTGAATAATTTTTAGCACCTTGATGACTCTACCTCATGTCGTCAGGGACGAACTTGTTTACCTACCGGCCACAGGCGTTAAATTTTCCCTGAGCACTTTATCACACTAGATTTGGTGACAGTAACTGTCTCGACCTGTTACCAAACCAGATCTTACAAACTAGTTTTTTACCTGTGGAGACATGAAAAAATTAAGGTTTACGAACCACGACCAAGCGTCATACTTGAGCGAAGGTTGTGCATTCTAGAGGTTATATTTACAATCTTACAGAAAAGAAGTTCGACATATAATAGACATAGTTTTATTAAATTAATTAAAACTTCAAAAATCTTCATTTCCTGTGATAATAACACGTACATTTACGTAAACAAAATATCATACTACTTTTTTTAAAGAGTGAACTACTTATGCTTACTCTGTAACGTATTGCCACGTTACAGATCCAGGGAACCCATCTTAACTGACACCTGCCAATTACATGGGCTGCCTACGTTGTAACGAACTATTATTAAAGTCAAATTAATTGAACAAATTACTTAATATAACTATAAGGAAACAAGGGTAGGTATTTTACTGATTTATGCACTCATTTTCATGTGTAACAAGACGACTTCTCTTTATTAACAACAGTTACTAAAAGATCCCATGACATCATTAATTAAACTAAAATATTTAAGTGCTTTTCATAAAACTTTGGGATCAAACTGATTATGTATTCTTATACCTCGGATCCGAGTTTACTTTAAGTATATTTATAGTAAAGACTTCTAATTATTTTCAGTTCATCTAGACGCTTGCAAGACTTCTTTTACCATTTGAAGAATGGTATTATTACTTGAAGTGATAATAATTTACATTTACATTTAAGGCGTTACAACGTATGATAAGTGAATCTTACAGTAAACTCTTAGATTGTCTCATTTTAATTTTAAATAAAATTAATCGTCTTTGAAAAGTCTCTTTTTAATGTGAGTTGTGTATCAAATATGATTAACTCTCGATAGCCAAGCTATCGAGTCACCTTTACAATTGGTCGTAGTAACCTCGTCCTGGGGTGTCTGTCTTGGGAATTCTTGGAGTCGGCGTCATCATCTGTGTCGTGTCTTCGGCAAGAATTAGGTCGGATGTTCACTGCGGAGATTGAAGTTTCTTTGGTGAAAGTAGGTGTAGTTTCACGGAGGTCCTCGTCAGCGTCTTATGCATCGTATACGTGTTTTTATGAAGTTTATGCAGATCACATCTTCAGGAGTGATGTTGTAATTGGATTTACCTCTTGAGGGGAGACGTCATCTTGCTTACCACTAGTTAAGTTTTTGTTTTACTTATTACATTTTCTTCTTAACACATCTTTATATTATTCATACATTACACAATGCTCTCCACGTTTAGCAGTGGTAGCTAATCTTCTAAAGTTAAATAAAAAAACAAATACATTTTGGTGGAGCTCTCGCTCTTACGTCTGTACGGTGTGACGGCAACATAGCGACTCTTCTCGATTGAACTGGCACATAACAACGGAGAGGGGCAAGTACTCCGCGACAATATAGTTCCTATTTTTATTTAAGTTAACATTCTCATTACCAAAAACCATACATTAATTATACATATATAATTTAAGTGAGTTATTTTAACTACTATTCTTGCCTTCAAATTTCTAATTATAAACATTATGATTTTTATATCTTCCTAAATTACAGACGACTCGATAAACACGTTGAGTCCGGAATCAACAGGTCACCGCATGATGACTAGCAAAGGGTTAATTATGATAATAATAACTTTTTACAATTCGACCCTTTTAATTATTGCTTCTGTTGATTTTCATTCACTTCTCATTCTCATACTGATTTAATACAGGGGCTTTAGGTTTAATAGTGCGATTTAAATATACTTAATCGCTCGCAAACTTAATTTTTATTTATTTAAGATTACAGTTAGAATTAAATCGTCACAACTCTGTATTCAAAACTTTAGAGATTATATGTGGACGCAACTCTATATCGTCGTTGAAAAATCTCAACGTTTTTGTAAGTAAATTAGGGTCTTATCGTACAGTAACTTTTTGAGTTTAGTAATGTCGTAAAGTTTATAGTTAGTTTCACCTACAATACAATATTTGTATACAAATTATTTGCTTTTACTTATTTACTTGTATGTAAAGTTAATTACAACTCCCGTGCCTTTAATAAAGATCTCGCTTGCACACGCACATATTTGTATTTTTTAAAACATAAATTTTGTTATAGTGTAGACTACGTTAATGTAACTTTATTGTCTCCAATATAGAAGCGTATCTTAACGCAGTATTTAATAGAAAACTGGTATACATATATTTGTATACTTTGAATCTAACGTCAATGTCAACAAAACCCTTTTCGGAAACTGAATCTCAGCTAATGTGATTTTAACCAATACAGCCAATACAGGTTTTGCAGATCATTGCTTACAAAACAATCACTTAGATACAAAAAACATAAAACTACTCCACAACATACAAAAAGGTAAAAAATGGATTTGTTAGAAATTCTAGAAATTAAAAAAAGCAATAAAAAATAACAAACATTTAACAAATGAACAAACTGAATTCTGTGTATACCCTTTATTAAAAGCTGTTATTTAGTTTAGTTTATTTTATATTTTGCATTCATATTATATTTAGTTCAGTTTATTTTGCATTCAGATTATATTTAGTTTAGTTAATTTTATATTTTGCATTCATGATTGTATTTAGTTTTTAAAGAGACCTGACTTTCCCTTGTCTCTTGCACACCCTCTCACCATCGCAACCCTCACAGATGTTCCAGATACGCCCTAAAACAGATGGTCACCAACACCACCACCACCTTTGCTCACATCCTGTGTTTTCATTCATTCTCTCATTGACAATGGCTTAGTTAGTCGAAACAGCTGTCAGAGTTAAATAAGATCTGTGAAACTTACCAAACGTTTTTATATATTTCACAAAACCTCAGCTAATGTATTTTTGCTTCCTTTTTCTGGCATACACGTGTGAAGCTATAACGGGATAACATAAAACGTTACTAGAGGAATATGATGCCTATAAAAAGTATTTACTGCCGTTTGTAGTAGTCCTAGTTGAACGCAATAAAACTCAAAAAATCAGATAAACCAGAATAGAGTTGAATTTTTATTGCTCATGAAAACGCTCTTTAACGATATCGCTCTCCATTGACTGTAATTCAACCCCCGTTCGTACATTATAATGATTTTTACGTTTCCTATTATGCACATACAGTATTCGTTTCAACGAGTTGCAATAAAAGTAGGGGCGTGACATTATAAAGCGATTTTCTGTAAGCTGTCTGTTACAAACCTCCTCTTGTAAATCTGGCGTTCTGTAATCGGATTTCGTACTTCACACCGATCAAAAAAGCAAATAACATGTAACAAAAAGTTCCTAAGAATGGAATCATAACAAACATTGCAAAATCTTGAAAAACAACTTGACGTCTCTTTAACATTCTTTCTTTTCTTTATATCTCACATTGTCATTACTCTCGCCTGCTGCTGTTTTGTAGATCAGACAACGGTACGTTTCTTTATCGTTTTTAATGTTTTGCGATTTAATTTCAAAAGGTGTCGCATTGTTCATTTAGATAAAATAAAAAAATGATAAATTTTAAACAGAATTATCACTGTTGCACACCACTATAGAAAAATTATTCCGATTAGCGCTTTCAAGCTTCACAACTCATCGTCAGATCGGAAATCTGATTCCGATGAATCCGATCTGACGATGAGCTGTGAAGCTTGAAAGCGCTAATCGGAATAATTTTTCTATAGTGGTGTGCAACAGTGATAATTCTGTTTGTGATTATAACTACTAATACAACTTTCTTAATTAGGTTTCTGATAATTTTTAATATCCTTTGTTAGTAGGTAGTAACATCAGCTTCATTTCTTTATGTATCGAAAGATTTTCTACATTAATATTCCACTGCTTATAGTGTACTTTACAAGTCTGCCTTATCTTCCATTGAGATTTTATCCTAACGCTTATTTTATTCTCAATATTTTAGAGCCTATTTTGTGTATTATATTTTTAAATCATGGCGTTTGTAAATGTCTCAATAACCACTACTATAGCTGTTCATATTTCTTTTACTACTTTTAGTGTTCAGCCCAATGACTTATCTTTGTTTCAAGGGATTATTCAATTATAAGCAAATATATAGCAATCTTTTACATTTGAGTTAAATTTCTGTGACAATCTGAAATACTGACTAACAAACAGCAAAAGGTAAAGCTAATTTTAATGTAATAACAACTACTTATCTTATAGTTTTCCTAAAAATGAGAAAATTTTATAAATTGTTCTTTCCATTGGATAACATGTGTTATCTAAACTAACTGCTATCTGTTACATTAGCTTTCCCGATATATGCTCAATAATTTTAATATGCTTAGATTACAAAGGTTTTGTAAAATATATAAAAACACTTGGTAAGTTTCACAAATATTTTAATTAACTCTGACAGCTGTTTCGACTAACTAAGCCATTGTCAAAGAGGCGAGTGAATGAAAATTACTGAACACAGGATGTTAGTGGAGTGTAGGTGGTGAACATCTGTTTAGGGCGTATCTGGAACATCTGTGTTGTGATGGCGAGGGGGGTGTGCAAGAGACAAGGGAAGGTCAGGTGACCTGTGAGATAGACACTTGACCTTCCCTTGTCTCTTGCACACCCCCCTCGCCATCACAACACAGATGTTCACCACCTACACTCCACTAACATCCTGTGTTCAGTAATTTTCATTCACTCGCCTCTTTGACAATGGCTTAGTTAGTCGAAACAGCTGTCAGAGTTAATTAAAAAATTTGTGAAACTTACCAAGTGTTTTTATATATTTTACAAATCCTTTGTATTAATATGTTTCACCAAGTGCCCAACGAGTCATCAATTATGCTTAGATTAACCTAAGAGTTCATACGTTTAAGTAGGTGCAATATTGGTGTTTTAAATCAGTCCTGAATTAGCACACATCGTCGGACTCTACGTTTTAGAGACCGAGATCCTAACACAGTTAGCTGCTTGAATAATTACTTTCCGGTGCGCAGTTACGAGCAAGTTTTAATTACAATAAAATGAAAAACTACAACAGCGTCAATGTAAACGCTTAATGTATAACTTTAATCTAGTTATTTGAATTAGCAGTCTCTGTAACTTCAACTTCGTCGTGCTTATTTGGTAAACTGCAAAATGTCATATTTCGGACGAAGCCTTTCAGTGTTTCCACCATTTGCAAGTCGTGATTTAGGACTTGAAAATGGTAAAATTACTGAAAGGCCTCGTCTAGAACATGACATTTAGCAGTTTAGCAACCAAGCACGACGAAGTTGGAGTATAACTTTAACTCCTACAATAATATTACTATGTCGTAAATATAAATGATCTATATTCATGTTGTATATACGCTAAGTTCTAAACGCAAAACCATTTGAACCATATTTCAAAACATTTTGTATATGTTAGCATTGTTCCGTTAAAAAAAGTATAAATATTATACAGGTAAGAAAGAACGTTTACTTTGAACTAGATAATTTCAATTTATTTAAACTTGCTTAGTAAATTCTTGTGCACCCTTACTTGTTTCTAGAGTTTAGTACTTTATAGTGTCTGCTGTATATATGAAGTACTTCCGCATATTTCTTATCCTCCTGTCGTGTGCTGTTTCTGCTATTACTAGCGGTTTTTCTTCTATTCTACCAACCCTCTAGTTAGAAATCTTTATGTTCTAATATCTAGTCAATCACTTGAGAATAATCTATAAATATCACAATGCTGAGCAAGTACAGTGAGTCATAGGCGAGTTTGCCTGCGACCTGTATCCTTTCACGAGGACGAGTTTTTTAATAGCCGTGAGACGCAATAGTCGTTGTTCAGTCAGAACGTAAATTCTTTTCATTATTAGTTTCGAATGCTATTTAATAAATTGAATAACTTAGTTACATCTACTATTTTTAATAAGGAGTTCTTAATGTAAGACAAATGAAAGTTAAACACAGTCACCTACACGCGCGCACGCACTCTCTCTCTCACACCCATACCCCCCCACACACAACAGTGGGGTTGGGTCGGTATAGCCTTGTTTGTTAATGGTGATCTCAAATGTGAGATGCAGTATATGTTGGGTGTTGGGTGCTCTAATAATCAGGCTGAGCAATTGGCAGTCTTGAAGGCCCTCGAAAAGATAGCTGAATTAAATTTTATTATAACTATTTTGAAAACGGCAGCTGTTTACACCGACAGCAGAGTAACTCTGGACTCACTTAGGAGCTCGAGGAATCATAACTACTTGATAGAAGAAATAAAGAATAAGTTAAGACGTTTAAAGGCGGACAACTGGTCAATTGATTTTGGTTGGGTTAGGGCATATGTGGGTATTTTTAGTAATGAACTGGCTGACAATCCGGCTAAAGAAGCTGCGTCCAGTAGCAGTATGGTGTGCTATAAACGAATACCAAAAAGTGCAATGATTGTAACAAATTTCATGAGGTGAGCCTAATGGAGTGCAAAGTGAGTGGGAACAAACATCAAATGCAATGCTGAATAAGTTGTTTTTCCCTAGTGTGAAGCACAGACTGTCCTCAAGGTTTGCACTGTCTCCTAATTTTACCACCATGGTGACTGGTCATGGCAGGCTTAGAGCCTACTACTATCGTTTCAAAATACAAGATGATCCAATATGTGTCTGTAACGACGGTGACCAAACAGTGGAATGTTTGTTATATGAGTGCAATATGTTGGATGAAGAAAGACGGGTTTTCAAAAATAGTGTACTAAGGAGTGGTGGACGATGGCCTCCAAGTAAAAGTGAATTGATGTTATGTTATGTTATGTTATGTCTTCAAAATATGTTAGACAGTTTATTAAATATGTTAATAACATTGATTCTGATTCTTTGTAGTGTTTATTGTTATTGTGCTTGTATATCTATTTTGAATTATTGTATGCGTTTATTATTATGAATTAACTTTCATATTGGTTGAACAGCTTCATCATGCGGGCATACATACATACATACAGTTTTAACATGTTAATAATATAGTACTAATTCATTGTATCATTGTCATTGATTGATTTTTATTTTTCTTGTTTATTTTGAATATTTGTAATTGTTGTTTTGTTGTTATAATAATGGAGTTGTCTTTATATGTATTGAGAATTAGCTTGTACTAAGTTTATATATAGCATGTAGTATTACTTTATTTGTAATGGAGAATGGTGATAAAATAAAGGTATTAAAAAAACCACACACACACACACACACACACACACACACACACACACACACACACACACACACACACACACACACACACACACACACACACACACACACACACACACACACACACACACACACACACACACACACACACACACACACACACACACACACACACACACACACACACACACACACACACACACACACACACACACACACACACACACACACACACACACACACACACACACACACACACACACACACATTTTAATCTGTTTGAAACATTGTTACAAATAACATGGGATTCGGTTGTAATAAGTGTAGTAAATATAACACGTTAAACAAGCTATGTAAACATATTTTTAAGAGAATCGCTCGAATTGTGATCTTATAACACTGGGAGACGTAAAAAAACACTACACAAATCGTTACTCATTAGGAAATTCATTTAATAATGGTTTTAATTAACCTATACACTTGTCAATCAATCCAATTATCAAAACGCATGTTACTGAAACATAATAAAAGTCGAATTCAAATAACTGCGCACAGTAGTTAACTATTAACACTTTACACTGAATACCTCCATCAAGAAAAGCGAAAAATCTTAAAACTTAAAACTGGCCGTTGCTTTCGAAATTTCATTTTTTAATTCTCAGCGATAGCGTATACGTTTATCGCTGTTTTCGCGTAGTAATATTATGCATTCATTTTATGATCTTGTCGGTGGTAAGTGGAGGATAACCGCTCACTCGAAGGAACCGAGAAACCGGTTGGACTTCCGAACCTGCGACATTCAGCCAACCTTGAACACCGTAGCGTGACTGTAAAGTGTATGAATTCAACAAAATTTGCCTATATTGTAGGCGTAGAAATATAAGTTAAACTAAACAAAAAAGCTTTTCTCTTTGAGTTTACTTTGATACCAAACACAACAAAAATTTTAACTCCGAGCTTGGTCCTATCTTGTTACCGAAATTCTGTTTACTTCTTACTGGACTAGTCTTTCGGTGTCTCCACAATTATCAAGTCCTAAATAATGCTTGTTTAGTTCAGTTCAGACAATTATTGAGGGTTTCCTTTATTATTTGGAAATTGTAGAGACATCCAAAAGCTTCCTTTTGTTTGAAAGAAATAGTAGTTGGAATAAAGGTTGCGACAAATTTGGAATATTGTTAACGAAATTACTCTGACACAGAAAGTTTAATTACTTTGTTATTCTAACTGAAAGACGTAAGTCACTTCTCACAGTTCCCACAGTCGACCTAATTAATCAGTGGGACACACTGACAGTTTAAAGTATTTTCCACAGCTAAAATGAATCTTACACAGGGACACTTCGTTTTCTCTAACTTTGTTTCAATTTGAGCCACTCAGGACTCGCTCCAAGCAAGATTACGTTTGACTGAGCTAGATTAACATGGATACATGTTTCTATAAAAATAAAGACTTGTTTTTGATTACACATGTATAATTTCATTCACTTTCTGTATAAATAGCTAATTATGATTTACAGTGACTCGGAAAATAGATCGCTGATGGGTATACATTTGTTAAATCGAATCTGCAAAGACTGAATTGCAAATATCCCCACATAAGACCAAGGTTATGGCTTTTTGTAGAACTGATCCCGTACAAGCAAAAATTGTTATAGATGCTCCTGCCCTGGAACAAGTTAGCAATTTTGAATGCCTGGGCTACAGTGTGTCTTATAATGCAAGCAACGGCGTTGTGAATATGTTGGATAAGTTCAACTGTACGTGCCGGACCATTAGGCAAACACTTAAGTCAGCAAGTAAAGGAACACGCTCAAAATTTTACAAGGTCATGGCTCTTCCCACATTTCTTTATGGGTCTGAGAATTGGACTTTAACGAAAGGCCAGGCCAGACGCATCCAAGCAGCTGAAATGAGATTTCTCAGGCACGTGGCAGGGTATAGGCCTACTCTCCATGCTCATAAAAGAAATTCAGAAATACTCCAGGAACTGAATATTATGAGTATACTCAACAGGATCGCTCAGAATCGGCTGAATTAGTGGGAACATCTTTGCCGAATAGATGACTGTCGCATCCCCAAACAACTATGATAGTATAAGCCGAGGGGACGGAGAGGTTTGGAACTTCCGAGGAAGCGCTGGAGTGACCAGCTGTAATCTTTGCCTATTTAAGACCGTAACAAACCATCCTTGCTTTAACCCTTGAAGATGATGATGATTATGATTTTGCGGTGGACAAGCAGTTAAGATTTAAATTTTACCTTATTGAAACGTTTAATAAGTATTCATTGTTGCCGTCGTTATCACCATGACCATCTTGATCATATGACTTTACACTAGGTGTCCGCCCAAGTATTCATTGTTGCCGTCGTTATCACCATGAGCATCTTGATGATATGACTTTACACTAGGTGTCCGCCCAAGTATTCATTGTTGCCGTCGTTATCACCATGACCATCTTGATCATATGCCTTTATACTAGGTGTCCGCCCAAGTATTCATTGTTGCCGTCGTTATCACAATGACCATCTTGATCATATGACTTTACACTAGGTGTCCGCCCAAGTATTCATTGTTGCCGTCGTTATCACCATGAGCATCTTGATGATATGACTTTACACTAGGTGTCCGCCCAAGTATTCATTGTTGCCGTCGTTATCACAATGACCATCTTGATCATATGACTTTACACTAGGTGACCGCCCAAGTATTCATTGTTGCCGTCGTTATCACCATGAGCAACTTGATATCACTTTACTCTAGGTGTCCGCCTACTCATCAATAAAGGCTTCTGTTGTCATGTTCTTTCTGGAACTGAATAACTCGTTCTATGAAATAAAATATATGTTGCCAATGTTTTTTTGTAAACAAAACAAACCAAGTTGTAGAGCTGTGTGTTTTTTAAGCCTTTTTCTTAATCAAATGATGTATCGTTGTTTAAGTTTAGCCAGCTCTAAAGTAAGCAAGTTAACGGCCCTTCTTTACCTCTGCACTTCAACTGGAAATGTATTGGTTTTCAACTTATGACAGTTCCAATAACATAGTAGTTTCCCGACAACACTATTTGTCACATTGTCTGCACTGGCTTCTGGAATAAGTTTCCATACTTTTGGTTCAATAAACCACTTATATTCGGCGCTTCTGGAAAACGTTTTCTTCAGAGAGTACTATAAATCTGAAGCTCGCGCGGCCGCTGTCAATACCGGGCTGTCAGGCCGTGGTCGGTTGCCATTACGTCGGTAGCGTTTCGATTCCCCGTCGGCAACCTTCCTCAGGCAGCCAAGAAGCGACAGAGGTTAAAAACACAATAGCGGGAGATGTAAGCCGAACACTACCCGATGCAGGTATCGGGATGATAAAAGTAATTTTGAATTTAGATATGTAAATAGTTTTACTTCTAATATATTAAGGTCTTGATATTTTTTGCCTCTTTTCTGGTTGATAGACGTTTTACTTGCTCGATAAAACTGTTCTTTGCCTCAGTAATTTAATTTAAGTTGTCCTACAAAAGTTAGGTTTTATATATTTGTCTCTACCTAGAACATTTCATGAGTTTTTCATGGATTAGTACAGTACGTTTCTAGATACTAAATAATATGATGAGTGAGACACTTACAATTGTTGCTGAGTCGTTACGACGCCAAACACACAACTGTAAGGTATTCACAACATACGCCCTATTATCCTTAGCCCTTGAACATAAATCGCAAGCAGAACTCGTTAACATTGTACAGCTTTCGTTTGACCTGTGAAGGTAGTTAAAAGGAACACGTGTTTAGAAGGCAGTTAGTGTGTGAGTTAAAAATTCGATAAGAAGTAACGCCAATTAATATGTGATAAAGTGCTAAACCGACAAAGGTGAGCAACACTTAAACAAGCATCCCGTGAGGGACAAACTGACTATATATGTTTGCCGCGAAATCATACTTTAACCGTCTCTATAAATTAAATATAGCTGGACGACAGAATCTGTGTATCCGTACAAAATATTAATGGCGTGGGGGTCAATTTGTATATGAATAATTTCAAGTACACATATCTGAAATAACTATTTACGCAATGTTTAATTTAAGTGTTTTCAAAATCGAATTCGTGGCCAGTGTTCAAATCGTGTGACACTAGGGAAAGGGGTTATTATTGTGAGTTTCCTTATGACAATCATTATAAAAAATTCTCTTGTGTTGATACTGGGACGTAATACACGTTTAAGTGGCCGGACAGTCTTTGCATTTAACAGTGTATACAAAATTGGAACGTCTGTCTTTGGCGCCGGGTCTTCGACGCGAGAGAAACAGCCTAGCTACCTTTTATTTAATTTACAAAATAATTACTTTTAATTAAATAAGATAGGAAGAGAAAATATTTGTAAAACTTATAATTGTTAATCGTTGATCGCAATATAACTATATGACATACATTACATTAATACTAAGCAAAAATATTAAAAAAGAATGGACAGAGCAAGAATAGTAATGGTTTCCTCAGGTTTTCCTTAGTTGCACTAGACCTCAATTGTTAACTTGGTGTACAGCGTTTTCATTTTATATTTAAAAAACATAATTAAGATTGTAGCATTTGTTTTACGAAAATTAGTTTATCAAAACTTTATTTTGAGTAAACATATTTTGTGTTTATATACCACTAATTTTACAATAATTGGTATACCATTGGACAAAATAAACAAAGTTAGTCGTCTACCTACATGATAAAAAAATTAATAATATATGTAGTCTTGCAGCAAGATTGGCCTTTATATATGAGTAAGCTAAATAAATTAACTCGTTATTTCCCGTGAAAATTCTTTTGTGAAATGCTACTGTTTATTTTCCAAATACAAGTTACTTAACATTTTATTAGATACAATTTTATTGAATTAGTTACAGTTACGGAATATAGAGCAAATTTCATTTTAATCTTATTTCGAGGTACTATAATTTAGTTATTACAAAAATGGTTTTAATTAACATTTGTCATCCCTTTTGATTATAGTATTAAGAAAGGTACAGCAATTTTAAGAAAGAAATCAGTAAAAATCATAGATTACATTAACTTAAAACTATATAGTAAGTTTTTTATTATATTAATTATATGTTAATAACACGAAGCATAGCAAATAAGTTATTTGTAAGTTTGTTATTATAATAATTATATGTTAATAAGATGAAGCGCAGAAAATAAGTTATTCGTAAGCGGAAGCGTTATTTTTAATGGTAAAACCTTTAAAGCGCCGAACCAGCAACTACAAGTGTATTTTGTGTACGCACATAATTAATTATGTATTACAAGAACAAAACTTCCAGTAGGTAAAACACAAAACACGGAATGAATTTAATGCCTGCAAGTTTGTTATGAAGGCAGTGTAAACTTTTTTGTCCCATGAGGCAACGAGGAGACAAACTGTGGGTTCCTTGAAAGACTATAATTTATTTATTATCCTACTGATAAAAAGTTAGAAGCCCCTGATGAAGTAAAACTTTTTAACTACAAAAGGGGAATTGTTAACCTCTGCCTTACACGTTGGAGTAACAGTTTTGTAAACTGTGTATCAGGATTCTTCTTTACCATTTAAAATTTAGACATTTCAATAATTTAAACTTTTAAATAATAATTTTTTTAAAATAATTTTTAACGTTGTATTCATAAACATAAATTTGTCTAATGTTTATACCAAACTTAAAAGTATCCTTACAATAACTATTTCTATTAAGGCTTTAGGGTACCAAAAATCATTCAGGGAATGTTTCTCGTAGGGTGAGGTTAATGGTAATAGGCTAAGACTTAAATGTAAAGTAAAGTAGTATCTTTGAGTGTCTGATCCTGCTCTTAATTTCATTCAGAGAACTTCCTCCTTTGGTTCTTCTGCTCCTGACGCCGTTAGGAAAACATCCTCTTCCATGACTAAGGACCATTTGCCATCTTTAAGTTTCGCGAAACCTTTACCGGACAGCATAAAAACGAAAACAGGTAAACAACTAAATAGAATAGAAATAAAAGTTCAGATGAAGTATGCGAAACGGAAAATCTCTAACCAGTAAATAGCACATGTAAAAGAAATTAATCTTTCAAGTTTATAATTTTTAAAAACCTAAAATTTATTGTTAAATAATTGTAGGGTAGAAGAGATAATCTTTTATGTAACACTGAAATAGACATATACTTTATTACATTAAAAATTGATCGCTAATAAAATGCGTAATTCTTTTATTGTTATGAAAGGCCGTTATATGGAACAAGGTTCTGAAAACTTAAGACAATTTCTCGTTAACTAGCGATGGTTGCTAATATATTTTATGTTGCTTAAATATGCTAACATATTTATGTGACTATTAGCACAAAATCTTTTTAGAATAATTGTGTTACGTGCTAATTAAGCAAAAACGCATTTAAAAAAAATTATTTTTCACTTTAGTAATTTTATCATTATAATATACATTTTTCCTTTTTTACTTGCCTTCGTTTTCATACTTTCACTTAATTCTTAGAACTGTCTATTTTGTAAGTAATCTGAAATATATTTACATATTCTTGAAGAAGAGAATTGTCACAAAACGAGCTCCAGACAAGTGTTACGTAATTATACAGATTCGCCCACTAAGGTTGTACATGTTTTGTGTGTGTGTTTGTGTATGTAACAATTCTTTGTCTCTGTACAGCAATGTAAAAATAGCCTAAATGTTTGTGTTTGAAGTTTGAAATTGTAGACTGAGTTGCGATTTTGTACAGATCCATTACATAAAAGTTCAATAGAAATTGGTAAGAATTTTTTCATTTGTGTGTTGACAAATACCTGTGTTTGTCTGTTTACATATAATGGTTATTTTTCATACTTTAAGTACTTCTCAGGAAATCAGAATCATGTTATCCTGATAAACATAAACATTGCACATGATTTCGAAACCGTGTTATCTTGCGTTTTCTAAAATCATAAATCACTTGTTAAACGTTCATGCATCCGATAATTTAATCCAGTTGTTCAACTGTTTTCCAGATTTGTTTTAATAGTCGTAGTTTAAAATTAAACTTTAAAATTTATTATTGATCTGCAAGCGAGTGTGATTTAAACTTATAGAAAACGTAAATCCGAAAGGAACCGAGGAGAATGAAACAAAAGTTAATTTGACAGTCCAGATATATAAACGATTAATTTTAAGGTCACATTACCAAACAGTTACTAGCTCAGTTGAATAGCTAGCAACGTGTGTATATGTTTCTTTACTGATTTGTTAGTCATACTATAAAAAGTGTAACTACTATTTTACAATAGTTTATGTGACAGGTACCGTAGCTTGGGTACAAGCAAAGGAATCTAATTTTATGCAAAAGTAGAATGGAAAGCATTAAACCTTATGAGAGAAACAGTATATATAAATTTTACCGTTGCAGGAGAATATAAATTGTAAACATCATTTAATGCTGTCACGAGATGCTGGTATTACAAATACGATTTCTTAACATAACGGGATACCGACTCAGGTGTACAGAAGAAAGATGATGAATGTGAGATCTTATTATTATAGGTCGATAGAAAATCTATTTCATTTCGATTGGTTTTCTCTGTGTTCACCGATACATCTTTTATTTTATCGTATCGACGGAGCTAGATTCAATTCTCAGTACACTGTTTCTATATTGTCTTTCGCTCACTTCACTGCTTTTTGTTGTAATGTTTCTTCAAAACAAATTTCTTTTCACTAGAAATCACTGTAGTAATCTGAATTTCATGCATGAAGTATACGTTTTATCCTAATTAACTGTTACTTTAAAAAGTTAATTAAGATATAATTCAGCTCCAATCTTTTAGGAGAAATTTCTTATTTTTAGGAAGAATACCGAAAGTAAAAACGTTTTGGCTGTTGTGGAGACAAAGGGTACAATGTGGTAATAATTCGACTGCTTTTCTTAAAGACTTCCTTACTCTTTGGAAACACGCGTTATATTTTATAACCGCCTAGAAAATAAATTATAGTTAACAAATTAGGTGATTCAAACTATTCAAACCGCTGAACCATTGTAATTAGTCTTATGATATTATATAAGATCAAATTTTCCTAGGTGTTTCTCAACTCCGTTCCTCGTTTTTGCAGGCAATGCATGCATTGCTGTCTCCAACAAAGTATAAAATATTTCACTTGCCAACTTCAAACCATTTTCCACAAAAGACTTTGTAAATAAAAGAAAGGGAAATAGGAAGATCCTGTATAAGACAACATAAAAATAAAACCCAGAACAAGTGGCTACATCTAATTCTGAAGACAAGAAGAAGAAGAAGAAAAGGCGGTGTGAAAATTTCTTATCCCCTTCTCTAATAAATAGTCCTGCACCTAGTGCAGTAAGAGGCATGTATTTTTATGTTCTTCTTGATGATGTTTTCTGGGAGGGACGTTCATCTTATTTCTTTTTTGGATATAAAACTTTACAATATTTCCGTATTATGTTGATTTTTTTCAGTCGTTACTCTTCACGCACTAATTACACTTTTATATTTAGACATTTCTATTTTAGTTTTTAATTTTCAGTTTGCTATTTATATGTACCTTTCTTTGTATACTGATGTCTACTTTCATGTTTCAATTGTTGCTTTGATGGTTTGCCTTCTTTCTTTTGTAGGCGTGCTGTTTTTCTGCTAAATACTTTTACCTGATATTCCTTAAATCAGTAGTTATGTTCTTTTACCCCATTATAAATTATATTTTTTTATACCTGTATAACAGTAGACTACTAAACCAAACATTTATCCCAGAATTCATTAGAAGGTCTCAGATGATGTTCAATCTTCGTCAAATCAATATTTGCTTAAATCTTGATCTTTAATGAGTGTCAATAAGTATTGTGTCTGATAACTTAAAACTTGTTTCGTTTATTAAATTGAATTTAATATGTTAAAACTGGTCTGTAAGACCTACCATCATCTTATCTTTAATACTTCTTAATACTAAATTATTAAGATTGGCTTCATGAGAAGGTTTCATGAGAAACTCACTTGTTCCATGAGAACGTTTCCATATGTTAGTATACATCGCTGTCTGGGAGAATCAATGTTTTACGATATGTTACGTTTTACCAGTGACACAAACAGTATCATTCTTAACCACGTAGAAACGAAATAATAATTACTACACTGAAATAATGATTAACCTATACTATCATGACGTCTACAAACTGCAAAAGGAAGGTTTATCTTTGCCACAACAATAAACTCGATATGTTGATTATTGCTGTTTCTATTTTCTGTTTCTAGCGTCTTACATTAAAACTAACTGACACTGTAAAAATTAATACGCCGGTATTTCAATTACTGGGTGGTTTGGATCCTATGACGTATTACATATAAATTTTATATATAACCTAAAGGCTTGTGGTTACATTAAGCTAGTACTAAAAAATATATGGTTGTTTAACTGTTACACTTACTACAAACTTTGTAGGAACAAAGCACCAATTACGCGTATCGTGTTATATCTAAACTAATACCAGCATCAGTCCTCTATTATTTCTGTCTTACATTAAGTAAACTGTTTTAGGTGCAGATAGATATTTCTAAAGTGTAGAAAACAGGCGTTAACATCATCGTACACAAACGTTTTTAGTGTGTGAGTGTGTGTATGTGTGTGTGTGTCTGTGCGGATGGGTGGCGACGGGGTGGATGTTTAGATGTGTGGGCGGTAAGGTGCAGATTGGATTCAGTGTCTCTATATAAACAAATACATATTCTACACAGGTTTATATACAGTTGTGATTATTATGCTTGGTTATGTTGTAGCAAGTGTTAAACATACTGTTACGAAATTACACAACAATCAATGTGTTTCTCGAACGTTCCAGAGGAATCCGGCTGTATTGATGTGTGCGTACGTGATTTCAACATGCATTCGCGAGACTTTGCTAGACTGTACCAGAAGCCGCGCGCATTGTGTCAAGGCCGCAACCAATTACGTGCTAGTGTAGAGCAGATGCGCAATATATGGATGTTTCTGGATTTTCGGCGTAGTATAAATACAAGTACTCAGCGACGCTCAGTTTTAGTTTGAGTGGCGATTTATTGAAATGCGGTTGGTAATATTGTGGCGAAGTGTTATGTGTTTTACATTTGTGGCGGACAATTGTAATACAATTGTGTTTTATACTAGTTGACATTTTATTGCGTGTGAACAATTTTTATTTGATTTGTTGTAAGAGACTGTCTTGTTGATTACAAACTTTTTAATTGTGATAATTAAAGCTGGTGATTAGTGACTTAGTTGGTGTCTTGTATTTTGCTTTCCACTGTAACATACGACATTCAGTAGACCGTCGTAACAATTCGAACCACTATTAGGGTAATGTTGGAAGGATTTCAGGGCCGGTCCAGTTCAATTTAAACTGTCTACCGGGTTGTTTGGCCGTGGTCCGAGTTTTTATTAAAACGTTCCAGGAGCACCACTGGCTGCCCTGTTCTGTAGACGTTTCGAGTCAACCTAACGCGAAGCATCGTACGTTAGGCCCACAGTACTGTGGTTAAGGCTAAAGATGTCCCGTGATGCAACCTTTTTTTATAAATTCATTAAGTCCCACGAACAGGTTAAAATTGCACCAACAGCTAGATATAAAATTGCACAATCAGAAGATAGAAGGTTTATGTGATTCTTGCATCGCGCCCTACCATAAAGTACTTAACTTAGTAATGAAAGTTTGTGTAATATTACAAAATTGTTTTAATATATAATACCATTATATAAGGACACACGTTTTACTTATAAAGTATGAAATTATAACTCATCATAACGACAATATGAACACAAATATGATACTTGATTGTCTGTTAGTAGCCTATATTGTACAAACGACTGGAGGAAACAAGCGTTTACGTTAGTTTAGAAATTTGAATGAACTAAAAGCAAAGAACGTGTCCTCGGTTTTTAAGTGGAAAATTAAAATAAGTTTTCTTATTTACAAGTTACTTCCTCACTTTTATCTCTATTATTAATTTATTTTGTGAGGTAATTTTCAGCGCACAACTTTCCTGGAACATTCATGGCAGGCGTCTAAACTTTGTCTTTTAACAACGTTAAACTTATTGAAAAGTTAATTTCCTGTAAAACTATAAATCACTTCTTCTTTCCTGTGTATTAGCGACGTCAATTTATAATTACTTTTATAAATGTTTTGCTGACACTTTTAATTGTAGTATAACATCCTTTCGAGTAATCTTATTAATAATGTAAAATCGGAAAGTTTGTTTATTTTGTGTTCTAGATTTCAGGATCTAGACTTAAAAAATGTAATAATCTACTATATATTTTGCACCCTGTCCTCAACCGTGTCGCTTGTACTACGTTTACCAGAGTATATATTTAGTGCATCCGAACCTGTCCTACCCTATCTCTTATCTACCCTACGACTGTAGATGTTACCGGCAACCGCTGTCTGATCATGCAGATAAGTATTGTACTCATGGATGGCTGTAATCATGTAATACACAAGTGAAATTAAGATACTTCAAACACAGAAAATAAAGAAATCATATAATTATGTAAATAAACGCCGCTTCTGTTTTATAAATTACGAATTAAATTAATAATATTTAGTGATGATCAGAAATGTGTCATAAGGCAGTCATTAGGCAAATGTGTTTATATAATAAAGTAATTACTTTTAGCGACATTCAACAAATAAACATCTAAATTGAAAATAATTAATATGTCTTGGTAAAGACATGTATTTTAATTTATGAAGAGTTTTAAATACTCTCATTTCTATATATGACGAAATGTAGTAAACAAACATCTACAGTTAATAAGAAAATTATAATTTATATATTTTTTTGCAGGCTGAAATCATAGGTAGAAATTTGTATTAAGTACAGAAGCAAAGATGGCGTATTGAGTATAGAAATCTATTTTGAATTATTAACTCATATAAATATCACTCATACCAATTATTTTCGAGTTATTATGCAAAAGAATAAAACATTGTTAAAGGACATCACACACTCAATGTATATAGATATGATGGAAGGGAGTAACAACTATAATAGATCTGTCGAGTTGTTTCTTTGCAATTTTTCTCAAAATACTATGAAACAATTATGAATACTACGGAAAACCTTTAAGTTTTAATGGTGCTACAGAGGAAAGATAAAGCTTTGAGATTACTGGATCCTTTGTTACTTCACTGATAGCCTTGGCAATAAATATAAATTTTCCAGTACGGTATGTCACAAATTTTCTATTAATTTTACTACAAATGTAACGTCGTCTTCCTTAAGTAAATATTTTTGAACTTTAATGAGACTTGTTATACAACTTGAATTATAATATAATGAGTTACACTAAACAGGGATTTTGCGTTTTAATAGTTGATACAAAAATTATTTCGTACACTACTGCACTGCTTATAATATTCTGCAAAGCACAGTGATTATTAAGTACTGTCTCTATGTTTGTTCTTCCCTTAGGTATTGACTTCACTTCCTGCTATAACTTGCTTCGTTGCTTATATTAATAAAATTTATTCTTTGTAAAGAATACAAATTAATTCTGGAGACTTTTCTAAAATGGGTAAAATAAAGATTCTGTTTATAAACTCAAACTCATTTACGTAAACATATGTGTAATTAAAATTTAATTTTACTTATAAAACCATAATTAGGACAATATGATAAAACGTGATCGTATTGTGTAAATTTTAAGACCCTCTTAAATCCAAATAAGATTGAAGACATTACATTTAAATTTGTGTTAGATCTGCAATTAAAATTTATAATTGGTATTAAACCAATGTCAAAAATATTCTAATTGTATTCATTAATCGAAGTATATAAGTTTCAAAGTATATTTGTCGGCATCGGATACATTTAAATTAGATACTTTGATTACACAAAATAGTGTATTTTTAAATGTCTATATCTTTTTTCTTTAATTAAATAAAAACCACTATTTCCTAAGTTACATTAACCGTAAAAGATATGTCTTTTCAGATCTCAAATATGATGCTACCATATCAGAATTCTTTAACTGTTTCTTAGTTGGATTACATGAATATTTCTTTTAGACATTATTGATTATATAAATGAAGAATTTTAATTTGAACTAGGTTTTTCCAAAATCCGTTAAGTTATTTTACTAGCATACTTCCACTGTGGCTGTAGTTAGAATTGGTTTAATACATCTGTATAATATCAAAAGTATTTCAACTTACAATCAAACAAAAATAGTACAGCAAATTACTATTATTCAAAAAATTTTTTAAAATTTGAATTTGATGAGTGGAGGGGTACACATTTGTTAAAATCTGGAAAGACTCTGGATTGTAGATATCCACAATTAAAAAGAAGGTGATGGCTTTTTGTGGAACTGATCCCGTACAGGCAAAAATTGTTATAGATGGTACTGTTGTGGAACAAGTAAGCAGTTTGAATACCTGGGCTACAGTGAAAGCAACGAAGTGGTGCATAAGTTGCATAAGTTCAACCTTATGTGCGGGACCATCAGGCGAACCCTTAACACAGCAAGTAAAGAAACACGCCTAAAATTCTACAAGGTGATGGCTCTTCCCACACTTCTTTATGGGTCTGAGAATTGGAGTTTAACGAAAGGTCAGGCCAGTCGCATCCAAGCGACTGAAATGAGATTTCTCAGGCACGTGGCAGGGTATACTCTCCATGATCATAGAAGAAACACAGATATACGGCAGGAACTGAATATTATGAGTATACTCGACAGGATCGCCCAGTATCGGCTGAATTGGTGGGAACATCTCTGGCGAATGGATGACCGCCGCATCCTCAAACCACTATGGAACTATAAGCCGAGGGGACGGAGAGGTGTGGGACGTCCGAGGAAGCGCTGGAGTGAGCAGCTGTAATATTTGCCTATTTGAGACAGGAACAAACCATTCTTGGTTTAACCTTGAGGATGATGATGATGTTGCTGCTGCTGCTGCTGCTGCTGATGATGATGATGATGATGAGTACTGAATTGTTCTGTGAACAAATGACGATGGCTATAAAATTATACTCGTTAAACGTTTAACTTCAACACATAATGTTGAGTTTGGTTTACACCTAATGAGACTTAGTCATAGAATAGATATGAGGTTGCATAGATACGTATTCGAGATAGATGTTATTGAAATGAAACGGATTAATAAAATTAATGATTACATTGAAATTAATTATGATAATAGTTTTCCTGACAACCTTCTGTGCCTTTAATGCTAACTGCTCTTAATGCTAAATACTTACTTACTTTGGTCTGTATTTTTAAGTAAATACTCAATCTCGTTTATCCTTTTTTACAGGATGTCGTGTTAAAATAGTCTTTAACATATCCAAAAATATTACATTCACAGTCCCTCTCTCTCTCTCTCTCTCTCTCTCTCTCTCTCTCTCTCTTTTATAACGTGTCACCTACGTTATAACATCGGGAACCAGTGCATACTTACCTCTGATCAATTGCACGGGCTGCCATACTCGTAATCAACTTTTAATTACTAGATTAACCAGCAGTAGTTCAAACTAAAGGAACTTTTACATGGGGGGGTCTGATGATTTATTCACTCACTGTTTTAGTGTAAAGTAACGACATCTCTTTATTAAATCATTACTACAACAGCTCTACATAAATATTCCCATATAAGATTTTCTGAATAAAAGATTACAATTTATAACAGATTTAGGTAAAAAAACTGGGGCCAAAACATATGGATTTATCAGTGCTAGCGTTAATCCACGGATCCGGGACCTTAAACTTGTTTATGAGTTAAGCTCGCTTATTTATATTCTATAATACTATTTGGGAGCCATTTGAAGAATGGACTTAATCTAAAAATTTGTATCAGTGAAGCTATACATATACATCACCATCATTCGGTACTACAAATATTTTTAAATTCTAAAACATACTACATCTTATAAAGTGGTTATCATTAAAGTCTTTCTATTTTTTTATTTCAACTGTCTTTAATAATTCATTGGTTACAATTTTAATTAATCACGGAGAACAAGTCTCCGTGTCACCTGCCATATCCATCAGTTTACTCGTAGTCAGGGTCCTTGGTCCTTATGGTGTTCGTCAGCGGTTGATCTTAAGTGGAGTTAACTTTCCTGTTGAAGTTCCTGAAGTGGTTAGTTCATAATGAAGTAGCGTGGAGGTTCTCAGAAGTCTCATAGTTAAACATCGTTAGTAGTATAAGTGGCGTAAATGTTCTTGTTTGTTGCAGGATCGCACGTCACATTATTGTTTATAAAAGTTCTCACTTTTGGTAGCTAGTACCATATTATTTAAAACAACATAGACATCTTACAAAATTAAACAAATGAGATGTCATCCCTTACACAGTTATTTATGCATTTCGGTTTTTTAACATTTAGACTACTACCACACTAGTTTGGCAATACTTTTGCTACACATTGTTGTAACTGTCTTCTAAATACAAATATTCTGTCTTTTTCTGAGACATGGTTCAAGCGCGTGTTTTCTACGCGAGCGCTTCATCTCGACTCTCTACTATGTAGGAAGGGTCAGTTAATCGCGCGGAGTTTACGCGTCGCAACAAAATAGTTCCACATTTATCCTCTATTTAAGGGGTTAAAGTTTGACCTTTTAATTATCCAAAGATATTCTTAATTACAGACTTCATTATAGTACACTACTGTGGTCTTGTTTATTTATTTATTTAATATTAATTTTCAAGGATTATTAGTTTGTTTAGGGGTCGGTATTCAGGTTAATTCCGGTTAGAGCATGTCTATGCAGGGTTAATTAACAAGGGTTTCCCTATCTGTACACTCGCATTCTTTTTATTGTATTATTAAAACTCTTTATTAAATATTATTATGATTTATGATAGCGATAAAATTTAGTTTAAGTGTGCGATTTATTAAAATTTATAATTTCTCAGCCTTTACATTACCTATTTATTAATTATTTTATTTTTAATTAATGAAATCGTCACTCTCTCTCTCTCTCTCTCTCTCTCTCTCTCTCTCTCTCTCTCTCTCTCTCTCTCGCGCGCACCCACACTTTTATATATATAGTGCTATATGTTTCTAACTATATTATAACAGCTGCATTAACCCATTTATCATATGGCCACTAAAGTGAATTATCTCACAGCCAGAAGCAGTACTTCACACCGTTTGTATAATAGTACAGTCACTGAAGCCGAAAAATAATAGAAATTGCAAATTAAGTGGCTTCTACGAAATTTTTTGTACAGGGTTAGATAAAAAGGTAAGAAATAATTTAAAAAAAAAGTTAATAAAAATTCAGTCGCGGGTTTTCGAAAAAAGGGAGGGGGAAGGTAACAAAAATTCATTTTTCGTGATTATCTTAAGACATATTAAATTTATGAGAAAAATACAAAATACAAAAAAGAAAGAGCACAAAATTGTGCATAAAAAAGGATATTAACATTTTTTTGTCGAGGCGATACTTTTAGTAGAAAAAGTAATTCAAAATTGGCCAAATTTTTCACAAGGTGAATTTTCACATAAAATACATGTTTATGTAATAGAAATGCAATTTTTTCACGAATATAAGTTTAAAAAACTCATTACTATTCTTTTATGTATATATTATTATGTATAATTTTTACTTATTTATTACGCATTATAAAAAAATGTTATTATTAATAAATACACTTTATAAGTATATTCAAAAATAGTTTTTCTTCCAATCATTGAAGATTTTGACAATCAAATAGCTTTTAAAACACAGATAAAACAGAACAATTTATAGTTAATAATAATTGGATAACATTAAATAAAGATCCCACAAACAAATATCAAACACAAATAACAAATATACTAAAAAATAGTACCCAAATCATAAATCCTAAAGACTCCTTTAAATATAAAATAGATAATCTTTGTGCACCAAAATTAAATTCTTTAATAAAATTTCACAAAATCAATAAACCTATCAGACCTTTAATAAACGTTAGAACCGCACCAAATTATAAAATATCAAAATTACTAACACAAATCTTAAAACATAAAATTGAACTTCCAGCAAAATACAATATAAAAATATTGGTATGGAGAACCGTACATGACTTCCATGTTCTAAGATTTACATTTAAAATGCTTTTCGAAATGAACTATTTCCATAGAAACTACTTCTTTCTTCAGCCTTAACCACAGTACTGTGATCACTAACGTATACCACCTCACTATAGTGCACTCAACTTTCACTGATGATGGCAGTCGATAGCAATGCCGAAACGTCTGGTTTTGTAGAAAACATTGGATCAAGCTCAGACAGCCCAGGAAGGAATTTTAACAACAAACTACTTCTTTGTTGCCGATAACGTAGTACACATGACATAAATAAAAATTATCCCCACCCCCTTCAACTATCATTTTCATTTGTAGATATTTCATCTACGTTTCTACAGTGGATTATTATGATCTTCTTATCAGGATACTTTATTTACCAAAATTAAGTACTTTACTCTTGCTAAAACATAAAATGTTGCAAGTAAACTACCCTTTCCCCGTAACCAATCTTCACCAAAATCAAAAGGCTTTGAGTTTTCTACAATTCAGGAACGTACAAAAAAAAAATTTAATTCTGTTCGAATGTGCGGCAGTTACCGTTCGGCATAGAAAAAATTACACTTGGTAAAACATAAAGTGTTGCAGGTAAACTACCCCTTTCCCTTAACCGATCTTCACCAAAACCAATAGATCTTGAGTACTCTACAATTCAGGGCTGTATGCAAAAAATTATTTGATTCTGTTTGAATTTTCGGCTCTCATCTTTGCCATAGGAAAAAATCTACACACAGACACACACAGAGACACTTTTCGAAAGATGACTTTCATGTTTTGATGGTAGTACAATCAGAATCTGCCGTTATCTCGAACACGATTTTTTTCGCCATCACCATACTTCCATTTCCTTATGGAACATGGAAGTAAAATCTTATCGAACTCACGGAACATTCAATATCGAACTGCGTTAATTGAATATCTGTATGGCGCATGTACCAGCTGTCCTCGCTTTCCCTAAAATTCTTCAACTTTCAGGGTCTGTTCTTTTTATGCCCATGCATGGATATAAATTCTCACTATGTAGAAGAGAAACCTCAAATATTGTAGTTTTACGTACAATAGTTACATATTTAATTTTTTTTTTTTTAGTTTTTAACTATTAATATTAATACGCGCAATGGACAAATTTTTACATTTATTAATAAAAGTTATATTTATTAATAAAAGTTACATTTATTTAAATTTTTACTAAATGTTAACAATTCTTTACACCGCAGTCTTATAGAAGACACTTTGTCCAATATGTGTTCATAATTTTGTTAAACAATATTTATTTTGAAAATTTCTGTAGAAATTTTAAGTTAAGGAAATGATGTATACTTGCGAACTCAAAAAAATATTAAATTTTAAAACTTGCTCATTTTATGCCAATAAATCAATACTAATTTTTATTATTTTTTCAAAAACCTATATATGTAAAGTTTATATTGTGAAGTTTTTTTAATGTAAATACATTTGTAATAAATTTTTAATACGTTTATGCGTTAGTTGGAAAAAAATAAAAAAACAAAAAATTTATTACTTCATTTTAAGTATTTGTTAATACTTTAATTATTTTCTTTTCATTTTATGTAAAAGTAAAAACAGTTAGCTTTAAAATGCTTTTTGATTTTTGTCTCTACGACTATTATAACGGATTTTATTAAAATTTGTATGTTGCAATGTCAGACAAAATTAGCCTTCCCGCTCATCGGGGCGGACTCCGACAATCAATTTTGTTCTAATATTTCAATTCCATTTTTCTCACAAAGTATTAGCCTGACAAAAACATGTTAAATAGCTTTTAGGAGAATTTAATGCTCTTTAATTTTTGTAATTTGTATTTTTTCCGTAAATTTTTTTATTTTTTAAGATAATCACGAACAATGAATTTTTTGTACCTTCCCCCTCCCTTTTTTCGAAAACCCGCGACTGAATTTTTGTAAACTTTTTTTAAAATTGTTTCTCACCCTTTTACCTATCCTTATGCAAAAAATCTCGTAGAAGCCACTTAATTTGAAATGTTTTCCTTCAGTGACTGTAATAGCTATAAGTAATTCTTTATTCCGTAGATGAAACCTACATTGAAAAAAGCAATAATTTATATCACAAAATTTGAGATTTCTAAATTGTTTGATCTGTATAATTATACGTTTACCGTAATCGCCTTCCGACTGTGTAACAAATCTGCAGCCGTCCTCAGCCACTTTCTCTTCTTCGGAAGTTCGAGGGTGCTGCATGTATGTTGTTTGATAAAATGATGGAAAGCATAGCACTAGTTGTGCATTAAGTCAAAACCATATGGACGAGATCATGGAAAGATTGTGTATGTTTACAGTTACTACCGATTTTCTATAAATTGTGAACAGCGTCGGAATAAAACTCCCTAATATACCGGGATCCCGGGAGACCAGTTTTAAAGAAAGTGTGACAGATTAAGGGATCAAGGTAGATTGATCAACAAAAAGGCTCATCAGGGTAGGTTGATCAACAAAAAGGCTGATGCAAAATTCGACAATATAAGTAACATAAGCATTCCAACATACGTAATTACTCAAAATCAGATGGCTTGTTAGATTATATTATTTAAGTCAGACAGTTCATTTTTGTTTAAATAAGGATTTATAAAAATGTTAAGGAATTGTATGTTTTTAAACGTTATTGAAAATAAAATGTAAAAATATTCCCTAAATCTTAAGTCAATGATTATTTTCTGCTATTTACCACAATCCAATATGTTTAATTTACCACTGTCAATGTTTAATTACATGATCGTACAAATCTCATTTTCTTTATTCTTTTGTCTAAGAAAAGTTTAAATATTGTTTGCTTTGTTTCAATTATTCTTCCTGGCATACTGTATGAAATGTTTAGGCTATCATGAAATTTAAGTTTTGACAGATATCAGCTGAAAAGTATCCTTACTTTACAAAGGTGATTCACTACCACATAGCCTACATTAAAATAATTTAATTTAGAATTAAAGCAATCACAGCTACAGGGATTATATTTAAAGTAAACGGTTTATATATATGAGGTAGATATTGAATTCACTTCTAAGATTGTTATATCAAGCTGTCATTATTTTAGTAATTTAGAACTTATTTATGGAAGTATTAGTACTAGTAATAATACAGGCTCCTGCAGTTAGGAAATTCAATTCCATTTACAAAAGTAAACGAGATCCTTATATTTAAAATTATCACAAGAAAATAGTTTCCAGTAAATAATGGCCTCCATAGTAAAGAGTAAACTTTAGTAAAATCAGTAAACGTCATATTAGACACAACAGTATGTTCCACATAGGTTTACACGTGTTAAGTGAAATCAGTAAGGTCATACACGTGTGGCACTGTAGGCTGTTAACGCCAACGCTTGTTAACGCTACATTAACACATAACTACACGTAGTGCAATCTGTGTACTTTGTGTACAAGTGGCGTTTGTTAATCAAATTTGCCACCGCGAGTTCCAATACGTTAATAATTACAAAGCAAATTTTCAACTTAGAAGCAATGGTTATAATTTACATGCTGTCTGTAATTTGTGAATGCATAAAATAATTTCGTGTACTTTAGACTGGCTGCACATGTGTATGTGTTAGAAAAAGTTTTTACTTAATATTTATTGCAGAATACTGACATTGTCTATATTCAGAGATTCTATTCTATATTGACATATATGACAGTCTATATTCTTGCCATTCCCTTAACTTCAGTTAGATCAATATAATTGTGTAAAGATAATCAGAAAATATACATGTGTGTGTGTGTTTATGTCTTAATGTAGATTTGTAAATAAACACACACACACACACACACACACACACATTAACTATGTAACCTTTACATGTTTACGTAACTGAGAACCGCAGTAATGAAAATATAAAAGCTTATATATAATCTTGAGTATCTCTTATGTCAGAGTTGACAATGAAAGTTTCATAAAACGGCATATATTACGAATGTAATAACAATTACGGTAATATAGCCTAGTCCAAAAATGTTAAAACTAGTATAATCGCAGCCCTACTACGCTCACTTCAATAGACGCTGCATTGATATTGTTGTATACTTATTTAACCTTTCGTTGACAAAAATTGTGTTCAACAAATACAGGGAAACGGAAAATTTTGAAATTACAGTTGGTAACCCTGGATGATTGTTAGTGTTGAGTAACAATAGCAATCAGCTCATGCCATCTTGCAATTTGGATGTCATGGATACTTATACGTTTGGTGAGCAATGTGCTTTTGGCATCACATTTTTTTACGAGAGCAATGTGGACAGTGTGAAGTCTGCGTGTAGATGATTTCGTCGTCGCTTTAATTAGTACGCCACGATCGTGTTCCATTATCATGTGCAATTAACACGTGGTTACGTAATTTTGAGGAAACAGATATCCCCAGGCGGTGTGGAAACCATTCCTCTGTCAAAGATTATCGAAGGTGTTCGAGCTGCTGTCATAAGAAGCCCGCATCATTCTATCCTTCGTCAAGCAGTGTCTCTACGGCTGCGCAGTTCAAGCGTTTGAAGAATATTGGTACTGGACTTACACTACCACCATCCGTGCAAGTTGGAGGTCGTCTAGGAACTGAAACCCAAAGATAATGATATATAATTACCTTAATATCCAATTTAGTGATACACAGTTTCGTCACTGATGACGCGTTTCGGGACTAAGTCCCATCCTCAGATACACTTAATTAATAAACTAAAATATTAAAATCACGACCATGATACTGGTCAAGTCAAAAATAAATAAAATAAATTACAAATCGCATGTAATAAGTTTTGCTAACCACGGCTGGAGCTCCCGCATGCGTTCACCCGCAACCGCGATCGTCACGCGACTGGTCAAAGATTAAGACAAACTGATTGCAGTGTCGAACAGGTAATTTGACGCAAAATTTACCTGGTCATTTAATAAACTGTTTTTGGTGTTACTATCTTTTAAAGCTTTATAAATTTCAAATTCATCCAGACTATCCATCCGTCTACAAACATGCAACGTATTTGCCAAAGATAATCTAATGCGACGATATAAGCTTACGAACAGCTAATTTAATTTACAGTAAATAGCCGCTGTATGAACTTTAAATAATGCTGGAAATTAATCTTTGCTCGATATTAGTTTACGGTTCAGAAACAGGAATTACAACGTAAAGAAACTGATCAGTTCTTAAAGCTAAAACTGGATGTCGTAAATTATTTTAGTTGTGTTCTTACGCATATACGTTAATAACGTATGAATCCACAGTAGTTCCGACTACTAATATACGGTTGCCATCAAAACGAAGCTAATAAAATTAATCTAAACAATTGAACAATCTAGTTGTGGAAAACCAAGGTACCGTAGAAAATTTTAACTTAAAATGACAACTGATAAATGAGAACATACCTTAAAACTAAAATTAAATTGATTTAGTTATTATATTACTTTGAAGTAAGCAATTAACAAATGAAAAGTGAGCATTGCTACAGTACTCTGGTCGATGATGTACATCTTGTCAGCATTTTCGAAGACTGCAGGTGGTTTCCCGATGGAAGGTCAAAACATCCAATTACACTAATAACATTAATCAGCATAAAGCTTTTAGAAGACCACGGCCTTACAATCCGGATTGACATTTAAATAATTATATTATATCTCCTGCCGTAAAAGCTTACGAAACAGACTAATCTTAAAGCTTATCGAAATGTCTAAAATGTGTTAAACAAAAATATTAAGGGAATCACCCACAACAACAATGAGACGGTGAAAAAGAGACTTTATGTTAAATCTATGTCTGAGAACATTATGAGGTAGGTGCCGATTACAAACCGCTTTTAGTCCAGGAATAATATAAAATAACGACATTGGAATAAAAATATATATAATATTCTGTGTTCCGTGCAAGTTTGATAGTGAGTATTATGGCAAAACATGCAGACCACTGGAGTGTAGTGTGTCCGAAGTGACTAAAAGACGTTAGAGAAAGGCAGATAAAACATATCCAAATTAGTTTTGATTTAGCTGGAAATTAAATTAAACGATCTGAAAGTAGAAGCCAAACAAGTAGACTTAAAGATAAATAGGAGAAAGACCAAGGAAATGAGTGTTAACAATAGAAATAATTCTGATTTGATACTTGACGGAAAAGTTATAGAAAGTGTTGAGGACTTTTGCTGTCTGGGTAGCATGGTTAGTCAGGATGGAGGTGCTCTTAGGAATGTAATAAGTCGTATAAGTAAAAAAAAGGAGCATTTGCACAGTTAAGACTAGTATGAATATCACCCTATATTCGCAGGAAGACAAAACTCAGAATATTTTACTCAGATGTCAAATCGGTGTTGCTGTATGGATGTGAGACCTGGAAAGTGACAAAGGACATTACCTCAAAGTTACAGATTTTCATAAACCGTTGCCTGAAGTACAACGGTAAATAAGAGGTACATAGGCCTAATAAGAATTTGGTGGCCCAAGGCCATCTCGAACGGACATCTATGGGAGGCCACAAGTCAGAGTACCATCCAACTACAGATAAAGAGAAGAAAATAGAGATGGATCGGTCACATCGTAAGAGAACCACCAAAAAATATCGTTATACAGGCACTGAATCCGCAAGATAGCCACAGACGTGGAAGACCGAGGAACACCTGAAAGAGGACCATGGAAAGAGAGCTGGCTGGTGTCAACAAGACATGGAGGGAGGGGAAGGCCCTGGCAATGGACAGAACACGCTGGAGAAACTTCGTCGAGGACCTATGTTCCACCTAGGAATTTAAGGACTTAAGTCAAGTAAGTCAAGTCAAGATCAAACGTATCGAAATTAGCTTAGCATAAAAAAAATAAAGGAGGAAAATCATACGATTAACCGAAAAATGTAGAAGTAGACGGAGAGATAAGAAGAATGTTAGAAGGTAATATTGTGGCGGTAACCTTATTTCAAATAATAAAAACTGTCAAAATAAAGGAATTTCGATTTTGTGGCGCAATAATTTTTACGATTAACTGAAACGCTGCAAAAGATAAGTTAGAGTTGTGTAAGATGTGGTGAGCGCTGATAACTCTACTGTGCCATGGTGACGGCTGTGTAAATAGGGGACGATAAAAGCTTTAAGAAGAATAGGGGAAGAGAGAAGAATCCTGAAGTTAATAGAAAATAGGAAAAGGACCCGGCGTGTTAGGTCATTGTTTAAGAAGAGACTGCTTGCTTACAACTTCCATGGATGGTGTCATAGAAGGAGAAAAAGAAGAGGGCGTAGAAAAATGAAGTTAATAGATAGCATTAAAATCAGAGGGTGTTACGAAGATACGAAAAGACTGGCATGCGATAGGGCAGCTTGGAGAGCTCTTACCATTTGAAGAGTTGCCTTAAGACAGAATACCAAATAAAAAAATTCGAGTATGTTAGAATATATTGTGGTTTTGAACGTAGTCTTTTTAGATTAACTGTTTGAACGATATCTTCTGTTTCTGATATATGTAGTATGTTTAGCGATTACTTTAATTCTATTAATAACCTCAAAACGACGACAATCCTTACTCACGTATGAAAGACAGAGTGAGTAGAAAGCCTTAAACGCGCTAGACAAACAAGATACTAATTCTAACGTCAAACCATTGACACAACTGGAGTCAGTTTATATAACTTTCAGTCCAGCAGTGGATATAACGAGCTGGATGTTGGATAATGTTCTGTACAAACTGTGCAAAATTACAAAATAAATAAAGTAGTGGGGTGTGGGACGAATATTACAGGTTAGACGATGTACATTCTCCTTATGGCCGGGTGGAATATTGTAGACAAACAACAACATTGTAAGTCGTCCCTCGCAAGTACCTGTGTTTAAGGCTTGTGTATGTCAGTGTCCGTGTTTGTAAGTGTGATGATATTTAAATATTTACAGAACCGTAGAGCGGTTTATGGCACCATAAACAAGATTTATGTTGAGTTTAACGTTTGATATGGCTGCTGTTGGTATTTGCCCAGCTCAATGTGTGAAGTAATATTTTGAAATAAGTACATTCTGAGGACATAAATTTGTCACTGACGATTTTCACTTGTTTTCCTCACAACATAACCATCGTTTTCTTTTCTGATACAAATATTACATGGTCTTCGCTAATATAGTGTTAATGATTAGTAATATTTAAAAAATATTCTTACCCATGAACGAGCATACAGTTATTAAGAAATTATAACAATAATTTTAGAACATAATAAAATAAGATTTTTATATAATGAATTAGGCAAACGAGCCTAACTAAAGAAAAATGATATATTTTGTATCATTTGTTAGAGCAAGCTTTGTTAATTAGAATATAGCAGAGACGAGACATAACGTTGAATAATGAAATAAAAGAAACTAGTGTTTGGATTATGAAGTGAAATAGAATGATGTAAAAAATATAAATCGTAATTAGACCTAATGTTGGCTCAGTTAAGAAACTTGAGAACAAATCAATATAAGCTTAGAGACAATTTATATTATTCGTACAAGAAATGTAAATAGTTTGGAATATTTTTGATGGTATGAAATAGTTGATAGATTGTTTAATTATAAACTATTAATCAATCTTAATAATGGTATATTATTGTTGCAATATATACATTTCCTACATCAAAAATAAATGATATTTTCATTTCATTGCACAAAGAAATTTAAATGTAAAAAGGCGTATTATATAGAGAACCCCCCCCCCCACATGATCACGTGTAAGCGCATAGACCGACAAACGACCACACGCATACATAAGAGTATTAATGTGTAACTAATTATATATTGTTACTTAGATAATGATACAAGATGGTCGACATGGTAATTACACAAAATAACAAGAAATTTAGATGTATGAAGAATTATATTCGACTGGCAGGTTTAATAACTACCATTAAGGAAAGTTATTAACACTGTAAAGATAAGAAAGCTTCAGTATCTGGGATATCTCACGGAAAGTGAACAGAAATTTACCTTATTGCAATTGATACTACAGGGGAAAGTACTTGGAAAGAGAGAAGTTGGGCGATCGAGAATATCATGGCTGAGAAATTTAAGGACTGGTTTGGCATGAATACGACTGACGTATTCCGTGCAGCAGTACAGAAAGTTAAAATAGTTTCTGTGATATCCAACATCTGAAACGGATAGGAACTCTCAGAAGAAGAGGCAGATGTTGACAAAAATTATTGGAACCCCTCTCCTAACTACATTATAGTTACACAAACTTAATTATTGCTGTTTATTATTAATAATATTTATGCCTACTTGAAGGACAATAGAATGACACAATTCTACGACTCTTTACCTAATTGGGAATTCTGTTTATAATTCCCGAAATCCAATGTGTCTACGTCCATGACAGTACTGTTAGTAACAGATAAATATGGAATGACGGTTTAGGCAACATCCTAATAGGCCCTAAGGTTAAATGAAGGGTACATTTACACTAAATAATGAGTTGTTCTGCATATACGTACGATCTGCGGGAACAGCAACAGCAGTGCACATAACATACGGTTTAAATAACTTGTATTAATAAGTATATTATTTAATTCGTACCTCTGCAAGGAATGCAGCTAGCGTGGTATACACGTAATAGATTTACCAATGATGTTCACAAGGTCAACAAACGACACTTTGTGGAATTTTCTTCTCCTTATTAGAGGAGTCTTGGACTATTTGCCCACGGAGTACTATGAAAGCCGTGAAATCATCTTTCAATCCAGGCGGGCCATAAACAGAAGCGTTTTGGAAACATCAGAACAGTTGCAATTGTGATTCTTTGTATTATGAATCGAAGCAATAAGATTTGTTATTATGACTTAAATCTACTGAGCGTTGTTATGACAGTGCCTTACTATAAAGTAACAAATGAGAATTGTTGTGTGCAGATATATGTAATTGGTGACTGTATTCTTTGGTGAGACATTATTAGCTTGGTTAGGTTGGTTACATTACTGTGTGTTCGATAATTATAAACTCAAATACTAGTGGCTACGTTTTATAAAACTGGTGTTGAAATTGTAAAAAAAGCCAGTGTCCTGGTGTTCAATTATTTTATTCTACTGTAAAACGGATCGATGATAGACATATGCAATCGTCATAATAGTTAACTAACTTTATTTTGTAGATGTTCGAGTTAACAATGACCGTTATAGTTTATAACATACCGTGTTTGCTCAAATAATTTATTTCCTCAGTTATGTTTTCTACATTTACAATTAACAACTGTGGAATGCACTTGACGATCAATGATGGCGCTAAAATATTCTGCTAGACTAAAGTTATTTACATTGGCTTTATTATCTGATGTGTTGCAAGGAACATGCTGAACAGAAATACGTTCTTTGTGGCGCATCGATAGAACATCGATTGTAAGAAAACTGTATTATAAGAAAACTGTAATAAAAATCATTTTAAGAATTTTGTGTATTTGGAAAATTATTGAAATTAATTATAATAAATTTCCCATTGGGTAGACACAAAGTACATCTGGACTTATTAGTGAACAAAATACCTTGAGTTGGATTCGAATCCCCTTCTTGTTTCATAAGGTTAAAAGCAAGTGTATTAACCACTGCGCTACGTGAAACACTGATTTTGTATCATTTATTTTCAGTTTTCTGACTGGTTTGATGCAACGCGTATGGAATTTCCAGATTTGTGGTTTTAGTGAAGTTGATATGTTGGTCGTTTTATGAGTAGGTTGGTCCCTTCAATGCATTATTATTCTGTCTATTTAATTTTTGCATTGTGTCAACATTTACAATTGTCTACAATCTTGTATAATATCTTTCTTCGTTTTGTGTACTGCGAATCAAAGAGAAACGTAAAACGAATGAGAATAATTTATCTTCTCTCTTGCATTTACTTATTGTGATAAGTATCATTAGATATTTTATCGTTTCAGAGTAATAGTTATTTTATTTTTACCACAAGAAGACGTTTACAACTACAAAAAATGAGATTATAGCGTATTTGTATGTCGTAAAACGTTAGTAAATAATAAACAAAGTATTATTGTAGACTTAAATCTGTATCTATATCGTTTCATTGTAAACAAATTAATTTGTTAATGTCATTTGGTAAATATTACTGAAACAAACCTATTATACGTTATAACGGAAATTTTGGACTGCTAGTTTGCAGGCCGTTATAGAATATTATTCAAGTAAATGTATATATAGCAATTCAAAATGCTACGACAGCACAGAACAATCTACGCGTTTATCGAATGTGCCAGAAAGATTGCGATGTAAGCGTGTGGTGTACGTGCTACTAGACGCATTTTGCGAGAATCTTCTCGACTGTGCCGGGCTTCGCTCGGCCGCTCGGACTGTGTCAAGGCCGTAGTAATTACGTAGTTCACGAGAGATAAGACGCAGTTTGGAAGCTTCTGGTGTGTGAGCGTGACTATAAATACATCGGGTAGTGGCCTTAGTTTTTAGTTCCATGCGAGATATTGGTTAGTGCGGTTCGAGAGTATTAGTGCGATATATTTCCAGAGCGGTTCGAGTTATTGCTGTGTACGTTCAAGTAGTTATTATTGAAGTGTTGCGTTTTATAATCAGACGGTATAATTGTAATACAATTGAGTTTTAATATTTGTGGACATTTTATTACGTGTGTACAATTTTCATTTGATTTGTTGTAGAGACTGTGTTGTTAATTACGAACTATTTTTACTGTAACAATTAAAGGTATGATTAGTGACTTAATTGGTGTCTTGTACTTATTTTGTTTCCACTGTACCTACGACGATCGAGTAGATCGTCGTAAAAATATTATTCAAGTAAATGTAAACATATTTCTTGGCGGACAGTTTTATGTTGAACAAAGCGACGAAAAACTCTGCTTTACCCAAAACTGTTATTTATGTCAACTACCGAATATCTTATGTCAACTATGGCTGTCATATAAGAACACAATGTACTTTTGTACATTCATGTGCGATTGATAAGGGGAAAAAAGCAGTCACATTATAAAAAATTAGAAATTAGGGTTATAAGTTTATTGTATTTAGAGAATCTCGTTCTGTCTTCAGTCCAGTATCTCATACAGCAGACAGCGCGTGTTACTACAGCTGTTAAGTATAGTGTAAAATACAATTACAAAAATTAAGTTAGGCATTAGTAGAGTACTTTCTGCTTTGTTTTACATTATTTACTGACATTAAATAAAAGATTCAAAGTTTTAATTAGCTATCTGTGTTAATTTTATAGGCAAAATATACAAATTATTAAAATACTTTAGACATTTCTTAAGTAGGCCTACTATACAAGTTTTAGTAAAGTCAACATTATTTTAGATAAAAAGTGATTTTTTTTAATTTTGAAAACTCCAAGTCAACAATAATATATAATTTAAAAAAATTGTAAAATTACTTTTCTCTTTAACCTTGACACACACACACACACACACACACACACACACACACACACACACACACACACACACACACACACACACACACACACACACACACACACACACACACACAAATAGTTTGTCTAAGATTTCAAGTGAAATGATTGTTGTAAATGAAACTTGTAAGTGATCTTGTATTTTCCATTTGTTTACTCTTTATATAAAAGTGATTTCAACACAATGTTTTTGTTTTGTTTTTACTACGTCAGCTATAGTACAGCACATAAAAATGTGTAGGCATAATATTAATAAAATGTTATTTTCAAAACAAGGCAACATCTTGAGATAACAGTCTGCCATTGCGGCTTGTACACCCATACATATGATAATCACAAGAAATGTGTTTTGTGAGGTGATGCAATCATTTGCAAGAAATGCAAGAGAAGAGAAAATATCTTTTACAAGAACAGCACAACTCGAGATTTTACTCAGTGTTTGCTATTGAAGGACTTTCGCATAAAATGTTTGTAAATGGCTGCCTTCACAATGTCTACAAAGTACTTGGAAATTGTATATATTGTAACGTTACTTACAAAATAATAATAATATTAAAATTTGAAATAAAAAAAAATTGTATTTCAAATAAAAAATTTTGTTTTCTGAAAAATATTTGTTTTCGTGTTTTTTGTTGTATGTATTTAATAAATAATTTTCGTAACTGTATTGCGTAAAAATTTTAATTATTTTATGATTGTTTATGTTGCTGTGTCACTTTCTCTGAATAACTCCTGCGTTAATATAGTTAACTCCGGTACTAGTCGATAGACGGTTCTTCTTCTTCAATACACTCCTTATTCCTTTGTAAATACCGCCTTTCGGATAGTCCGTGATCTTGATTTCACTTATTTTTAATTATATTTAAATTAAATTTCAACCAATTTGCAGAATTATATGATTTATTAACAATTATTAGAAAGATCGATGGTTAATCGATTATTGACAACAGTATCGACTCGTTACTCAGGGCCGGTCGGTCGATAAAAAATTTACATGAATAGTGTATATAAAATATTTTGTTCTTTTAACGGTTATTTTATAAATAGCCAGAGAAGGGTAGGGCCATGAAAGTATAACACTTACAATTAAAAGTCTTAAAACTAAAAATTACAAGGTTATTAATCAATATTGAAAGTTTATATTTTATAATATTCGAACCAGTGAAGACTCGACGTTCATTTGTTCCAATTCGCATAGGATGCTAGGAAGACAAAATGGCCGCCTGACGACGACTGGATAGGTTAACGTCAGTCACCTCGACAAATATTTCTTGCAATAAAGATGCCTTTTCACCGTTTCCTCGTCTCAGCAATTGTGGATGTTCGTTCTGGAGTTAATAGAGTGTTCCTGGTGCAGTGTTTCTTAGTTCACTTTGTTTAAATGTGTGTGATAATGTCTACTTCACTTTGGTTAAATAGGTCGTACTTAACACTTTTTGTTTCGTCCGTAATAAATATTTGTGGTGGTGTTAATTTAATAATTTAGTTGTATTCGGTTCTGTTTTACTGTAGTTTAACTGTTTTATTGTTTGTGCTCACTGCTTCTAAAGTTAAAAGTCAAAATTAGAAAAGTTAAAAATTTTCACTGAACTCGATTTATATCTCGCACGCCATTTATGCTTCTTATATAGGTTAAACGGAGCAAAACCTCGTTCAAGTTTTCGCTTCAACGGATAATAATTAACTGTTCTCATTTCCTTCGTCTCCTGAAATTCTTAGCCAATTTAATATACATCATACATTGTTTCAAATTGGCTTGGCTTCCGATACATCTTTATTAAATACATTATATCACTGAAAACATTTTCGTTATTATTTAATTGTATGAAATACTAAATACATAATCGGTTTCTTTAATCTATTTTGCTTATTTTGATACTAATTAATATAGTTTTACAAAGTTTTTATTTAAAAAAGTTATATGTCTTTCATTTTGGAAAAGTAGACTTAAATTTTTGTTTCCTGTTCTTGTCCAAATATTAGCCATTTTATCTGATATAATTATTATTATACTGAATCTCAGATTGATATAATTGTTTATCTTTCCTTAATTTCTTGAAATTTTGTCTATTAATTATTGTTTTAAATATAATTCATTTATCTATGACTCCTCCTCTAAAAATTTTAGTTAATAAATTTCATTTTTATTCATAATTTTACCTATCTTCTGACAATATCTTTTTAAAGTATAAATTACATTATATTACTATGTGATGGGTTTATCTTGCATAAATTTCATCAGTTTAGTTGGTTTATAGGACTAGATTTGTCAATTATAAAGTAGTTTAGATTTACTATTTGGCCTAGATTTTATCTGTTGTTACCTACAAAGTTTTTAATAATACAGTTAGTTTATACCCTTTTCTGACCTTCTATTCTAATATAATATTCATTAATAATTTCTTCTTTTACTACTATAACATTTAGTATTGAATTTAAACAATTAAAACATAACAATTATTTGACATTAAATATGGTATTTAAATTCATACCCTTTTTTGTACTGATTACTTATTACTTATTACTCCTAAAACATTTTATTATATAAGAATGATATCCACATTCAGACATTGCATTCCTAATTCAAACTGTTAAACACAATAACATTTTATAAATATAAGAATTAATCTCTATTTCCAAACCTGATGCATAGAGTTCATATATGGTAATTGGAACCTAACATCTCTGTTCCATTAATTTTTAACACTTACTTAAAACTATTTGAGTACAGTCTTATCTATTTTTCGTTAACTTTAGGGATGTATACCTTGTCACTTTATGGATTAACTCCCAGCTCTCTATTTATATTATTCACTCCGTTGAATGTTATCACATAAATAGTGGCATTTTATTAGAAAGAGTAGTCATTGCTCTTTCACCATACTATTTTATTAAATAGCACTCATGATACTATATTAAAACTCTTAAAGTTATTTAAAGGTATAGTATTTAATGTACTTTCTCAAAGTTTATTTATTATAATATAATAACTTGCACTTGTCCCCTGTTATTTCTTGATACTATCACTAGTCACTTTCATAGTTTTATAATATCAAATAGTTTAATCATGGGGGAACTGTTAAGATTTGTCTTTATTAATTATACAATAACTTTCTTGGGTGCACTTCTACTTAGCACTTTAAACACTTTTGTTTTTATTTATTTTACATGAGTTTCTGGTTTTTTGGGGTGTTATACTTTCAATAGTGACATTTACTTTCTTTTGGGGTTTTTGTTTTCTCCCTATTGGGTTTCTTTTGGGTCGTATTCTACTTCCTCTATTACATGTTATCTTCAAACTTGTCCCTGTTCATTAGGTATATTGGTTTGTTCTGGATATCTTCCTTCTTCATTCTTGGTTTCTTCAGTACCATTTTGTTATTATTATTTTTCTTTGTTCTGGGTCTCTTCTTTTTCGTTCTTGGTTTCTTCATTATTATTTATTCTTGTTTATTCTGGTTCGTTTATTTGGTCTGGGTATCTTCCTTACCTACTCCTATCCTACCTGGGTATTATTCTTATTTTAATTTTAGTTTTTTGGGGTTTTATTTTGTTGTACATTTATTTTTTTGCAGAGTTTTTTCTTTATATTTACTTTTTCTTGTTATGGTGGTAATTTATTGTGATTTTTATTTGGTTCTCATTTGGATTTTTCTGGATATTGCATATAATTGATTTTTATTAATGATCATATGGTAATCTATTTAAGTGGATTATCTGCCATGCTACAGATTGCTCTCCTCCAGAAGTGATTAGTTCAGATCATACATGGTTTGTCTGAAATAATTGTTTATGATATTTATTATAAATTACATTTCTTTACTTCCTTCCCATTTCTAAATTTTGGTTCTTTATTTTTGAGATTACCTATATTTCATTATTAACTTGATTTTCCTTGATAGTAATAGTCATCTGAGGTTCATTATTTTTTATTTTTCATTTTTTCTTAACTTGGTTCTTTATCCTTGGGATATTTATTCCCTAACATTCCCTAACACGTGAGCTGGGGCAGTTCAGGTGTGCACTGTAGGCTACATACTCTGCTGGCCATACTACGTCATTTATTGTGGTCAGAGGCAAATCATCTCTGCTCAAAACATAATAATACTGTTGGACTTATCTACAGACAGTTATTAATAAAAATTATATAAGAATAGTTCACCTTATGACTATTAAAAAAAAATATATCTTTGGATACTTCACTTCGTATTTGCTCAGATCTGTTAATATTTCTATTTCAGTTATTTTCTATCTCGGTTATTTTTCTCAATGGTTAGCTCTGCTGGTATATTATTTCTTATTATGGTTGGAAGCCTTTTTAACATAATTATCACTTGTTATTCAGTGTAAAGTTTTTTTTATTTTAATTCTCTGTTATTCCTTGTCTGTTATTACAATCTTCTTCTGGTAATTGGTAGCATAATTTTTGTATTCTATTTTTGTTTTTCTTAATTGTTATGAATCGTTCCACTAGGTTTATGTTCTTGCAATTACTCTTTTAATTGTCTTTCTTATAATTGACATTTATTTTATGATCATATTCTTATTATGTATTTATTTTATATAGATATTTCTACCCTTTTCAAAAATTTTATTCCGCTCTTGCTTTTTATCCAAACGAACTCTTTAATTATCATTTTATGTGGCCATTGTCTCTGCTTATATTGCGTAAAAGTCTTATTATTTTTACTTCACAATAAGTTTATTCATTTTAATTGTATCAGTGGTTCTTACTTCCATTTCTTTATTCTCAAAATTTTTTCATAATTGGTTCCACATACAATTGTTTGTAATGTGAACTTACTCTTCCTTTTGAATGTTGTGGCTATTCTTCAAAATTCATTTTTCTTTTCTTTTATATTCCATGATTTGAGTTTCATAAATAGTTGGTAGTAAATTGTACTTACTTGGTTTTTTGAATTTATTTGGCACTTCTACTTAGCACTTTAAACACTTTTGTTTTTATTTTTTTACATGAGTTTCTGGATTTTTGGGGTGTTATACTTTCAATAGAGACATTTACTTTCTTTTGGGGTTTTTGTTTTCTCCCTATTGGGTTTCTTTTGGGTATTGGTCGTATTCTACTTCCTCTATTACATGTTATCTTCAAACTTGTCCCTGTTCATTAGGTATAATGGTTTGTTCTGGATATCTTCCTTCTTCATTCTTGGTTTCTTCAGTACCATTTTGTTATTATTATTTTTCTTTGTTCTGGTCTCTTCCTTTTTCGTTCTTGTTTTCTTCATTATTATTTATTCTTGTATATTCTGGTTCGTTTATTTGGTCTGGGTATCTTCCTTACCTACTCCTATCCTACCTGGGTATTATTCTTATTTTAATTTTAGTTTTTTGGGGTTTTATTTTGTTGCACATTTATTTCTGTTGCAGAGATTTTTCTTTATATATACTTTTTCTTGTTATGGTGGTAATTTATTGTGATTTTTATTTGGTTCTCATTTGGATTTTTCTGGATATTCCATATAATTGATGTTTATTAATGATCATATGGTAATCTATTTAAGTGGATTATCTGTCCTGCTACAATATATATGTTCGTCAACTCTTCTTTAGCATATTATTCTACAGAATAATACATCCGCATACCATAGAATTTAATTTACCTTTTACAAAGTTTAGTTAATAATAAATGTACCAGTTGTATTTTTTTACAAAGGATCAGACATTGTCTTAGCTATAATGTTATTAAACATGAAGTATGGTAACAGGTTTACACAGTCTACAAACAAAGTAATTTTTTAGTTAATTTTTAGCTAAGTCACTTTATGACCTAGCTAAGTACGTATGTTAAAGGTTTGTAGTCTTTACAGCATAGTGAAACGTAAGACGTCAGTGTAACCATGCAAGTTAACAACACCACATGTCCTACAGTTGAATGGATTTACTATGTGCTCAAATGTAGTCACAGAGCATTATAATAACTGATAAATACGCTGCCAGTGGCAACTATGTGTTAAGAAACGGCAAAAAATTTTTATTTTCTATTCCGACTAGCGCTTTCAAGCTTCACAGCTCATCGTCAGATCGGAAATCGGATCTGACGATGCGCTGTGAATCTTGAAAGCGCTAATAGGAATAATATTTCTATAGCGGTGGTGGTGCAACAGTGGTAATTCTATTTGTGATTATAACCAATAACATAACTTTCTTAATTAAAAAAGTTATATTAATTGAACAGCTTAATGCCTTGGCACAGATTGATTGCTCTGTACTAAGTAATGTCACACAAACAGACACATAAATATATTGTTAATTCGTTTGCACGAATTATTGTCGTGTTTAAACACGGAAAGTGAAATTATTGAACACCAGAGAAATAGCTATTTAGAACTTAAGTGACAGTTTAAATGCAATTGTACCAAAGATAATATTTACCCGTTACTTTATACAATAAGCAACAGGACCGCTAGATGAGGACCGCTGTGACAGATATATATGAAAACACACTTCGCACCCTAGGATGATTTGGGCATATCAGAAATGTAACTTAACGAGTCAACTTTGCTAACAAGTAAGGAAACAATTGGATCTTTCCGTACAAACTGGTATCACCCTTAATTGGTTTTAATTTTATATACACAGGAATAGTGAAGTAATTGTTACCTTGATAAATTAACCTTAATATTATACACAGGAATAGTGAAGTAATTGTTACCTTGATAAATTAACCTTAATATTATACACAGGAATAGTGAAGTAATTGTTACCTTGATAAATTAACCTTAATATTATACACAGGAATAGTGAAGTAATTGTTACCTTGATAAATTAACCTTAATATTATAACTGGTTTTTGGCAGACATTGTGACGTGTGGTAATAACGGAGTCAAATCTAGTCAAGAGATATCTAACTACATAAACAAAACATGTCGCTGGTTACATATCAAATTAGAGGTCTAGCTTTTTAAGTTGATCATTTGTTATTATATCACATTGGTATGTAATTACTACGTATTATCGGGTTCCCGGTTTGGATTATGCTGAAACCTACTATGAAACACTAGGGCGTAATAATCAAATTAAATCGTTACATCCAACCCAAATGTAAATTTCAACAGTAATATTCTTAATCACATTTGCATATTTATGAAATAGACATACAACGTATTTTGATTACATTAATTAATGGCAGCCATGTTACACTGTGTCGATTAAAACTGCTCAAACATTATCAAACAAAGTTTTCAAAACATTTTAATTTTAAAACATATACGTTGTTTTGTATAACAGTAATGCATTTATTTTGGACTTAAAAATTTGTGATATTATGAATAGAACTTATAATAATTTCAAAACACATTCAGTACAGGTTGTTGAAATTACACCAATTTAGTTATTTTAAAATTCTTACCACTATCGTCTCTAAAAATATCGGTATGGAGAACCATACATGACTTCCATGTTCTAAGATTTATATTTAAAACATTTTCCAAATGAAATATTACTATAGAAACTACTTCTTTCTACTTACTGCTTCAGCCTTAACCACAGTACTGTGGTCACTAACGTATACCACTTCACGTTATCGCACTCGATTTTCACTGATGATGGAAGTCGATGGCATTGCCGAAACGTCTGGTTTTGTAGAAAATATTGGACTACGCCCAAACATCCCGGGAATGAATTTTAACAAAAACTACTTCTTTGTTGCCGATAACGTTGTACAATATATATAAAAAATTGCATAAAATTAATGGCTTGTATAAGTTAATGTTTGATCTCCATTAAGTAGTGCTCAAAGTTTTAATATTATGATGTCCGTAATTAAAACATCAGAGCAGGTTTAGTGTGTATGAGGGTACACCGTTGACAAAAATTTTCAACATTTCCTATTGAGCATTGCTACAGTGTTCCTAGATGCAGCGTTCCTATCAAGCTGCGAATCTACAGTGTATGTTTCACAGAACAAACATGCGAAAAAGAAGGAGCGCTCCGAAGTCACTCATGGACCGTCAGCATCTTGCAGAGGGTTCATTCCCTAAAGACGAAAAGTCTGTCTATGAATCGTTCCTCTGTAAACACGTGCAGTTACACTCCCCAGCGATCCACAGGAAGGAAATCGCTATCCACGCTGGACACTTTTTCGGCTTGCACGCGTTATGTTGGTATGGGCTTCGGCACTTACCATTTAAAAAGCGTGCAAATGTAAGAAAATAAACATGAGTGAGGCCAGAAATAACGCGAATTGTGTGTGTGTGTGTGTGTGTGTGTGTGTCTTCCCTGCCTTTTTATTGCGGTAGACATAATAATAAAATGAAAACGTAAACATTACACAACTGAAATATGCTTGCCTGCCACGAACGATATATTATTTTATACATGTATATTAATTCATACATAATTTACATTAAAATGAAAAAATTATAATTTTATTGCCTGGCAACAAAATTATTTTATTTTTAACAATTACCATTGTTTCAAAAAGTTTAAATGAATTTTCGAGTACTTTACTGTTGTTAAAACGTAAAAGGTTGCAGGTAAACTACCCCTTCCCCTTAACCGATCTTCACCAAAATCGAAAGTCCTTGATATCTCTACAATTCAGGGACTTGTGCAAAAAATTATTTGATTCTGTTTGAATTTGCGGCTGTTAGCGTTTGCCATAGAAAATACCCTTGATAAAAAAAGTTGCAGGTAAACTACCCCTTCCCCTTAACCGATCTTCACCAAAAACAATAGGTCTTGAGTACTCTACAAATCAGGACTGTATGCAAAAAACTATTTGATTCTGTTTGAATTTGCGGCTGTTATCGTTTGCCATAAAAAATACCCTTGTTAAAACATAAAACGTTGGTGGTAAACTACCCCTTTCCCTTAACCGATCTTCACCAAAAACAATAGGTCTTGAGAACTCTACAATTTATGGCTGTATACAAATAATCTTTTGATTCTGTTTGAATTTGCGGCTGTTATCGTTTGCCAAAAAAAAAATATATACCCTTGATAAAAAAAACCGTTGCCGGTAAACTACCCCTTTTCCTCAACCGATCTTCACCAGAAACGATAGGCCGTGAGTACTCTACAAATCAGGACTGTATGCAAAAAATTATTTGATTCTGTTAGAATTTGCGGCTGTTATCGTTTGCCATAGAAAAAAATCTATAGATAGACAGACAGACAGACACACAGACACTTTTCGAAAAACGACTTTTTTCATGTTTTGAGTGTAGTACAATCAGAATCTGCAATAATCTCGAACACGATTTTGTTTGCCATCACCATACTTCCATTTCCTTAAGGAACATGGAAGTAAAAGGTGTGATGGTAACATCTTAGAAATTTTCCAGCGACGAATGTTGTGAAATTTAACTAATCTTTTGAATTAACTACCATATATTTAACACTTTTAAATAATATTAATAATTAATTGAATAAAATGATATATAATTGTAGCGACGATACAAATATTGTTGTAGATTTTACGTACTGTTGCGTAGATATTAAATGCACACTAAATAATTTAGAATTAAGTAATATTCAAAATATTACTGGCTTACAAATAATTGTAACAGGACAGAACGACACACGTTTATTTTTTTTTACCATTGTAATATGTTTGCAGTTACAAAGATTTGTATTAAATAGTATTTATTAATTACTTTATGGACTCAATGCCTGTTTATTTCGGGCAGTTCGTTTCCATTATTCTGGTAAGGAAACACTCGCATTAAGTAATAAGTAGATGAAACATTCAAAAGTATATATATTTGTACACTAAATTCTTGTATCGAATATAGTAAGGTTTTGCGTCATTCTAAATAATATTTAACTGATATCAACTAACAAATACAATTCACAATTCACAAATATCGTACGCTATGAATATGGTAATTATTTGTAAATCTCAGAGTATTTTATAACCTGAAGAGATGTCGCGAGAATGTATGTTGAGACGAGGAAACATACGTTAGACATATTATACCTTTGAGGTATGTTAAGTGGAATTTATATTCATTTTTCAGAACACTACAAAAATGATATAATAATAATTGCTAGTAAAAGATATTTATAGCATTAGCTTTAAATAATTCGCAGGTCGTCGATTTTAAAACAATGGAATAATATATTTAAAGACCAGAAGCCTTGTATTTGCCACTTTAATTATATTAAAACAAATAATAAGCACTTGTATGCAAAATTCTTTAAAGTTATGTTTGTGCACAATATAACAGTAATTTGAGAAACAATAAATATCGGCTAATTAAAACTGTCGCAATAATTAATACAAGTCACCAATTTTGGACGTCCGCAGACAATAATAGTTAAAACAATTATCACTTTACGCTACACGGCACGCGCAATTCCAAAGCGCACAGTGAATCAAAAGTCGTAAAACTAACAACACGTCCTTATCGCTTCTTATAGCCGTACCGATATGATTATAATGATTGTTTTAGTTAGTGTCTGTTGTCCATTTTATGGCTCTTTACAACGTAGACGTTCACGTGTCAGGAGTACACACAAAAATGTAAAATAGTCCTTTTTTTTGTAAAACGTTTGCAGATGTGTCATTTTGTTACTAATAATTGTTTCTGATAAATAATTTTATTGTTTCCGCCTAAAAACAGTCACATAAGAATTTAACGTGTCTTTTAAATAATTTAGGTCTTATCTTGAGAGACTACGCTGTGTTTGTGTGTGTGTGTTTGCGTTTTGTTCTGTATCATTTATAACGAAATAATTTTATGGAGACACAATTCTTGAAAACGATTCACTAATGACATACTTAAGAATTTTACTGTTCTTAAGAAAAAGATGTTCCTTTAGAAATCTTTAAAGTAAATTTCTTTATTTAGTTCTTTCATATACTATCAAACTGAGAAAAATTCAGTGTCTAATTGCTTTAAACACCGTCTCTGCTAGTTATTGTATAGTTGGCAACGTCGTAGCAGGAAAAGTGTTGGTGACAGAATAATAATGTAACAAAAAAATGTGTTTTCAGAAACGTGCTCATTACTAAGAAATAAGCTAAGGGAGGAAAATGCAGCCACAGTATTGCTTTTCATAACTGAAAACCATTCCCGTGTACTTTAAAAGTTATAAAGAAGAGACACTAATTTTTTATTACAAGTTTGAATAACTTTACTTTCCATTTATCAACATAATAAAAACATCATAAGTTCTTTATAATTTGCATCGTGTTATTAGAGTTTATCACTGTAACTTAAACTTTGTATATTGATTAAGGATAATAATTTTGTTACAGTAGTTGCGAGATGATTTCCTCGTTTGATGCTAACTGTGAGGCACGCTAATTTATTTTCTACATTTCTTATCTTTAATAATAATACACTTTTCTCAACATTAATTAACAATGATTGCTAACTGTTATAATGAAGTTTATTATATTTATCCTTAACAAATTATAAATAACATGAATTTATTTTTCCCATATGAATTTTAATAATTTACTGGAAAATCAAATAATTGTGATTAGTAGATAAAGTATTCAAGTAATAATTGTACAGTACTTTTGTTCGGTATTTTATGGTCAAATGAGTATGCATTCAAGAATCTAACTGATAGTTGGAGCCTAGAAAACAATTAGTTAATTAACCCATTCGTCCAAAAGTGAACGAACACGAGTTAAATTTCTTGAGCACTATCAGTAGAAATATTTCAATGACATCAGCGTTGTCATCGCGCGACTGTAATTCCTTTCAAAATTGCTGTCGGGCTTCCGAGCTCAGGAAGACAAGTAATAAGTGAAGTGAATTATGTCACCTCGTTAATCTACTTTTATTAAACGTTCTTACGTTCTGACTTCCTTCAGCACTCTTTATACCGTTGTACTCACTCACTAGCTCATTCCTTGCTGTCAAGCTCATTTACTTTTTCGCCTAAATACTCGTTTTTCTCATCTGATTTTGTTAGTTTGCATGTACAAATCATCGTAGTCTGTGTGCTTTAGTTGTGTACTTAGCTTGTTTTTATCTCACTTACAACCTGTTAGCTTTTAATATAAAAATTATAGTTTAAAACAGTTTATAATTTAATCCTGAATTTGGTAGTGACCGTCAATCAATGAATTTTCCAGTGAAGGGTTTGTGAGGATCGGTCAAAAATGTAACACAAATTTTAACTTATTTGTGTCGACGTTTCGACAATGTTTATTGTCATCATCAGGACCTATGTATAAATAAAAAGACATGTCAAACACAACAGAACAATTATTTGGGTCAACGTGTTTGTGTATGTGAGTGTGTGTGTCTGCGTGTGTGTGCGTTACACGCGTGTGCGTGCGTATGTATGTATCATTGTATATATGAAGGAGTTGAGATAGTTTGTTTACATCTTCAAATGTTTTCTTTAAAACACCGAGAAAATTATAATATTATAGAACTTAATTTATACAATATTACAATTTAAATTACTACATTTAATGATATTTTTAATTAATTATAAAAGCAATAATCAGCAATTAGATATTAGATTGTTACAAAAAAACTTATACGTATACCAGTCAACATACAGCATGGAAAAATATATTATAACTAAAAACAGATTAAGGGATGATGAACTATGTAACTATTAAAAGTTATTTTTATCATGTTTCACTCACTACTGGTATTAAAAACAATCATTAATTTAGAAAAATATAAGTTATACAATACCTGTAGAATTTTACGACCTAACATTAGATAGTTTACATAAATGTTACAAATATGTTTATGGTAAATCTATCTAACAAGTAAATTGATAATTTAAGGTAAAGAATTTAGCACTGCAGTTACTCCAACGGTCACATATGCAGCAGATGGCATTTCGTCTCGCCAACAGGCCTCCTCCAGTGCATTTGATCTCGCACACTATCACCACTGTGTTTGATCCTTCCAAGTCTCTCTTCATCTGGATCCAACACCTCATCAACTCTCTTCCCCTGAGTCACCTCTCCTCCGGATTTCTTCTCGACACCTTCTTCATCTCGGTTGTCTCGTCACTTCTGGCGACGTGACCAACCCATTTCAAAAACATTTCTTAGATTGTGCTGTTATATCTATCACATGACTCACAGCCCTTATTTCTCTGTTCTGTTTCCTTTTTCAGGCATCCCCCTCCCTCAGTTGTCAAACACCCTTCTCCAAAACTTTATTTTTAAATGTTCCAAGTTTCATCTCCTTGTATTTATTTAATTTTAAGTTTCTGCTGCCTCACAGATCCGATCACAACTATAGAAATCACTTATTCTCGTTGAACGAGCAAATAATCTTGAGTTGATTATTATGTTGACAATAAATAAAATCACAAGCAGAATGATCACTGTTGCACACCACTATATAAAAATTATCCCGATTAGCGCTTTCAAGCTTCACAGCTCATCGTCAGATCGGAACAGGATCAGATCAGAGACCTGTTCCGATCTGACGATGAGCTGTGAAGCTTGAAAGCGCTAATCGGGATAATTTTTATATAGTGGTGTGCAACAGTGATCATTCTGCTTGTGATTTTAACCACTAACACAAATTTGTTCATTAAATAAATAAAATAATATTTCCTAAGTACAGCTGGTTATGGATTTCCATCTCTTCTGACGAGTATTGGTTTCCATATATTTGAGCTCTCCAACTTCTTCAACGTTACAGTATATTGTAAAACTTGTAGTTTTTCCTCTTAGGTACATCTATTCCAGGCAATGCAAATGAATTTTATCTTGTTTTTGTTTATATCAAGACCCACTTTTAGCGCTTCTTTAGTAAGTAATTCCACTCTTTCCCCTTCTCACCAAGAAAAGTGGCTAAGTCGTCCACAAATGCAATCACTACCATCTTTGTTTCAATATTTACACCTACATTTGCCTATTTTAACACTTATAATTTTCCTTCTAGTGTAATGTTGTCGAGTATGGGTGACACTTTGCCTGCCTTCAGTCTGCACTTCAACGGGTTAAGAAATCATTATCTATTGTAAATTTTAATTTAAATTAATGTACTAATAGCTAAAAGCTTAATACATTTGTTGGAAATCTAAACGTTGCCATTTGTACAAAAGCATAAATGTAAATGATAATTGTTAGAAAGGTGTTCAGAAGGCAACAGAAAAATTTTGTTAAACTTGTCTTTTGGTTAACCGCCTGATATTAACTTATTTCAATCACACAAGATGCTTAAAAGTAACACGAACCTGGTGTAAATTAATTAAGAATAAAATGTATTTGCTATATGTTGTGACGAACGGAAAATTCAGAACACACCATCACTCTTAGGCTTCTAATTATAGTATTTGTGTAAGTATTTAATCTGTGGAAAATAATAAGAAAAGCTATCAGTAGACAACTCTCCGTAACGGGCATATCACTCTATTTGTTTATATGTCGCATGACGACCAGATGACAAATTTATAAATAAGAAAAGACCATAGCAGGATTACTACGTATTAAAACCGGCGTATATTACTTGATGTTACGATAAAAAATATTTCCTCTACCATGAAACTTTCTGTACATAAAGTCTGCTGTTCTATTTATATTTCTGTGTTCCTCAGACATATGAGTATGCTTTGAAATGGAACTGATAAAAATGGTTGGCACGGATTGTAATATTATAAAATTTATTCTTAAATTAAGATAATGATTAGAAATTTTACAGTATGATATTAAAGTACAATAATATGGTGTAGAACATTCGTTGCATTTCATACACTAAGCGAAATCCTCTGAATGTTCCTTCGTTTTATTTTATGCTGTGCGGTGCAAATATATTATATTTATACTGTCGACATATGATATTCCAATTATGGGGAGAGCAACTGTACACCTCTTGAGTAATATAGAAAAAATTTGGATTAATATATTCGTGTTAATTTAAAGTTACAACCATTATTAGGAAACATATTGGGCTTATGTAGAACTATTACTAATGTTGCGCTCATTAACACAATCAGTGCTGTAGTGGCTCTATCAAACATTCACATGAATAAACATGATCCGCTTACGATTCAAATTATCACGTTTATTTTGGACCAAACTCTTCAGTAGGGATATAGTAATACACATGTCCAATCCAGCTACCTGTTCGCAGCAATAACAAACTGGAAATTTTTATATCTGTATTTCACACAATTGTATTTAAATTGAAAGTCTATGTATATTAAATACTACTCATATACTTTATTTTTATAATTTTTTACATTTAATCGAATTTGTATAAATAAAAAGTAATATTTGTGTTAATAAAACACTAGTTAGTCACATTGGAAATATAAAATTAAAATTAATAAACGATTTTTAGGATAATATAAATATGTGTTGTTAACAAAATGTTTTCCAAACTTTACACGGTAAGTATTGCTGTACTCCACCAGTTGTGATAATAAAGTCTAAATAATAATATACCATTTACAAATTAGCCTCAACGACCTGGGATAATGCATTCTTGATTAAGTCTTTTACTATGGAAGACCCTCTTGTTAAATTAGGAGTACTTATTTACAAAAAATGTATTTATGTTCATGCAAACCGCTTTCACTGTAAATATCAGTTGAAGCAGAGTTTTGGGTACATTCATGTATGTAATTTTTATATTTCCGACTTTTCGTTCCGTGATCCGAGAAACATTTTCAAGGCTGTACTTACGTTGCTTTAGTTTCAGAGCGATTTTTATATTTTTCTTCTTTTGTGGCTGTTGCAGTAGAAGGGTTCGAGCGTGGGAGTGAGTGGGTTTCGGCCTTTTGTTGTCTGTTAATTTGATTACTGTCGGTTAGGAATTTCCAAGCTGCCGCTAATTCAGTTTGCTCCAAAAGGAATTGTAGACGTACTAAATATCAGCACAGTTCCTATTAATAATTTGTTATTTCTGTCTGACTGTCTACATGTTTTTAGCTGTCTTACAGTGTCCCTCTTCCCATCTGTCCGACTGTCGTCCGTCCGTCTGTCTTCCTGTCTCTCTATCTGTCTGTATGTCTGACTTCCTGTCTCTGTCTGTCTGTATGTCTGTCTGTCTCTCTCTCTCTCTCTCTCTCTCTCTCTCTCTCTCTCTCTCTCTCTCTCTCTCTCTCTCTCTCTCTCTCTCTCTCTCTCTCTCTCTAAATTCCATCCCTTCTCTCTCTTTCTGTCTTTGCCACCAGTCTCTACAACAATTTACAGCAGTACGAATTAGAAATAGAAGACGACTTAGGTGAACGACTAATATTTCATAACATCACTTGATATTATCATGAACATTGAACTTTAATTAGGACAAACAAATAATATTAACATTAATAATTACCTTTTATTACAAAACTTTTTCGAAAAGATTCATATGTGTACCGTTTACATTTTTCACAAATATTGTAATGTTTAGAAAACACTCTTAAATGAACGTTAATTTATTCACAACTGGAACAACCTCGATTTGCGTAAATGTACACGTTAATTGACGCAACTATCTGGGGATAGGAAATTGACACAGGTTACCTCTGACCGGGGGAAACACAAAATTTGCGGGCAGGCAGTTTCAAAGTTACGAAAATTTTTGTTTTCAATGTATCACTGTATAGTGTAGTTATTGTAAAATGTAAAACGTAAAATGAAAGCAGTTTTATAAACCCGTTTCCATTATTTTGTGTGTGTTTGTATGTTTATGTTATTACGTAATTAAAATAATGTTTATGTTGTTCATAAGATCGCGCTAGAAGGGTCAGAGTCCTTTAAAAAATTCATAACTGTCTTACTGTATTTTCGATTATCAAGTGGATAAACGTTAAAAGTTTATGTTTAATATACATTGTATCTCATACCTAAATACATAAGTGTATACATACTTATACACCCTATAATTTTCTTTTGCTTTATAATTTTTACCATTTTAAATATATATTTTTAATAATTATTTTATTTTTATTGAGACACTTGATCTTGCCTTTCCTCCTAGTATTATAAATTATATTTTTTCTTTCTATGTCCCTATTTATAATTATCTCTTTTATCCTAATGTTATGTTTTGTTTTATGATTTATCCTTGCATTGGAACATCTTTAATTTCAGTTTTCACATGAGTTGACTTCGGTTGTTTCACCAATAACCGCAGGTTATTTTATTGATTGCTATAAAAAAACAATTTACATGAAATTTATACTTATAAATTCTTCTATATTGTTTCTTTATTATATTGTACTTTTATTGTTTCTTTAATATATAAAAAATGTTCAGTAATTAAAAATATTGAAATAATTGGAAACATATTTTTAAGATTTACAGATGTCTACGGTAGACATTTTATACAAATATGTAAAAGCATTTAAAATAATAAAATTAAAATCACGAATTCATATCTTCTATTTATAATATTTTTGGCTAAATTGTTTTATATTTGATCAGTTAAAACATAGCAAGAAAGTGTGTAACAAAATATTTCAGGTAATTTTGATAACACATACGGCGTGTCCATTTGATTGTATCAGCTGTTCACCTGGTCTTCTGTATCGTCGTCTAGTCTAGAAATCGTGCTCTTCTTTGCAACATACCGTTTCGTTGGGTTCATACGTATCTACTCGATTCTATCCTACTGGCAGCGGTGTGCGGGAGGCGCTTTATATCCCACTTCGTTTACCAGTTGATCCAATTTCTATGTCTTCTGACCAAGTTTATTTCTTTATTTAGATGAAACATCATTTATAGTTTCATCAGGAGAAAACGGAATGGTAACCTTACGCCACGATTGCACAATATCCGCTTTGCGACAGTTTTAACACAGGGCTTCCTGCTTGGATATCAGGGTGACGAAGCCTTGTTCGAATAAACGTGACATACCAATAAACACACCAATCATTGAGAATGTCACAGTTTGTTTCTCTATAATGATAAAATACAAGAAAATACAAAACCTCTATTAGCGTATCCAGCAAGTTTAAAATTATTCGTTTTCTTTGGAATCATCCAAATGTAATTATGGATATGATTTTTTAATCCAATTTTCATCCAAGAAAAATACAGGTCCTTTGTCTTAAGTACACTATACATGGATATTTTCTCCAATCGTCGGTTTTAAAGCTGGAATATTTTTATGATTCCAAATGTTTGTCATTATTTGCGCTTCCTAAATCTAAAACCGAGCGCATTCAGAAAGTAAAATACAAAGGTCTCTAATCCTGACAATTTAATTTACTGCACGGATAGCACAATTCAGTGCTTTTGTTAATCCGTTTTCTCTTCTAACTTATTTAATCAAAGTCAATGTTCAGACTTAGAGCTGGTGGCAAACTAAGCTACGTTGCACCAACTTACAAGTTATTTCGCAAACTTCCGCAGTTAATTTTTTCACTTGTGCAAAAGTTTCCTGTGATAACTCTGCTCTCTAATGTCAGTTTTGTACGCACTGTTACTTCAACGTGCTAACTTATTATGGAATGCTGCTCATCAGAATCACTCTTTAAATACATATTGTTATGACGATCTTACCATACTGATATAATACCATACACCATACTGATCGTCGTATGGTACAGTAGAAAACAAAATACAAAACACCAATTACGTCACTAATTACCAGCTTAGCTTTAATTAAACAGTTTTTAATCAACAAGATAATCTCTTACAACAAGTCAAATAAAAATTGTTCACACTTAAGTGTCTACTAACATAAAACAGAATTGTAATACAATTGTCCCGCACAATTATAAAACACATAAGACTTCACCACAATACTACGAACCGCAATCCAATAAATCGCAACTTAACTGAAAACTAAGCGCCGCTAAAACCTTGTATTTATACCCTGCTCAGACACCAGAGCTTTCCACATACTACGCTCAGTGCTACACTAGGACGTAATCGATTGCGACCTTGACACAGTGCGCGCGCCTGGCGGCGTCTAGAAAAGTCTCGCGAACGCATGTTGAAATCACGTACGCACACACATTACAGCCGGATTCCTCTGGAACATTCGTAACAATATCAATTAAGCATGCACAATGTACCAGTTTAGGAATTGGCTGCTTGAATGGCTTAGGTATTTTTTTATAACATATATAATTTTCTATTCAATTTAACTAGGATACAAAGTTTATACAAATATTACATTATTAAGAGTAATCAAGAGAACACGATAGGCTAAAATACAATGCCTACAGAACCAACAACACCATTAGAAAACACATAAACAATACTAACAAAGACATTGACACATACAACAAAACAGAGGCTTATAAATTAAATTGTAATGATTGCCCACAATTCTACATCGGCCAGACGGGAAGATCTTTTTCTTCCAGGTTTTCTGAACATTTAAAAGCCCTCACCACAAACTACATACATTCCACATTTGCCACACATTTACATAACGAAAACCACAGTTACACAAACATAGAACACAACATGGAAATATTACACTACTTACCTAAAAGTAGAAAACTAAACACAGCTGAACAATTTGAAATATACAGATATCACACACTACAACCAAACAACATATTAAATGAACAGATACATTACAAATCACATACACTATTTGACACACTGATCCACACACATAATTCGAACCTCAGCGCCAATCCCTTCCCACCATCAACCCCCCACCACACACTCCATTCCGTAACGGTTATTCTGTAATCGACAGTTAGTATTAAACCCACTGAAGAAGAGAAACAACATCTCGAAACGTTTGGGAAGTGACAAAAGTAAGTTCATAAGTGAAAGTATATATATATTATTAAAATACAATGCTTGAAAGAACAGAGAAGGCGAGATATGCTGTAACCTGCCTCAAATCAGATTACAGTTTTTATCATGCTGACAGAGTATTTCGAGATTCATAAATTCTAAAGCAAGCGTTTCAATGTTTATTTTGCAAGTCATTAAGAAATTTAATTTTCAGCAGAAAGAGCTAAAGGGAGAATCATTGAGAAATATATTTTCTATCAACTAAAAATAACGTGGTTACTGTTATGTTTCCAACTGCTACAGCAACTAATGACCAGGTAAAGTATTTCATATCAACGCAACTTTGCCTACGCCAAGCAATAAAATTTACATTTTTTGATGTGGCAATAAATCCAGTTTTAGTGTCTGAGTGAAGCATAAGTGCATTGCGAGTGCTGCTGGAAAATATATTGCATCTCCAGTAATGCATTTTGCTCCGTCTTTTCCGTACGGTACAATAGAATGAAAGCTGTCTGGTACAATTTTTCACTGGAAATAAGTTGTTCTGTTCCTTCCTTGTTGGCTGAAGGATGAAAAGCCAGCTCGAATACATAATTTATCTCCATATACTTTTTTTTATAATTCTGTACAAAGTCTTAGAATACTTACTTAACCTAATGCTATGCAGCTTATTCAATCCAACAAATACATATAATGAACAATTAAACACACCATTGTTAAGTACTCAACGTATATAAATTAAATCACTTTATTCATAACTGGTAGTTCAATTGTAACTTGTGTTACTTTCCACATTCCGCAGAGTTTATTATTTTTAATAACAAAAGAAACTATGCAGTTCCTAACTTACTTTAAAAATATTCGTAAGAATAAATAAAACTAAGTATAATAATGATGAAAAAATCAAAATATAAAAAATATAACAAAAACAATGAGAAAAAGAAGACTAGTATTTTTTGAACATTTGTATAGCATGGACGACAATAGTTTGACAAAGAAAATCTTCAAATATCTGTGGGGGAAGAAGTCAACATCAAGTTGGATTAAAGAAGTCTAAAATTATTTTGAAAAAAATTATTTACATGCAGAAGAAGCAATTGAAAGAGACGTTTTTCGGGCAAAAGTGTTAAAAATGGAAGTAGTCCAGGGTAGGAGAGAGAAAAACGCAGGTTCAAAGTGGACTGAAGTCAGGAAGAAGAGACCAGTGAAAAGATTAAAGAATATTGGAGAAAAAGAAAAGAAGAAAGAGTAAAAAATTGAAATTGGCATGTGGTCCTTAGATGCCCAATACAAAAGAAATGAGTATAAGTATTTAGTGTAAAAGGATGATAAGTGTTTTTACAACCCGGATATCAACAATTCTACTATTAAATAAAAAGTTACATACTAATTTAAATAGTAAATTTCTACTAAATATTATATGACGACTTTTTAGTAGATAATAATTTCATCCATATTACAATAGTACTTAATTGCAAGAAGGGTAATATTACCACTTACTTAGATCTTTAACAAAAACAGTAAATTGGCTTCGTAATGTTTCCTCTGAAAAATTTTCCTGACGTCCTACTATTAAATTACTTGATGGTACGACGTCAAAAAATTTTGTCAGAGGAAAATATTTTTTTTAAGATTTATTTTATTTTAGAAAGCATGGATATTTACAATTGTAATGTTTAATTGTATTTAACTTTTAATAAAAAATGTACGGTTTTAAAAGAATTTATATTTTTATTTAAATGATATAGCACTGTACTTACTCCAACGGCCATATATGCAGCAGATGGCATTTCGTCTCGCCAAAAGGTCTCCTCCAGTGCATTAGATCTCGCGCACTATCACGACTGCCTCTGATCCTTCCAGGTCTTACTTCGTCTGGACCCAACACCTCATCAAGTCTCTTCCCTTCAGTCACCTCTCCTCCGACTTTCTTCTCCACAGCTACTTCAAGACGGATGTCTCGTCATTTCTGGCTACGTAACCAACTCATTTCAAACACATTCCTTAGATTGTGCTCTTATATCTATCACATGACTCAGTGCCCTTATTTCTCTGTCATGTTTCCTTCTTCAGGCATCCCCCTCCCTCAGTTGTCAAACACCGTTATACAAAACTTTATTTTTAAATATCCAATGTTTCATTTCCCTGTATTTATTTAATTTTTAACTTTCTACTACATCATAGACACGATCACAACTATAGAAACCCCTTAGTTTTGTTAGACGATCAAATAATCTTGAGTTGATTATTATGTTGACAGTAAACACAATAATATTTCCTAAGTATAGCTGATTATGGATTTCCATCTCTTCTGACAAATCGAAAGTATTAATTGTATCCATATATTTTAAGTTTCTAACTACGTGATATATTTAAATTACGTGAGCATGAGTTAAGTATCTATATAATCTGTACACATGCGTTTAGAAAAATTTATTTGTCATCTTACGCTAAGTACGCGCGTAAGTAAATAAGTAAGTAAGCGCGTGTTCACGGGTGTTGGGTAACGCATCTACACAATTTTTAATGTTATCTTATAACGGTGATACATATTATTCACGTTGGATTGACCAGAATAGATGATTGTGTGGAGCGTTGTGTCTCAATCAGGTACTGATACAAGGAAAAAAGAAATTTAAGTTGGCAACATGTTTAGCATTTAGGTACGTATTATCAAATCGCCCACAATGCAGGCAGATAAAAGACTTACACGTACCTAGCGCAATTCTGCCAAATACAGGAACTAAATTAGAGAGAATCACATAGTCTATCAGTTAGAGGATGCAGGACGATAAGAAGTGTTATTCGTTGTTTGGATGTACGATTTAGTGTGTTGACAACGGTTTAGTGTAAAGTTACAATTACAAATTACTGTGACGGTGCTACTGCAGCTTATCGCAACAGTGTAAATCAGATATTGTAATGATTGTACTTTGGCGTGTATTATTATTATTACTATTATTATAATAGGGGGTACGGTCGTATATAAATCAGATGGCCCCGGCGGGAATCGAACCCGCTCCGACAGCGTAGCAGCGCCACCCGCTAGCCACGACCGCTTCTTGGCATTTATTGAATTGAACAATCATAAATTTGAAGAATTGTTGCATACGAATTCCTTATTTCTTGAAATTAGCATTTACGTTGTTATGAGAATTTGTAAGGAAATAATTTACGAGGTAGCCAGTTATTTATTCTGTTACCAAATTATGTCTCTATACCGGAGTTATGTGTTACAATTAATTTGTTCATGTTCCTGTTCATTTGTTTTTTTATTTAATTTCTGTTACGTATTTATATTCACCTGGTAGCATAATGATTTATGTGGTCAACTCACATTTGTAAAGTGAATATTGTACAATATATACCCAAAAAATATTATAGGAACATGGAGAACAATTAGGTTTTAAATTAATAAACAACTTTATTCCAGAAAAAATTCTAATTTCAAATATAACCACCAGTGACTATGTAAAGATGTTCACTGTGTAAACATTGAATTTATAAAATAATTACTATAAAATAATTGTTAATTTGAAATACTGGGGATAAGTTAAAAGCGCGGCAATCGTCAACACAGTGCAATACATTTTACGGTTCCATGATGTGGTGATAAAACCGCTTTTACAGCCTAAGTGAAGCGTGAGTTAATGGCGAGTGCAGCAGGAAAGTATATTGCTTCTGAAGTAATGTACATCCTTTGTCTACCTCCGACTGCAGATAAAATTAAAGCTGTCTACATTAATTTCTTACTGTCACCGACTTTTTCCTCTTAAAACGTGTGGAACTGATTTCAACATATTTTTATTGATACGAGATTAAATAACGCGTTTTCACCAAGCCCTTCTCTGATCAAAACATATCGGTGCGACGAATAAAGTTGGACAGTCTGCAATAATTTACACCTGTTTAGAGAGACGAAGTATTAATGTGTCATTCTTTACCTTTACGTTGACTTATAACGTAGAGGGACTAAAACAGTTGGACTCCTGAGATAATTAGAAATCGTATCGCAAATGACTAGCGCCATACCACTAGAGTTTACTACGGTTTAAATAACATTCACACTCATTCGTAACAAAAATATTACCGATAAATTTAATTTTTATAATTTTGAATAGCATAAAATTACATTAAACGCTTAAGTGTTAAAATTATTTAGTAGATTATAATTACAATTTTTTAAATAATTGCTTCGTGAATAGAGTCTCAGAGAGTTTGTAAGTTTTTACCTGTGGAATGTTAGTAAAAATAAATCAAAACTATATGAATACTGTGACTATTAGGTAAATTTCTTCGTAAATAACTTTCCAACGTCTTTCTCGTCACAACTTAATTTAACACTGCTATTTTGGTTTAATATAATTTGAATATATTCAAAGTAATTAAGTATGCTAAAGTTATGTGTAAACAAATTGCTAAGCATTTAACAACTTGCCTGTTACAGTTACGATGTAACAAAATTAAATAGTAAAAGTTATTGAGAATATTAAACGATTACTCATGTCGATTATTAAAAGAACAGTTGGCGCGGTAAAACACAGACCAGCGGCGGATTTAGAGTGTGCGGACCCCCAGGCTGAGATTGTGGTGCGGGCCCCCTGCTTTTCAGTCGTGAAAAATTCTTGGGAACAGATTTTTTTATAAGCTTAGGGAAAATACACCAAATTTAAGTCCGGGTAAAAACTTACGGACTAAGTACGCGAGGAATAGAGGAATGATAAATTAACTCTACTACGACAATAAGACGAAATAGGTTTTATTACAGTTAGAAAAACTTTAACATTGAACGATAACTCAAATCACCAACTAAACGGTAACTTAAGTAGGCTACAATTGGATAACTCAGTTCTCTGACGTAACTAAAAACATGTGAAAAAAGGATTGTATTTATTTTACAGTTGCAATCCATTTGGTTATTGTTATGTTTTTAAATTTCAAACGTTTTAAGTATAACTGGATAATTTAAAGGTAACTTAAAGATAATTAGATAAATTAGAGGTAACTCATGGATGTCGTCGTCATCGTTGGGCAGTACGTCGTCAACCGGTGTCGAGTGCGCACTCACATCCGCGTACGTCGCTGTGTTTGTACAACATACATAGATGTATTTTAGTGTCTTTTTAATGTTTTAATGTTTTAACGAAGTCATAACTGACGAATTTTTACTCTGATGATGGATTAAATTTAATCCGAAACGCGTTAGAAGACAGAAACCAAGCGGTCACAGTGACGGATTAAGGTAATACAAAATTTAATTATAAAAAAAATTTATTTATTTTTGTTTTAAATTTCAAACGTTTTAAGTATAACTGGATAATTTAAAGGTAACTTAAGGATAATTAGATAAATTAGAGGTAACTCATGGATGTCGTCGTCGTCGTTGGGCAGTACGTCGTCAACCGGTGTCGAGTGCGCACTCACATCCGCGTACGTCGCTGTGTTTGTACAACATACATAGATGTATTTTAGTGTCTTTTTAATGTTTTAATGTTTTAACGAAGTCATAACTGACGAATTTTTACTCTGATGATGGATTAAATTTAATCCGAAACGCGTTAGAAGACAGAAACCAAGCGGTCACAGTGACGGATTAAGGTAATACAAAATTTAATTATAAAAAAAATTTATTTATTTTTGTTTTTAAATTTCAAACGTTTTAAGTATAACTGGATAATTTAAAGGTAACTTAAGGATAATTAGATAAATTAGAGGTAACTCATGGGTGTCGTCGTCGTCGTTGGGCAGTACGTCGTCAACCGGTGTCGAGTGCGCACTCACATCCGCGTACGTCGCTGTGTTTGTACAACATACATACATGTATTTTAGTGTCTTTTTAATGTTTTAATGTTTTAACGAAGTCATAACTGACGAATTTTTACTCTGATGATGGATTAAATTTAATCCGAAACGCGTTAGAAGACAGAAACCAAGCGGTCACAGTGACGGATTAAGGTAATAAAAAATTTAATTATAACTCATGGATGACTTGAATTTAACTTAAGAATAACTCAAACTAAAAGATAAAATTAAAAATAACTTAAAGGCTACTTAAAAAAGAAACTAAGACACTCAGAGGTTGAGAGGTGACGTTACGCGGATTACATAGCATGATTGAAAGACGCTTTTCCACTTTTTTAAAAATTTTTATGTGGTGCGGGTCCCCTTGTAGTGCGGGCCCTTAGACTGCAGACTAGTCAGCCTACCCTTAAATCCGGCCCTGACACTGACACTCGTGTACAAGTATAATAATAGTAGGTTTATTTTAAGACGTAGATAAAAATATACCTGTGACCGAAACAACAGCGCCGTTATTGACTTAAAACTGAAGAAATTACATCAGTTGTACTTATATTTAGATAAACTAAATTAAACTGTTACGATTACGATGAAATGTTTTTATTAATAACGTGTTAATATGTTTTCTTCAATGGACAGCAGCGAATGTTGTAATCAGATTCAGTAACGTATCTTGTGACAACGACAGTATTATTCATTCCAGTTATTAATCATATTGTACAATTTAGTTTTAATAATGCTGCCTATATTACCGTCCATGGGCTCGCTTAGGGCAGCCTATCTCTTTACCTCTTAAACCATTTCGGTAGTACAAAACGAGGCATTATTATTATTATTATTATTTTACTGTTCTGTTCAGTACTATTGTCCGGATCCGCAGACATACTGACAGTGATATTGTAGACGATCCCAAACATTAATGGAATAATAAATTTAAAACGTAAAATGATCTTTTATTTATAACATAAGGCAACGATGAACGGGGATCCACCTTTGCTTCAGGGTCCTAAGCGTTTCTGCACGTAGTTTGGTTTAGTACCAAGTCTCGTACTGTATTACAGAAGAAACGATAGTATAACAGTTCAATAACTTTTGATGAGCGAAAAGAAAGTTACACTGCTACTTTCCTTTTAAGGGGAGTTTGAAAGGCCTATCTCGCTCATGTTGAATTACCCAGGTTTATGCCCTTGTACCTCTAGACCGCTAGATGTAGGACTTCTAAATTTTTACAGCTCTCTTTGTGATACTTTTTGTGTGCACTAAAGGAGAATTAATTAATTATAAGGGACTCCCTGTCAAGCAAATTCCTAACGTATTTATAGTTTCAGTTTTACTTGAATGTGAGAAACATTATGTACATCATGCTCCTTTGTTTCTTAAATTATATTTCCCAGTATTCATTTTCTTTGCACTAAATAAAGGGTTAGTATTGTAATATTTATTATGTTTATTAGATCATTCTGCTAAAATGTATTATCATAATCCTAATGAGCAGACCACACTTCCATTATGACCACCATCTATATGACATATTCACTGCTTCCATTGTACGGTCTGACGCCTTCATGCTGTACGCACGTTGCGGTGCGTGTGTTATATGAAGGTTGGGAATATTAACTCTCTCACCAGTGAATTATGTAAATTCTCTCACCGGTGTAAAGAATTATGTAAATTATGTGTTGAGGCCATAATTACACCGGGTTTAAAGAAAACATGGAACCTATACACATCTGTAATAAAGGTCATCTTTTGAATGCCCTAGAAGAATTTGAAATTTACAGGGCCCCAAAAATACATAAAGAACAATTACTTAATGACCAGCTGATATTTAAGCCCAACACGCTCTATGGGACCGCATTGAAGATAAGAAGTGAAATACGCGTAAAAGCTAGTTGACGATCGGAAGCCGACCAGCGCACTGAGTCATATGTCACGCGCTTTTGTGTTGTATGTGTGTTTATATAGTTTTATGTGTTACATTTTATGCGCGTTAACATTTTCGACGACCCCTATGCATTAGGGTGAATAAACATTTTATCTGAGGATGGGGATTTATCCCCGAAACATGCTGTAAGAACATATAAATAACAGAAGATCGGTTAGCGGATTAAATATAACGTAAATTATTTAAATTTGGTTCTAACAGCGGTCTGGAGACTATACATAAAATGAATTTCATAGGAGTGTTTCAGTGCTATGCTAAGCAAGGTCGGTACAAACGAAATTGGTACCGGTAACAAAAAATTCCTTCGCGATGTGTGTTTCACGAATAACAGTGTAACAAAGGGCACAAAAATCATTTTGTCCTTAGAGAACTAAAGGAAACAACAGAGAGGGGTGAGTTAGTGTTTGCGACAATTGAGACGAAACAATACATTACAGCGTCGCGACGCCTGGTCACAGTTCGTGAGGCGAATCACAAACCAAGGGACAAACACAGACCTTACAGCTTTATTGTGTTCGAAACTGAGAAAAGTCTTTGTCTTATGATACCTGAAGGAATCCTTTTATCCAGTTTGTAAGCTGAAAATAAGAGATGAAAACTTCTCTTTTCTTTTGAACAGTGACAAAGAAATTGGTAATGAAAGATTTTGCTCAAACATTGTGAGATCATCTCAGAAATCCTTTTTATATTGTAAATTTCATTTTTGTTTGAATGCCAAAATTATAAAACGTTTTTCTTGCAATATTTTATAAGAGTTTGTAAAAAATAAGTTCTATATTACCGTTGGAGTGTTTGAGTATCAACGTTTTACACATCTGAATGTTTTTCCGACTACGGCAGACGTACGGTAGTGTAAAGGAAATGATATTCGTTTCCAGTGACCTATGAAGAGGTGATATAATCAGAAATTAGAATCTTACAAGGTGCATACTTTTTGTATAAATATTTCAAATTTCCTAACTAAACCCGTAGCGAAAAGTGTATCACTTAAGTTTATCCTTTAGTTTGTGATTCACCACACGTCAGCGGCTGAGTCTGACCAGGTCTCTATTGTTACAGCTTGCCGTTGCACATAGATCTTCCACCTCAGCTGTCTGTCTCATATGCTGTTGGCCGAACATTGTTCTAGAATTCTAAATAAAGTATAATAAATCTATTGTGTGCTTCATTACTTTCATTTTTGATATTTCGAATAGTCTGACACTAATATGGTCTTGGATTTCGTTGTCCATGACGTGTCCGTTACTTAACTAAATACAACTGTTTTACTCACGACTCGGAACACAAAGGTTTTATGAGTAAAAACATAAGTTTTACCTTACAACCTGAAACGGTTTTCACTTTTAAAGAAGCTTCTTCAGAGCTTACTCATAACAAACTTTGTGTTCCGAGTCGTTAGTAAAACAGTTGTATTCACTAATATGGTAAACGGTTAAGTAAGTTATAGATTTTAGTTACTTAAAATCTTTATCACATTTAAAAGTCCATATACATTAAACTTTAATTATTATTTTTTTCGAGTAAAACGGTTTTATTAATTCATAAAACTTGTTAACACTGCATCTAAGTGTTTGTTCTCAGTAGTCTTTGAAATTCCTTTAAACACTGTTGAATTTTGTAAATGGTATTTCAGAACATTGTCAAGCTCTGCAGTATAATTTATTAGTCCTTCATAAATACCTGGATTACCCATTTCTTCCATGTCATGGTGGCCACGTAAAGAAAATTCAGATTCCCTACAGAATATAATTATATCAGTAATACAATACAATATGATCCTGTTCTTATTTACAAATTCGTTATGTCATTGAGATATAAACAAATGGCCCTTTGGCAGCCAATGTTTCTTTCTTTTCCCGCTAAATGTTTCAACCACTCAACTTAGTCCGCGTGTCTTCACCGCCAAACAGAAGACAAGTGAAGCAAAGTAAATAATTGACTGTGAGGCATCCTATATCAATTAATTGTCAGTTTCGTAAACTGAAAATTCTATTAAATGTTGTGTTTTTATACTTAATCACCAAACTTATAGTAATTTAAATTCTATTGCCATAGAATTTCTACTGAAAATCAATTGTCTTTTAATAACGGAAAAAAGTTATTACTTCAAAATAATTTGCGGAAGTTTTATCTGAAAATAAAATTTAGAACCTCGCATATTAAGAACGTGTTAAGATTATAAAATCTAAAAATGTTAAGTGAACAGAATAACCTCTTATGAGAACACAAATCGATAATAAATGTCCTTATATGTTGAGTAACGGTACTTTCACATTATTTGTTCTAATGCTACATTTTTCATCATTATAAATTATAAGATTTCGGATATTAGCCATCTTAAGTTAAAATTAATGAACACGACATTTTGACCTCTATAGAATAACAGACACACATGCATTCAAATCATAATCTTGAGTTCTATTAATTTAAAAACGACATTTGTTACTATCTGTTGGTAGTAAGCATTTTACAAATTATTCTTAGAAAATAGTAGTTTTACCTGAGTTGTTTACAATACAGCATATGCATAAATACATTAGAATTAGTTTACTGAACTTAGTATAGTAACCTAAATAGTTTAGATTAATGGCAAGACCATTTATGTATTTTGATTGGTTGTCTTACTTTAAAATTTCTCTGTCTATTATATTGGTATAAGATCCTAGAAGTGGGTGGTTTCATGTCTGTAAAGTGACACCCAAGCGGAAGTTCTTTATTTAAACAATTTAAATTTCTTTGAAAATAATCCAGATTTTAAGTGACTGAGTGAGTGAGTATTTAAAAGTAAACTAAAATATTATAGTATTTAAAATAATTAAATTTGTAAATAAATTGTGTTGGCCAAATATTTATATCATCATCATCATCATCAATCAACCTCAAGGTTTAAACCAAGAATGGTTTGTTCCGGTCTCAAATAGGCAAATATTACAGCTGGTCACTCCAGCGCTTCCTCGGACGTCCCACACCTCTCCGTCCCCTCGGCTTATAGTTCCATAGTTGTTTGGGGATGCGGCAGTCATCCATTCGCAAAGATGTTCCCACCAATTTAGCCGATACTGGGCGATCCTGTCGAGTATACTCATAATATTCAGTTCCTGCCGTATATCTGTGTTTCTTCTATGATCATGGACAGTAGCCTATACCCAGCCACGTGCCTGAGAAATCTCATTTCAGCCGTTTGGATGCAACTGGCCTGGCCTTCCGTTAAGGTCCAATTTTCAGACCCATAAAGAAGTGTGGGAAGAGCCATCACCTTCTAGGATTTTAGGCGTGTTCCTTTACTTGCTGACTTAAGGGTTCGCCTGATGGTCCCACACATAAGGTTGAACTTATGCAACTTATGCACCACGTCGTTGCTTGCATTATAAGACACACTGTATCACAGGTATTCAAAACTGCTAACTTGTTCCAGGACAGTACCATCTACAACAATTTTTGCCCGTACTGTGACGATTTAAATTGTAACAATACTAGTAAAATAAAAAAAAAATTTTAAAAATTAAGTTCGCGAGCGATTAAGCCATTTAAATCTCACTATAATACCTAAAACCCCTGTGTGTACTCAGTATGAGAGGAAGAAATAATTAATAAGCCCAAAGAAACATTAATAAAAAGGCAAAGTGTAAAAGTTATTATTGTCATATTTAACCCTTTGCTGTTATCAGGCGGTGACCTGTTAATTCCGGACTCGACATGTCTCCCGAGTCGTCTGTAATTTAGAATAAGGTAAAAAAACCTAATGTTAATAATTAAAAATCTGAAGACACAGATAGTCGCTAAAACAACTTACTTAAATTATGTATGTTTATTAAGGTATAGTTTTTGTAATTAAAATAGTTAACTTAAATATAGTTACGAACTATATTCTCGCGCAGTAGTTGCCCCACTCCCCCTTGTTAGGTACCAGTCGTAGCGAGCAAAAAGACGCTCTCTCACCTTGTTGACTTCATGCAGTGCAGACGTGCGAGCAAACGCTCTGACACAATGTTGCTAATTCTTTTGTTTTAACTTAAATATTGTATATGAAATATTGCTACTAAAAGCGTGTGTTATGTATCAATTAATATAAATGTGTGATAACAAAAGGACATAAAATGTAACACAAAACACTAAAATTGTGTTAAACAAGAGGACTACCCGCTTCAAGAAGTAACGACACTTTCAACATCATTCCTGAAGATGTGATCTACCAGAACTTTATAAACACTCATATACCGACAGAAGATGCAGATCAGGACAGCCGAGAATCTACATATAATTACACCGTAGAAACTTCAATATACTCTGTGAACACTCGACACCTTACCGACGAAGACTCGACCGAGATGATGACGCCGCATTCAAGGATTCCCAAGACGGACACCCCAGGACGAGGTTTCTACATTCCATTCTAAAGGTGACTCGATAGCCTGTCTATCGAGGGTTACTAATATTTGTTACACTACACAACCTTAAAAGAGACTTTTCAAAGACTATTAGTTTTATGTAAACATTAAAAGAGTAAATCTAAAATTTTTATTGTAACTACACAAATATCATACGTTGTAACGGTTTATATGTTAATGTATCGTAGTATCATTCCAAGTAATAGTACCATTCTAAAAATGGTTAAAGAAGTCTTGCAAGCTAATAACATGAATTGAGTATAATTAAAAGTCTTAACTACAAAATATAGAAAGTTAACCCGGATCCGAGGTATAGCTAAATAGTATCAATTTGATCCCAATTTTGATGAAAGCATTGAAATAACTTTAATAATTTAATTAGTGATGTCATGGGATCTGTCAGTAAATGTTGTCAGAATAAAGAGAAGTCTTCTTGTTACACACATATAATGAGTGCGTAAATCAATAAAATACCTTCCCTTGCTTCCTTACACAGTTTGTAAGTAATTTGTTCAGATAATAAGTGTGATTACTTTCCGTTACAACGTAGGCAGCCCATCTAATTGACAGAGGTCAGTTAAGATGGGTTCCCTGGATTTGTAACGCGGCGATACGTTACAGTATGGGATCGGTTTCACAAAAAGCCATCACCTTGATTTTAATTGTGGATATCTGCAATCCAGAGTCTTTGCAGATTCCATTTAACAAATGTATATCCATCTCCAATCTGTTTTCAGAGTTCGACAGAATAGCCTGATCGTCCGCAAACAACAAAGTGTCAATTGTAGAGTGACCAATCATAAAATGGTCTGGAAGACACATCTGCCAGTTTTGTATGACATCGCCAATGCTAAATATTTATAGTTGATTAATTACGACGGTGTTAAAAATATAGTCTATACTTTGCCTTCTGCTTGATTAGTTTATGTTGAGAAATATAAAAACTATTAGACAATCAAATTATTGTAACTACTTACCTCTTCTTGTAAAATTCTATATGAAAGTTGTCAACAACAATACGCATATTGTTTCCTGTTCGAGAGATGAGGAGGCAATTCTGACGATAATAGAAACCTTTATGTAGTTTGACTAATCTTTAACAATAACTCAGGTAACAACAGAAATTAACAAAATTGTGTATTCCCCTTTTTTCCATGTAACATGAAACAGTTCTACTAACTCTTTGTAAAATCATAGAGCCTTAGTTTAATCCATGAAGGTAAAAAGTATTATGTACAAGTCTTTCTCAGTGTGTATAATACTACAGGAATGCTTGACATTTTAATACTAGTTACATTTTTCTGTTCTCCTTAGTGTGTAACGCGCGCGTGTGTGTTAAATACTTACTTGCGCCTTGCAGAAAGTCAAAGGAATATTCATGGAGGTTATAATACAAATACATTAGTATAAATTAAAATAAAATTCAAAATTTGCTGAAGTAATGATATGTCAAATTATTTTCGAACTATGAGTCTAAAATAATTAAAGGTAACGAGTAAACGTACATGAGAATCGCTCACAAAAACCAGTACGTTAGTAACTGTCCGGTATTTTTGGGTTTTAATTATAATAATATTCATCATATTACATTATGTGAAAAAAGAAATATGACGTGAAAATTTACTGGAATAATTGTGATGTACGCACAGCAATGCAACAAGTTACTAAAGCTTCAAACGTGATAATGATCTTTTATCTATCTGGTAAAGGTAACAGTAACGATCATGGTGTCCGAAATATAAATAATATAAACTGTTAGTTGTGGTTTGTGACGGGATAATCCTAGCTTTGGCTGTAAGCAGCGAGAGTGGAGTAACGGACTTTGTGGCTGCGTCGCTGTTGGCTATAAGTGTTGTAGTAAATTATGTCAACACAGGATTTCATTAAATTTGACGTTACAGAAGTATAAGATTTGATAAAAGAACAATATATACGCTTTTATGAAACATGGCAGTGTCATAAATGTTAGACTTTAAGAACGGTGATGGTACAATATTAGTTTGTCTTGAATGTCCTAAAACCTTTCACACTGTAAACATGACGTTACGTTTTCATGTTTATAACAAACAAATCTTCAAAAATTGGCATTAAACCCTATTGTACTGCCGTTTTTATTCATTATTTTGTGTTTTAAGAACTGGTAATTATTTAAAAGTGACTCCAAATGTTTCATCAATATAAGCCTACTTTAGTTTGTTCCTGAACACACATTTCTTTTACCACGTTGGTTACCTTTACAAGTATGTAAAACTAACTTTGGTAAATTCATTATAGTGCCTTATGCATGATGCACTAGGTAGATACGTTATAATTACTTGCTCCCTAAAGTCTCTCAACACTGCAGACTAGGAATTAAGTTGTACTGCTATTGTTTATGTATGTGTGAGAAAAATGTGTCATGTGCATAGGAACTCTCACTCTCTGTTGTTGTGTGAGTTTGCAATACAATTCTGCAGTATCACATGAAAAATTATATAATAGATATTATATATTAATATAAGCGACTTGGAGACAACTAACCTAAAATGTATTATATGAAAAATTATATTACGGTTTACGGGTACTTGTAAGCAGTGCGTAAGATAAAATGTATAGTGAACCTGATATATTGTCTGCAAATCAACGTAGCGAGCCATATGTTATTAGGTTGGTATGATATCATTGTCGACCCGGACGGGGAAATTTCCTCCTATAGGTTGTAGGATTTTAGACAAAACTAAACTATAAGAAACTGAAAAAATATCACAAAAAGTTTATGAGACCCTTTACCTCAGCTTACGTCTAACTAGAAAGTTGTTTTAAAACCCCAATCAATTAATTTATTCGTAACGTGCTATAATAATAACAATCTCGCTCCTAGTTAGCAACCCATAGGCTGGTTGGCTGCAGCTTGCCGTTCTTCACGCTTCTCTGCTTTTCTTTTCAACTCACAATATGATGTGCAGTTCATATCGCCCATAAGCTGTTTCACTGTAGTCTAAACGGGGTCGTCCTCTGTCATTTTTCCCTTTAATTGTTCCTTCTATTATTCTCTTAACCAACCCATTGTGTCGTAATAAATGTCCTATAAACTTAGCTCTTTTGCCTTTTAAATTTCGCAGAAAAATCTCTTCTCCTCCTGGGCTCTTCTAAAGACTTACTCATTCGTTATCTTCTTCATCCAGCTTATCTTGAATATTCTTCTGCACCACCAGGTCTCAAATGCTTGGAGTCTTGTCTTGTCACTTTCTCCAATTGTCCAAGATTCACTGCCGTATAGGGCAACACTCCACACCTATGTCTTTACTAGATATAATAACAAAAATAACCTAATTTACGTGTATGTTGAGCTTCTGTTAGATTTTTTTTTATTTCGCCTACTAAGATTTGCGGAAACCTATTTAGACACATTTGGCCTATTATAAGTCACCTACAATGTATTCACAAACATTGTTAAAGAAACTGAATGTTGTTCGTTGCAGTAGTAAAACGGTAGGGTATCAGTAAATATATAAGACTTATTGTGATAGAGTAAATACTTCTGGTAATCTAATCACGTTATTTTTTGTCCGAAACAAATGTTTGCCTTCCTTACAATAGAACTGCAATTTGCTAATAATTTATAGTAGTTAACATGTTTCCTAAAAGGGAGGCGTACGGTTGAGAGCAACTATTGCCGCAGGCGCCATATGCTGATTCTACCATCTACACGGGTATCCTGATAATTTGAGACTAGAACAAAAATCAATAAGCTACATAATCCTTCCAATAATGCCATTTTACGTACTGACTGAACAAACCGTCTGAACACGCAAGAACAAATTTTATTTATGAAATCCTATGAAATTTCAGCAAGATAAATGATTTCTGGTTTGAAATTAAAAAAAAACAATGACTTACTAGTTTAGGCGTTTGATAACATATACTCCTATAGGATAACATAGGCGTAGGATAACATATACTCCTATACGTCTTGCCATACAAGACATGTAGGCCTACGTGTTTTTAATTCACTTAAACAGGAGTGAACCTATGAACACGCGACAGGGAAATGTGTGTAGTTATTGTCAAGAGGTACTGTGGGATATTTAACTGACTTAAGGTAAACCACCGAATTATGTTGCTTGTTTCCATTATTTGTATAAGGGTTATATCAAATGTGCATACTTGCTTCTATGTACGTGTGTTGTGGCAATAGGCTTAACAACTAACAACCTGAAAGTTAATGCGTAGTTGACGAGTTGTGGCTGTACATTAAGATCGAAACAGTACAACTCTACGCTTTTATTACCATAGGAAAATAACAAAAGAACTTTCCTTGACAAGCAGAATATAAGCTTAGTAAAAAATCGTAACTCGCCATCACGCACTATACTCTCTCTCTCTGTCTCTGTCTCTGTCTCTGTCTGTCTCTCTCTCTCTCTCTCTCTCTCTCTCTCTCTCTCTCTCTCTCTCTCTCTCTCTCTCTCTCTCTCTCTCTCTCTCTCTCTCTGCCTACATATATATCTATCTATTTATACGTCTATTTGTCTGTGTCATACGCAAAACGTCTCACTCCCTTCTGAAATCCAACCCTACTACCGATTCTAAAGCATCTTGGCCTCGCGAAGGGCGGACACAGGCTCTTAGACTGTAAGATAGTCAACACGGCCCGAGTAAGTGTATTCGACAAGGTTGTGTGTACCGATTGACAACACACAGTAACCCGTGGTGGAACAGATTGTGCCAATGGATGGGTGGCTCTACGTTAGCGAATCGCAAACGATGGCCTCAGGGCACCAAGACGCACACAGTTGTGTTTAATCCTAGCCGTCGTACTCAAGGGCTTTGCCGCGGCGGTCTGTTATTTCCCCGATACTTCGATAATTCGTCTCGTTTAATCATAATCCTGGTGTCGAGGGAACCAAAAAAAAAAAAAAAAAACTTCGTCATGAAAACTCCCCTCCTCATTGAAGAGTAACAAATGGTAAAAAGAGGAGGGAGTTACTCTGGTTATGATATAGAAATGCTTTTGGGACAGTCTGAAACCATTTGATTGCCTAAGTGTATGGTTGCAAAGAGAACAGAAGGGGACTTCGCTGAGGTTAGCCCCTTTATCATCTCTATTAAACATTGTACTTTATTTCGTAATAAATATCAAAAGGAAAGGAAGGAATAACAAAGTAATAGTTCAGTTTGTTTGAAATTTCTTATATTTTTTTATAGTCTTTGTTAATTATCGACTGGTGTTGGCAAGACTTCTATATCTTTATCACTACTCTAATTAACTATTCTTATCACTAGTCTTGTCTGTAAATTCAAACTCGGTATCATTATTATAATTCCCATGCCCAGTTTTATGACTTATTCAACCCATTCTAAGTAAGCTGGATGTTTTTACCAGGTTTTGTCCTAATTTAACCACTGTTAGAAACGTTTATTAAAAATTATCTTCCACAATTTGTAGTTTTAAAGAAATTTATCTGCTGATGTGGTACAAAGCAGCGTACTAATTAACAGCCTGACACTAAAACTTTTACTGTTACAGGAAACAAGAAATTGCATAAATACAAATGACACACATTCATAGAGATGGACGAGATACTGCCATACTTAATGTTATTCCTAAAAGCAAATGAATAAAGTATTCTAGAGACTATGATACGACCCCATATTACTGAAGGCTTGGAGAACCTAAAGAGTAAACAAAAGTTGATTGCAGAATAACAACAAAAAATCAGAATACACGACGAAAAATATATTTAAATTTAATTTACGAGACAAACTTAAACACAGTCAATATTCTAAAGTCTTAACAAAACAAAATGTCTACTTAATTTATATTTTTATTGTGCGAACTGTACATACACAATTTCACAAATACTGAAGGCGTTGTTCGCTGATTATTAAACTTTTAAATTCTTTGTATACGATATATTATAAAAAGCGTGTGTTCGCTCATTTTTCAAAAGGGATGCAAAGATCAATGTCAGTTTATCACATTGAAACCTCAAAACTACAGCATCAACAATATAAAATGTCAACATGATTTTGCAGCAAATACAAAAAGTTTGTATATTGCGAATGTCAAATCATATATCATTGGCGTTGAATCTCCACCCTAATGTCCAGTTGTATATTCCCAGTTAAACTAATACTATGAATGTATACTTTGTTAGCACTGATTTATTACTTTTTCGTTACAGAAAAATCACACACACACACACACACACACACACACACACACACACACACACACACACACACACACACACACACACACACACACACACACACACACACACACACACACACACACACACACACACACACAGTATCTTTAAGGATACGTGTGAAGCTATTCAAAACCATATAAATAAACAAATTAAATTACATGCAGTTCCCTCACCGTTAAGTTTCTACATAAACAAAAATTGTAAACGTCAGGAAATGTGTATTAACTTCAAGGACGTTTTCGTAAAGTTGAAAGGAGACAAACGTGTAATCTTAATAGGGTTTAGTTACATTGATTGCGAGGAAAAAATCGTAAATATACCCGTTACTTTGTTACCTTTAAGTTTAGAAAAATTTCATTAATAATAAGAATACTATCTCTACGTTTTTAGTACATTAGTCTTTCTCTCATTCAGCGAAGTGGCGTCTTCAGTACCAAGTATTACTAGAGCCACTAAGAACGCATTACTGCAGGATGTGCAAAACGTTTCATATTACTAAAACTAATAAAAATCTCCTACATTTAGTAAGTTTTTTTAAAATTAAAAATCAATAAAAAGCAGCAGATGTGAATTTGGTACAGTTTAACGTTCAATATTTATTTTGCAATCAGGTTTGCTAACTAATGAAAACATCAGACTTTTATGTAAAATAAAGTGTTTGGTAAAATACAAGAAGTTACTCGGAACTTCTCATTCAATCATTAGTTATTATCTTTTCTGTGTTGGAGTTAATGAAATAATTCTTTAATTTGACTTTCCGTGTCCTGTGCTGCCAGAGTCAATGCGATAGTAAACTACATACAATAAACGCTCACAACGGATCTGATGGGGTGCGCACATTTTCTTCATAGAGAATTTTTGTTACAGTGAAAGATCTGAACTAACAATTCTTCTCTTTATTACTATTTGTAACCAAAAAATGTAAGCTAATTATAAATTGAACGCAAGTGTTGTACTATTTATTTAAAAAAATTGATTAAATTAGATTAAATTATGTAATCCTACTTTATGTACATAAATGTACTTTACAATTACTTATTAACACTTTACAATACTTAAAGACACTTTATTTTACGTACTTTTTTCTTCAAAAGTAAATAATTCTGACCTTCATATGAATAATTAGCATTGTCTTTTGCGTAATAACGAAGCTATCACGTTGCTCCGCATACGACTTAAAAAATTATCAACCAAATATTTGTTACGCAAGTTTGACTTTCGAGTTTATTGTAGAAATACCTTCAAGAAGTCAGCAAGGGGTATCGTACATAAAGAAAAAAAAAAATAAATGAATCGAGTCTTTGTGCATTTATTCATTGCACAGAAATATTTGTGTTCCTTAAAGTTAATTATACAATATTCATTTAACCCTAAGTGCTTTACGTGTTTATGATGCAATACGTAAGGAATAATTACAGGCTTAGGTACGCGGATTGTTCAACAGAAACACATTGATCTACGCAGCCGTGACTTCGTCGCCATGGCAACGCAATTCATTTGTTTATATTGTCTGTTTAAGTACTAGTGACGGGTCTGTCAAAAATATTTGCAGTTTGCTCTTTTCTAAGCGTTGTGACTGGGTTGAAAAATAACTTCTATGATAATGTGTGTGTCGTTATTCAGTTTTTGGCCGCTGATAGTCGTCAGCCAATGGAAATTTGTACAAGAATGAAAGCTGTATATGGTGACTATAGTTATTCTCATATAGCAGTGGTTAAATGGTGCAATAAATTTTGACAAGGAAGAGAATCCACTAAATATTTGGACCTGCACGTGTTGCAGCCTCAGATGAAATTGTGAGACAGCTGGAAACTGCTTTACGCGCAAATAGGCGCATCTAAGTCAGAGAACTTTCTCTAATGTTGAGCATCAACGTGGGAAATGTTTATTACATCATTCATAGTCTTGGCCATCACAAAGTTGCTGCTCAGTGGATTCCACGACTGCTTACTGATGAGCAGAAAAATTTGCGTTCGGCCTTACCATAACAGCATTCGATACGCTATCAACGACAAGCTAATGCCTTTCTATACCAAATTATTGCCGGTGATGAGTCTTGGTGTTATCACTACGAACCAGAATCCAAACGTCAGGGCATGCAGTGGAAGCTTGCACAATATCCGAAGGCAAGAAAATGTCGGTCCCCACCTTCGGCAGGAAAAATAACGGTGACCGTGTTTTTTTTTTATTATCAGGGTGTGCTGCTCTTAGATTTTAAAGAACCTGGTGTCAACATCAACGCTGAACGATATGCAGACAGCTTAAAACGCTTACGGGTCAGCATCAAGAATAAACGACCCGGGAAGCCCACAAATGGTGTCATTCTTCTGCATGATAATGCTCGAACCCATGTAGCCCAGATGATTCAAGATCTGCTTGGTCATATAAAGTGGGAAGTCTTACAACATCCACCTTACAGTCCAGACTTGTCCCCGTGCGATTATGATGTTTTGGCCCATTAAAGAAGTCACTAAAAGGGCGGTGTTTCAAATCGGACGCTGAGGTAGAGTTTGGTGTTAGCAAATGGTTCCGCACACATCCGCAAGAATTTTGCCAGCAGGGAATCTTCAGCGTAGTGCGACAGTGAGACTCATGCCGTGATATTAATGGAGACTTCTTTTAAAATCGTTGAATAAAAAATGCTTTACAGCCTCTAAACTTGTTTCTATCGATCGACGCTAGTATATTTATTTCATATAAGTTATAACAGTCCAGTGCGTTGTAAAATAAGTTACATTAAAAAGAAGTTAACTCATCCACTAAATCATATTTGTTCTGTGTGAAGCCATAAAGTCGGTGTTATTACATTTTTGTAGGACCGTAATATCACATGTCTACTAATATGAAAGAGAATTTTCTTCTCCTTTTTCTTCTTATTGTTGCTGTTGTTGTTGAAACTAAAATGAGTGTGCAAACCGAAGTATGTAATTACAATATTCTAAGAATATGTCAGAAATGTATAGTGACATCTAGATTGCGCAAGAATATTCATTTATGAATACGAAATATTTTTCAAGACACTCGTTTATATATATTGTTAAACAAAAAAAACTTAAATAAGGTGGTTATTTGCCTTTAGCTGTTAGTCGGAATTGTAGATATTTGTGTTCTGTGAACAGATAAGGTTTATATAAGTCTAAGGAAAATACAACTTAGAAAGAACTATTGCATTTTACTGTTCATTCGTTAAAAACAGTTTCCGATTATCCTGGTGGCGGTGGAGATTCGTTCTGAAAGTACTGAGATTGCTAGGAGATAACATGAGAACATTTACACCTAAATTTTTACACATGCAAAAATTTCCTAAATTACACCTTGAACAATTCTATTTATCAAGTAATTTGTCTTACCACTTTTTGTAACATGTGTGATTACTCTATGTTAGCTTGTTATAATGCCGTTAATATCGAGCGTAATGTTGTTTATAAAAATTTTACTTTTGAGGCGCAGTATCCCTGCAAAAAATCTTTTTTCATAAAACGTATCGGTAGTCATTGTACTTTATGTAAAATTTGAATACTTTATGATAGTTAATTCTTCAAGCAACGGGTGTAGACTCTATCCTTGACGTTGTTTAGAATCTCAATTGTAAGTAGTAGAAATCCTGTAAGTTTTAGTAATTTATTTTATGAACACTCGTACAAGTTACATAATATATACTAACTAAAATATTATGTAGATCATACTAAGTATAATGATTATATTACACAGTGGAATATTAAAAATTCAGATCAATTGGGGTCCAGACCCCATACGGATTTTCAATTTGTCCGAAGTTGCAAAATATGCTTTGAACTGATGGAATTTTACGTCGAAAAACATTATGATCCATATTTTGTTCTTTTTTAATCTATAATGTGTTGAAATTAGGTACTTAAAAAGTAAAAAAGAACAGTTTTAAATTACACAATGGTGCTGTTTCAGTGATTTAATAAAATAACCAAATCTCTAAAATAGCGCTTCGAGTGTGGAAGTGCATTCACCGCGGCCGATCGACAGGTTCCAATTTAGATGTTTAGATTTTTCAATTTTTGTTCACGTTCCAATTCTCTGCTAGTGGTATGGAATGCAGTCACTCTGTGTTTGCTTACTTCAAAGATTGAGGCAGAGGTTTCACGGCGGGAAACAAGAGATTTTTAGGCAGAGACAGCCAGTTTACACCGATTAGCACTATATACATCGTCTCTGATGAAATCATTTTTAACAAACATGCCAAGAAATTTTAGTTTGAATGTTTGAGCAACACAATTGTCTGAAAGAAAATTTTTGTCCTTAAATTTATAATTCTCGGATCCCACGCAGTCAGTTTTTTTTTTTAATTATGTGACTACCCAGCACTAGCTTTGAAATCGGCGGGCCTATTCAAGGATTTTGAATTCTTGTCCTTTTTCGCACAGCATAGGGCCTGAAATGGGTTCACCCATGCTTTTTCTCTGTGTAAACCATATATGTAAATGCCGGCCGCAATGTTTTCTATTTTGTGACCCTTCTTCAGAATCCAATTTTGCAGCGTATTTTTCCAGTTTAACTTTTTGTGCTTTAATGTCACGTATGGTTGAAACCCCCTCATTGTAGATTTCAGAAAGAGATGCCGCACTTTCACCTTTAGATAATCTTTTCAAAATTTCTAACTTAATCTCACTTGTCAAAAACACGTTTTCGTCTTCCACTAGCTTGAAAATGATGGAAACACTGAAAGGGCTCATCCAGAACATGACATTTAGCAGTTTAGCAAACAAGCACGACGAATTTGGACATGCACATTTATATAAACGTATAAACGTGCATAACACTGCACAATAACGCTGTCATGCACAAGATTCGGAAGTGACTGACAGAGCCTGTGACAAGCGCACGTAAGTCCTTGAGTGGAGTGAATGCGGATGGGTAGTATGACATTACCCTTCTCGTGACTAGCCACAGCGCTCCACTTTCGGTACCGGCGAGTGTTAAAACTATACTTAGTCCGGACTCGGTAAAATAATTTATATTCGTTTCTTTGGATCCGGATTTTCGAGGTTCCGAATTTTTGATGTCCGAACTTTTGAGGCTCCACTACATTAACCGGAACGCCCATGGCCACTACTATACTGGTAAAACCACAACTGTTGCTTCACCAATGAATCGGCATTACTACTGTTGTACTTATATAATGACAATTTAACACTTTATAATTCGTAAAAAATTTGTACTTCTTATGTACATTAAATGATTGCCCGTTAAAAATACGAGTAATAAAATTGATTTGAAGAATGTGGCAGTAAGTACCGTCTTCACTGGCTTTTAATAAGCTAGGGTAGTATTTAAGTCGAGCAACAGACAATGGTAGTGCAGAGGATCATGAAATTTACAGCTGTGGTCAAGTCCGCGAGTCATTGATTACCTCTGTACATTACAATGGAACAACTAACACTGTTATCTCTATAGGATGAACTAGGTGGCTGATATATCTTAGAGAGAGACAAAGGCACACACACGTAAACACACACTCAAATTATCAATATTCACTTATTCATGTGCATTTAGGTAAAAACATAGTGCTTGTAATAGATAAATCTTATCTAATGATTACTTAATTTTTGTAGGTATACAGAGTGTACATTAGACCGAATACACAATGAAGCGAACACCTTACTCATTAATGAACATTTAAAATATAAATTTAACAATTACTCCTTGTTTAAATTATTTAATTTATTGTTATCAATAAACACAAACGGAATGTCGTAAAAACGGAATGTCTCTACGCCAGTGAATGCCTCTCGATGAACTATAACCTCGACAAACTAGAAGTCTTGGAAAGGAGAATTCTAAGAAAAATCATGGGTGCAGTTCGGACTGAAGATGGATGGAAGCTGCGAAGCAATAGGGAAGTCTACCAGAACGTGGAAAGAATCTCGGATACTATGCGGAGGAGGAGGCTGACATTTCTCGGACATCTATACAGAATGGACAAAAATCGATTAACCAAACAAATATTCGACTACCTCTAGAAGAAGAAGACCACTACAACGTGGATTAAGGAAGTTAGAAAAGATTTAGAAAAGTCGAATATCACAGAGTCCTAAATGTTAGAAAGAAGTGAATTTAGGAGTACAGTGAAAAATCTGTAATTGTTTCAAGATGCAGGAAGACCTAATAGAAGTGGACGAACTTGGACAGAAGATCAAAGGAAACAAGCCAGTGAGCGTATGAAGGAGTATTGGAGACAGAGGAAACTCCAGGCAAAGAAAAAGAAATAAAGTTGTAGCGTTATCATAAGTGGTCAATTCGCTTAAAAAAAAAAAAAAAAAAAAAAAACACAATATATAGAAGAATAAAACAAAATTGGTTTTCTACATATATATTTTCAAGTGTAGTTTTATTTATGAAATAACCTGGAACATGGTTCCAAGCAAAGAGATCGTGCATTCAACGCGAATACGTTTCTCAGCGCTAAAAACAGCTTTTTAAACCAAGGTAACAGACACCAGACCCAAGTACTACAAATACGGGAAACGTGGACATCTTCAAAGAGATTATAGGCAGACGAAAAGTTTGAGAGAAGGGCACGAGATGGATGGAATGGAAGTGTTCGGAACAGCACACAGTCTTCACTCTTCATAAGCGTAAACGTAAGTAATCTCATTGTCATTGGATTCATTAAAGACGAACCTGCCTCATTCACAGTTGACACAGGCGAAGCAGTGTTCATTACCCAACCATTGAATCAAGCAAATCACGATGCCAGTAAAGGGATCGAAAACGTCCAGAGAAAGGGAACCATTGGTGTTGGATGCGATTACAGCAGACGAAATAGCAGATGAAATACCAGTTTACATGAGGACAAAACAGCTCAATGGAAATCAAATGTGGTAATCGCGGAAAGTATCTTGCTTGTTGCGGAGAGAAAGGAAGTGACCGTTGGAGAAGCCGCTGCAGAGTTGCGAATATGAGATGTAGGAGCGGGAAAGAATAGATACCGGACTTACAGTAAAAGGAAGAAGAGAAACGAGTTTTGACGTGGAATAAAGCTTGTTACAGGATCAGGAAACTTCGATAAAAAGGATGTTACGAAAAATGTGGAAACAAACTGTGAAAGCAAAATGGAATAGAAAGAAAGATGTTTGCTAGTGATAGAGAAAGTGTTCTAGGTGTGCTTAAAGCAAAGAACACGAAACAAATTGCCTATTTGAAGCGAAAAGGACAAACGAAGGACAAATTGCTATGATGAGGAGACGACGAACATACGTGGATACTTTGGACGTGTATGAGAGCGGCGGTAACTATTGATCTTACGATTTGCCCCTTCCAAATGACAACTTGACTATTCTATCGGCACCCAGGTCAGCTGATTATTACTATGCCACACAGCCGGGGTATAAATACTGGATGTAGAAGTGGAGATTATAGCAATTAGAGGTGGGCTAAACTGTTATTTTAAAATACTAGGTATGAAAATACCGTTCCAAAAAAATAACAGGTACAGATACCTGTTATTATATACTATATATACATAACCTATATTATCCTTTGTAAGTAACTCGTTTTGAGTTTCCTGCAGGTCTCCTACGTAATATCTTCAAATAAATACACTCCAAGTAGGTTTATTTTCACCTAGATAAACCTATTAATATATTAATAAACCTACTTGCTGTGTATTTATTTGAAGATATTATATAACCTATACTATATAATTTGTTATAAGAAATAAATTGAAACTAAAAGTATTAACAGTGTTACTTTACACTGTGACTTTATTAAACTATTACTGTTTAAATGAAAATAAGAAACAAGAGAATTTATAGGCCTATCTCCCTTTGGGAATACCAATTTAAGTTTTCACTAGTAGTAAACAAACTAACAATGGTTAGACAAATCAGTTGCGAAACTCGGGGCAATTAAATAATTTAGAGTAGGCATACACGTAATACCACGAAAAATAATGTGAAAAAAAATCAGAAACGTATAATAAAAACATAACAGTAAGCCACAAGAGTGAATGAGAATAAAAAAAATTTTACAAATAAAAATAAAAAACAAATTGTAATAAAATAAATATAAATACATAAATAAAAACTTACCGGTATAAATAATAAGCAACAACAAAAGTAAATTAAATGCATTACAGATATTTAAGGAACAGAACTAGATAAAGTGCATAAATGTCCATTACAACAATCTCATCATTTACGTGAGATGTGTAGTGAAGTTAAAATCACATTAATAAAAAGTATAATATAGCTTATCACATCAGCCACTCTATAGGTTATAACTCAATATAATTAAATTCAACTATTTCACTAACGATCGGAACATAAAGTTTTTTTTTGAGTAAAAACATAAAGTTTTACCAACCGATTTTAGTTACAAGTTGTTGACTAGTATAATATATAATTATTAGCATATAATCTGTACTATATATCTGCATATCACACGAGAATAAATGTAACAGCAGGATAAATTATTTCCTTTATTAAAAACAGCTCCGTCTCTTTGCGCAGAATGAAGTATACAGGACGAAAAAGTGGCTCATACTAGTTCTTACTCGAAATATGCTTGATACTACCTGTTCCTGAAATACTAGGTGTTCCTGAAATATTAGGTGTTACTAAAATACTACTGTTACTCTGGAACGCGTTGTTCCTTGTGTATCGGTGATACCACTAGTATTTGAAATACCTAGTACATTAAATACGCGTTACTGGCTGTTCCTTGCGTTCCAGCGATATTTTTGTACGCCTAGTATTTGGCCTTGGTTTACGTGATCTTGCGTCCATTTTGTGTGTGTGTCTGTGTGGGTGCGTAGGGGGTGTGCCTCGACTTGGAACAGCGAGGGCGGCGTGTCTCGACTTGGAACAGCGTCGCCGCGAATAACAGGTATTTCAACTTTTCAGTCACTGTTACATCCGTTCCACAAAAATATCGTTCCAAAATACCTATTACAGGTATATCGGCCCACCTCTAATAGCAATAGTAACGGAGTGACTGGAAATGTTACTAGTGGTTTAGTGATTATCGTGTTACTTAGTGTGACGTAGTTAATAAGGTGACATTTATTTGTTTGTGTTACACTACTGCATTTTGAGTATGTTTTACTTTGAAGGACAGTATTTGAGTGCCTTCGTTTATTTATAACTGTAATGACACTTGTAATTAGCGACTTCATAATATGGTGTGCGTCATTCTGTTTTCACTGTACAACGAGAAGATTCGTGCGGTCGTTGTAACAGTATAATTGAACAACGTTGGTGGCCTTCACAAACAAATAATCTTCTCCTATTAACTCAATGACGTAGAGCTAATTAATTGAAAAGCAAACTACATTTGTTTGCACGTATAGTTACGTTTCCATGTATATGATTATGTACATACAGAATAATCACTCATATGCTTGATACCGTGTCATTGTTTTACATTTTCTTGTAGAATCTCCTTCTGCGGGCTCAATTTTGCAGACTAAGAGAGGCAAACATTCATATATGACTTAAATTTTGAGATCTTGTTTTGAAATGGCTATACAGTTAAATTACTTTTAAAAATATTATTGCTAGTGTATTAGAAATGTGTAATGTTATTTATGACAATAAACTAAAATAATAAATCTCTCGTCATGCGTTTTCCTTACAATACAAACTTTTCTGTTAAAAAATTAATTTTTATGGATACAATTTTTTAAAAGTAAACGTTACATACGATAAATCTGAATTTAGAGTGGAACTAATTTTCTGATTTACAATGGATATCTCTGAAAATAATTTAATAAATGATATTTAAAATGATAAATTTAAATTATACAGAAAACGTAGATTTTACTAAATATAATTAAAAAGCGGCTAAGGTAAATTAAAAAAAAATTCAGTAAATTATTTCAAATACATTGACAAATTAAACAAATAAACAAAAGAGAAATCAGTAGTTATACTTTCGATTAAAAGCTGGTTAGTACCAGTGTGTGTGTGTGTGGTATTCCCAAGAGTCAATTATAAATCCATTGCTGTTTTTGTTAGAAAAAATATAGAATTAAAAGAAATTTTGTATAGAATTAAATTTTTGTTTAATTACATGGGTTCGTTTAAACATAAAACTGAAATAATCGTTGATTCAATTAATGTGTTTAGACATTCAGAGGACGCTAAAACTATAGCATTCTCAGAATAAAGTGTTACTTCAAATAGAATATGCGTTGAGCTAACGCAACAGCGATATACGTGCTTGCAGTATCCATTATAACCGGCTTAATACAAGAGACAGCGCCCTAATAGCTTAAAAGCTCTGTGTACACTGCGGTAACCAAGAAGGGAGTAAATTTAATTTCTGTTCCCCATATACACCATACCCTTATACCTTACATTGAAGTACGGACTCTACAATGTACAGGCATGTGGTATGTCAGAAGCAGATAATGGGAGCTACGTAATCAGATAGTTTAAACCTATATCCTCTCAGATGTACAATATTCATGTATCTCTAACTCTCTAGCTTTACAACTTAACATTTTATAATATTGTAATATTGTTCAATATGGTTTCTTCTGCAAGTGGAGTATAGCGTTTTTGTTGTTTCAATAACTTACGCATGTTTCATTGAAAAAAATCAGCATCATCAAAGGCTTTTAAGTCAATAACAATCGAAATAATTCTATGGTAATATAAAAATTAATTTAATAACTTAAATTAATTTAGTATAAAAATTAATTTAATATAAATAAATTTCTATATTACCATAGAATTATCTAGATTGACTTAAAAGCCTCTGATGATGCTGAGTTTTTCAGTGAAACGTGCGTAAGTTATTGAAGGAACAAAAACGCAATACTCTACTTGCAGAAGAAACCATATGGAATAATATCACAGTATTATATAATTGCTGCAAGAAACTTCGAGTTACGTGTGTAGACAGGAACTTAACATTTTATATTAAATTTGTCTTCATGTAATGATAGCAACACTTTACTTGTATCATTCACTAGAATAACTATTCTTCGTATTGTTTAAATTAGCAGCCATCCTTACTATTTCTTTTATGAATTTGCTAACTGCTATAATTTTTTTTTTATTGTTCGACTAAGCTTTTCGTCATTACTGACATCTTCAGGTCTTAAACAACGTCTATCAACTGTACGTTGTAGGCTTTTATACTTTGGGCCCCTCCCCTTATGTCATCGCCCCTCCTAGCTGCTACCGCTCTTCACGGGAACTTTGTCTACCTTTTTCCGTTAGGCATTTTTCTAACGTCCGTCAAATTATTTTAAGAATCTCCCGTTAATTTCTTCATTCTTAACTTATAATTTTTTGTAACCTTTTACATTTCGTCATTTTTTAGTGTGTTATTCTTATTATTTTAATTTATTTTTGTTTATTGTTTAATATATAATAAAATATTTCTTCATTTGTAAAATCCACTTTTATATTCATTAATTTATTTTTATCTTCTTTTTTAACTTTAAGTATTTCTAGTTCTTCTATTAATTTTCTTTTTTGCGGATTGTTTTCTATTTTGATTATTTCCATATTTTCATTGGGATTTATGAATTTATGGCCTGATTCGTTGAAATGTCTTGCATATAGTGAGTTCGTTACTCTAACCCCTTCTCCTTTTGCGTGTTCATTCATTCTAATTTTAAATTTTCTTCCAGTTTCGCCCAGATATATCTTATTACATTCCCCACATTTTAATTTGTATACGCCGCTTTTTTCTGTTAATGGAATTTCTTCTGTTTTATCATTTTTTATATATTCGAATACATTTTTCGTTTTCTTTATTCCTATCTGTATTTCATATTTTTCGAAACATTTTTGTAACATTTTTGTTTGATATCCTATGTATGTTATTGCTCCTTTATATTTCTTTTCTTCATTTGTTTTTTCTTTTATGTTCTTTTCTATTTCTTTATTTTCCTCTATTTTATTAACTATTCTATTAATTATTTGAGGGTTGTAATTATTATTATTTGCTATTTGTTGTATTTTCTTTAATTCTTTTTGCTTGAGTTCTTCATTTTCTAGATAATTTATAGCTCTATAGCAAAATGAATTTAATGCTGCCATTTTATAATTGACTGGATGATATGATTCTTGTGGAATTATTAAATCTGAGTATGTTTCTTTCCTATATATATCGAATTTGAGTTTGTTATCTAATGAAAAAACAAATGAAGAAAAGAAATATAAAGGAGCAATAACATACATAGGATATCAAACAAAAATGTTACAAAAATGTTTCGAAAAATATGAAATACAGATAGGAATAAAGAAAACGAAAAATGTATTCGAATATATAAAAAATGATAAAACAGAAGAACTTCCATTAACAGAAAAAAGCGGCGTATACAAATTAAAATGTGGGGAATGTAATAAGATATATCTGGGCGAAACTGGAAGAAAATTTAAAATTAGAATGAATGAACACGCAAAAGGAGAAGGGGTTAGAGTAACGAACTCACTATATGCAAGACATTTCAACGAATCAGGCCATAAATTCATAAATCCCAATGAAAATATGGAAATAATCAAAATAGAAAACAATCCGCAAAAAAGAAAATTAATAGAAGAACTAGAAATACTTAAAGTTAAAAAAGAAGATAAAAATAAATTAATGAATATAAAAGTGGATTTTACAAATGAAGAAATATTTTATTATATATTAAACAATAAACAAAAATAAATTAACATAATAAGAATAACACACTAAAAAATGACGAAATGTAAAAGGTTACAAAAAAGTTATGAGAATGAATTCAAGTCAAGAATGAAGAAATTAACGGGAGATTCTTAAAACAATTTGACGGACGTTAGAAAAATGCCTAACGGAAAAGGTAGACAAAGTTCCCGTGAAGAGCGGTAGCAGCTAGAACCAATAGGAGGGCGATGACATAAGGGGAGGGGCCTAAAGTATAAAAGCCTACAACGTACAGTTGATAGACGTTGTTTAAGACCTGAAGATGTCAGTAATGACGAAAAGCTTAGTCGAACAATAAAAAATTATAGCAGTTAGCAAATTCATAAAAGAAATAGAATAACTATTATATCTTATTAATTTTATATTTATTTTTCACTTGTTATTACTTATGTAATTAATATTTGTCTTGTTTGTTCATCATCTTCTTTCACAGCACTACACTTTATATAATATTGAAAATTCCTCTTGTGAAAACTTACTTGTCTTTTTCATAGAACGCGTTTCGGCGTCGTATTCGCCTTCGTCAGCTTAGAAACAGGCTGCTAGTACTTAGTAATGGTTGTTGCTTGGAAGGTATAGTGGGGGTGGTGTGTAGAGGAAGGGGATTGGCGCGGGGATCCGAATTATTGTTTGTTTTTTGTATGATTGTGTCGAAAAGTGTATGTGATTTATATTGTAATTGGTCGTTTAGTATGTTGCTTGGTTGTGTTGTGTGGTGTTTGTATATTTCATACTCTTACCCAAAGGTCGAAAAATCAACACAGCTGAACAGTATTACATACACCGTCACACTAACACAAAAAGCGGTACGCGGTACGCCTTGGTCTTTAACGGACTGTTGAGCGGAGGATTTTTTTTTTTTTTTTTTGTACAAAAGCATAGAATTGTTAAACTGATTGTTAGTTGTAGTTAATACAGATTGAAAATATTTTTAGTTGTTGATAAAATGAGAACTAGGAACTGCTATCAGAATACAAAAATTCAATGAATTGAATAATATGTAAAATATGTCATGTTAGTATAAGTAAACACTAATAAAAAACTTGTTACTGTTAAATAAGAGTTTTATTGCAAGTCCTGTCAGCCTGGGCACCAGCACATTTTTGCTTCATCTAGGCCAAGTGTCTAGTTATTAAATATTTAAGTAACGACTACCCCTGAGCCGTTACAGTGTGTTTTAATTTAGAAGTAATGTTTTTTATCTGTTATTAATTACAATCACACTGCAGTTTAAGCAATTTAAATAAAATGATTCGTTATACTATTTATCCGTAATTACGAGTTAATTATAAATAACATATTTTTTCACTTACAAATTTTATTACCGTACGCTATCGTTCTGTACGATGGAGAGAAATCTAAATTGAAAATATAATAATTTTTACGTTATTAACTAAGAAAATCGCAAGCGTTTCTATGTATCCTGTAATTTACTCTTGAAAAGAAAACAGCTTTAAAATTTTTCAAGATTGGTTAGTTCAGCCGTTACTATTCTACGTAATTAAAATTTTGTTGTGGCCTGAATTTGGATTTGTATACTTTAACAGAAAACAAATAATTAATTAACTTACACCTTACATGTGTTGATTTTAATGTATTTGCGGACACGTCTACGTTCATTTATTTTACCACATGTATTTTTAAACTTCGTAGAAGTTATATGTGTTCAAATACGAACGTTTTCATAGGATTTTGAGTACTATGCCTAATGACAGGTAGATGAAAGGATAAAAAAGGATAGCTGCTATAATAGACATTGTATAGAATCAGAAATCAAAGTGAGAATAAATATCATGGATAAAATAATGTGTTATTGTTGGGTTATAGATTTGTACCTTGCGACGAAGCCATATGTGACGTTATCAACGTATGAAGTAAACTGGTGCAGTCGACATGTATCGTCATTACTTACAAAGACAAACGACTGCAGCGTAAAGTGTAGTCACGTAGTTATTGTGCTATACTTAAGTAGCCTGAGTAGTGTGTTCAATGCAACACTGTATAGATAAGGCCTGTTGATAAAGAAACTCACCTTAGTTACATTTACTGGTAGAAATACTTGATCGGGACTTTGAATAACACTTTTCAGGTTGATAATTACGTTTTATTGATATCGTTATTAACAACAATCGTTTCGCCAATTATGTAAGATGACATGGTTTGTGGAATATCCAACAAACTGAAAAACGACTGTAGTTTTAAGCTATACCACTAGGGATTCCACATCATAAAATGCAGGAGACGTTTGGTACTAATAACGATATAATTAAAACGCAATTGGCAACGAAGAACACGGTGTTCTTATTAAACTCGTATTAAGTACAGCACTATGACCTTTTGACTTACAAAATACAATTATCATTATTTTAAGCTTTTACTTTATTTTATACATTTTAAGAATGTACTAATATCTATCAAAATGTTTGTTTTAGGTATACACAAACTAAAACTTACAGAACGAGGTAAGAATATGACCGTCGTGGCCGTCGCAAGAATATTACCTCCGTGGGAGCCCAACTCAATGAATGTAAACACGCCGCGAGTAGCCGCTGAACTGTTGCTGTTCAGTAGCGCAAGGCGTGGAAAACGAAACAGCCAAAAATAAACTCTAGCTGTGTCACCTCGATACTGCGTGGGAGATGTTGACCAACAGATGACATACTGAGACCGCTGCCCAATGAGTCTTACTGCTATCCTCTGTGTAGAAGAAGGCAGCGATGGAAGACGCTCAAGAATTTGGTAGAATGGCAGGAGTGTTGAAAAGACCAGCTCCCTGTTTGAACAATTAGATGACGTAGCAGTTTGAAAAGACTGGAGTGTTTTGTATTTGTTCTGTGGATAGGGATGTGTATTTCACATTCACTGGGCACTGTTTGTGTGGTTTCACAACAGTTGAAAATTTTGAGTTTCCACAGAATTTACATTTATGTATTGTCATACTGTCCGCATGTTTTCTGGCGTTACATGACTGTAAATGAGACCTATTCAAGAATCAGGCACGAAATTCCGATAGGAAACGAGAACAAAGAGGCCACTATAATGAGTTTTAATGTTAAATCGGCATGTGACCGTAGTTAGTCCCCACAAGGTTTACTTGAATGTCCATTTTGCATTGAAAATACGCACTGAGCGCAAATACAGTAATAAAAACTCTAAAGTAGAGCGAACAAACAATTCAAAAAGAAAATGCTTACAGGGAAAGGTCTGTAACTTAACTGAAGTAGTGAGAGTACACAGGACATGAGAACGAGGGAATGTGGCGTCAAATCATACAAGCGTCTTTAACCAATGAGAGTCCTGCGATAATCAAATGATGTCTATAATCCATTGTAAGTTTTAAAATGAAGAAATATTTTATCTTCTTAGGGAGAATAAGATATTTACATGGGTTCGAGACCAAACAATTTCGTTCCCGAATGCTCAACAGTTACGGTCTCTCTTCTAGTCGGACGTCGCGTGTTCGAGTCTCTGTCATGTGGACTGTTTTCACTACTCCGATCGCAGTTTGTTCTCAACCAGCCACTGTGTATATAGCTTCTTCACTCAGTGTTTCTTAAACTAGGGACGTTAATGACGAACGGTTAGCCTCAATCATTTTTTAAAATCAATTCTTTTGCGTTGTGTAACATATATTGCGTAGAATGTATAATATATAATATGTTTTGTACGTTGACAGTCCACTGTGTAATATTAGGCTACGCCTTCTGTAAGTATGAAATGTCTAAACTGATATCTCACACAGTTAATGTTTTCATGTACTTAGGTGTAATCTTTTCCCAGTATGCACAGATATTAAAAAATGGTCGTGCATATTGTTTCCTTTGAAATAATTTATTATACATAAAGTCGTACTCTCTGTATATGTCCACGTGTCATATGTTTTATTACGTGCCACGTATATTGTTCACGGAAAAAATTTATAGACGGAGCGGACCGTAGCAACTCATAGTGAAAAGACAATAAGCAAACGATAGTAAACTACATTACAGCTATCAGTTAATTATGCCATGTCTTTATATTATAACAAGAAGGAAACTCGTATACCATTCAGCGGGAGTTGTTAACTAAAGCGGCTTCGTTATTACTTAATGAGTCAACCGTTGAAATAGCGCTATCGAGGCAATCGTTGTAAATACTGTTGGGTGGTGGATGACAGTGCATTTGGTAACAGTAATTATTGCAACTAAGAACCAATTTATTGTATACTGTTGAAAGAAACTGCCAATAAACAACCCACGAATGTCAGCATGATGGATGGCACAGCGTTTGTGAGCCTTCTTTGTGCCAGACCGTACACGTTTTTCAAATTGAGGAATGGCACGTACATGTAAGGGTACTTATTAAATAAGTTTGTTGTTGTTTTTTTAAGATAACAGTTTTCCATATTATGAAGGGAAATGTCTAAGATTAACGATAACTGCAGACGTTTTGCCATATACACAATTATTCTTCCACGTTGTACAATAAATTGTAACGAATGTAAACAATTTTATAAAGATTTATTAAAGTTAAACTCATTTCCAGTATTGAGTGCTTGGCAAGAGTTTCCATTAACAAAAATGGGCAAGTGCAGTTAACATGTATAACGTAAAACTGTCAGGTTCCAGCAATCTTGATTCAATTAGGCGCCAAGTGAATTGTTGAAATCTCACCATTTGTAATCCGATATATCTCTTTAGTGAGAATGAAAGCTCTAATTAAAGGCAAAATTCCTTCCAATTAAATTATTTTTTGTAATAATTACAATAATAGAGAATATTCCAAAACGTTTTACCATGAAAAATCATAATAATCTTACAGAAATAGTCATTATATTGTGATAATGTAACTTTTGTTAGTATAAGTTATAAACGTCCTTCTTTATAATATACGTATGCGAACTTACAATATTGTACTTGAACTTACAATATTGTACTTGAACTTGCAATATTGTATTTGAACTTACAATATTGTACTTGAACTTACAATATTGTACATCTTTTCTTAACCGAGGGGCGCAACAGACACTTGTAGCTTACTTTGCCATACCCCACCACAGTCACCCATCTATCCCGATTCTGATCACGCATGATACTCACGTTTGAATACCCGACATATCTTTATACCGTTATGTCTTCCTTTTGTCCCACCCTAACATCTTATGTTCTTTTACACTTATTAATTTATATGTATCCTCAATTTCTGCATCTTTATGAAAGAATTAAAGCTAATATCGTCATAAACTGCATACAATTGCCCGTTTTTCTCCATCGTCACATACTAATTTTACACTTTATACTTTTATAATTTTTACTCTATACTTTTTATAAGAATTTCCTTTTTAAATATGTCCAGCAGACCTAGTTCTTATTTGTTAGGAGTCTAGGTCTCTCTAACATATGTCACAAATGTATAAGTCTTATTTATTCTAAACTTGGTTGCATCGGCTTGCGCATATGATTATAAAATTTGCAGATGTGTGGATTATGATATGTATGGAGTATTATATTTAGAAGAAGCATATGCATCTTTTTCAAGTACCTACTAAAAAATTATATAGATAATTTTATTGGTTCATTGTCTATAGCAGCGATTCTAATAAATAAAATTATCCAAACAGTCGTGTATATTCACGTCTTCACTTGCACACATGCCAACAAACACGCTTATGTTTACTTAATACTTAGATATAACATACACTCATACACATAAAACTGTAAAACGTTTTAAAAATAGACGGAAGAATTGAACAAAAAACTTTTATAGCTACGATAGTCTTTCTGTGTCCTCTTTCTACAGATTGGAACGAAATATCTGTCTTTTACGATTTCATGTTAAATCAATTCTTCTTATATTACTAGAATGTAACAATATATAATTATGTAACAATAATTGTAAATTACGAATCCACGTTTTACTAATATAACGATATTGTTACGACGGTCTACTGATCGTCGTATGGTACAGTGGAAAACAAAATACAAGACACCAATTAAGTCACTGATCACCAGCTTTAGTTATTAAGGGGACTATGTACCCGAAATTTTTTAAAAATTTCACTTTTTCTGTTTTTCAAATTTTCAGAAACTACAGTTAATTCTGTTAATTCTGAAAAAAATGATATAAAGTTTGTTTACCTATGAGAAATAAAAGTTACAAAAATAAATAATTAAAAAGTACACAATTTTGTGTTGAGCGCTTGCATTTTCAGGCTTGGAAACTTTTAATATATTTGTTTTTTTTTTCACATACAAAAGGGAATTTTTGTGTTATAGGTTAGGTTGGCTACTCTGTCATTATTACAGGTGAGGAATACAAACATGAGCATTCACTGCCTTTACCTGAGCTTCATAAAATAAAACATATTCAGGGACCTAAGCAATGAAACTTTACTGAGCAAGCGCCTTTTTGGTAAAACACAAAACCCGAATGAATCGTTCAATGCCCTAATTTGAAAAGGTTACCAAAGACAATTTATGTTGGGATAAATACAATTAAAGTGGGAGTATATGATGCAGTGCTTGCTTTCAACAGCGGAGCTTACATCAAATGTACTGTGATGGGGAAACTGGGACTGAAAGTAAGTGAGTCTTGTCGGGCACGGTTGAGACGAATCGATGAGAGGAGAGTAAAAGAAGCTGATAAGAAAATGACAGAGCAAAGTAAGGTAGAAGGTAAAATAAAAAGGCAAGAAAACAAGAAGAAATCAGAAAAAAAACCGTGTAACTATGGTAACATTGACAATAAAGTAAGTTTTCTCAAAAAATGACTTTTTACCATATTTATGTACCTTTTTCTCAGCTTCTGTAAAAGATAGAAACACGATTCTTTTTTTAAGTTGTAGGGCTAATTACAGTGTATCTACTGAACCTCAAAAACAGAAGAAGAAAGTAACCGAAAAATTATAAAAAATTATTAACTCTTTAAAAAAATTAAAATATTTATACAATTTTTCAAAAAATTTATTAAAATTATGTGAGATAATAAAACGTAATTTTTTTGGTTCAGATGGTTAAAATACCTTCCCAGAATATGCTGACCAAACCTCAAGTTTGTACCTTGAACAGGTTTTGAGAAAAAGGTACATAAAGTTGATTAATTTAACATGGGGAAGATAGGCGGGTACATGGTCCCCTTAAAATTAAACAGTTTGTAATTAACAAGACAGTCTCTTATAACAAATCAAATAAAAATTGTTCACACGCAATAAAAATGCTAACTGACATAAAACAGAATTGTATTACAATAGTCTCGCACAATATTATAAAACACGTAATACTTCGCCACAATACTACAAGCCGCGCTCCAATAATTTGCAACTCAAACTGAAACTGGAAGTACCCGAGTACTCGTATTTATACCCCGCCGAGGTCCCAGAATATTCGCTAATAGACTTCTACTAGAAAACACTACCCATCAGCTCTACACTAGGACGCAATTCATTGCGGCCTTGACATGGTGCGCGTGGCTGGCGACGTCCAGAAATGTCTCGCGAGCGCATGTTGAAATCACGTACGCCACAACATTACAGCCGGATTCCTCTGGAACATTCGACAAACACGTAGATTGTCCTGTAATGTCGTAACAATATTTACATTTAGTAGTCAAGTCCACTGACTATGGAAGAAAAGCCGATCTGAAAATCTGAAACTACTCGAAAGGCCGTTTTCATGAGGCACATAAGTTAGGAAGTAAACAAGAAGTAACAAAGAGCTTGCTTCACGTAATATTCAAATTTTAATTTTCGAATAACAGCAAAGATAAACAAGATAGTGATTTACGTAGTGTCAAATTTCCTTTCTCAAAGAGTGTCAAGTATATTAACTTAACTCTGAAAAACAATCTCGCCGTTATGTTTACCTATTACGGGAACATAAAACTAAGTTGACTGTTATTTCATATAATTATTAGCATTTAACCAGAACTACATTTTTTTTAAATTTATTTTCTGCTGTTGTTTCTATGCCACCTTTTAATAATGAATTGAGAGCTCTTATTTTTCGCATTCTGATCAAATAATGTATTAATTTCGCATTCTGATCTGCTTTTGAATTAACATAAATCGATAGTAAGATTTTCATGTAGAGAAAACGTTCCTATGATCTTAGTTATTCCAAGAGTAGCTCCAAAATTAATAGTATATGTCTACGTTACTTTTCTACAACAAATTTCTGAAGAGTTGTTCCCAAGTTTAACTATTTAAAATTGCCAGAAGAATCTTGGTCTAATGTGCGTGGCATATGTCCTTGTCGACCCATTTGCTAGACCTTGAAAGAATTGGCGTGGCCGCGCGGCTGTGTTAATGCCGTAATTAATTACGTAGTACACTGGCGCTAAGACGCATTTAGGAATGTTCTCGTCTGTGAGCGTGGGTATAAATACATGACGGCAGCGGCCTTAGTAGTCAGTATAGCAGCGATATATTTTCAGTGCGGTTCGAGTTATTATCTGGCGAGATTACTGTGTATGTTCAAGTGGTTATTAGTGAAGTGTTGCGTTTTATAATCGGGCGGTATAATTGTAATAACACTGTGTTTAATATTAGTGACATTTTATTACGTGTGAACAATTTTTATTTGATTTGTTGTAGGAGACTGTGTTGTTAATTACGAACTGTTTAACTGTGAAAATTAAAGCTGGTGATTAGTAAATTAATTGGTGTCTTGTATATTGTTGTTTTCCACTGTACCTACGACGGTCAAGTAGACCGTCGTAACAATTTGATTTTTACAAGGAAAAGGAAACAAAGAAAATGCTATTTCTTGTTCTTTCGTTGTAGCCTTAAACCTTTCCAATATAGGCATGATTAATTTAAAAGCTTTTGAAGAAGATTGTAACTTTTATAGAAATCAATTAAAGATTTTCTAGCCAGTACTTCAATTTTCGTAAATTCAGTGTGATTTATTATTAGTCCCTTAGATTGTCCTCAGAGTTATTTACCTTTAGCCAAATTTGACATATTTAGTTATAGTAATTATTGATAACTATCACTCAAGTAAAAAATACCGTCAAAACATTTAAAAATGATGAAAATATTATTTGTTGATTAAAACTTGCTAGCCCCGCAAATGTAATATAATAAGGTAAAAATAATGTTGAGCAGATAATTAACGAGTAATAAAATATAGAGTGTAAAGTAGCAAAGTAAACTGAAACGTCTTATGTACAACGTAACTTTAGTTTCTCATCAATGATGTTTTGTAATCTTAAAATAATATTTTAGACAATCATGTTTCATACTCATCCGTCCATGCCACGATATACACTAAAATATAGAACAAAAAAGAGATTTATAAAGTTAAAAGTAAACTGCTTGTTCAGAAGTTATTTTGTGGAAATGAGAGTTTTAAATTACTTTGAAATCGGGATGCCAATGAACAAAAATTATATTACAATGTAAATTGAATTATAATGTAAATTAAAGTACATTCTAATGTGCTGTATACGACTGCTGGCTGCTAAATGACTGTTGCTATGTTACATGTTGTTATGTCTACTGACTGTAATGCTTGGGTAAGCGACAAAGTGAAGTGTTTCTCAGTTTAATTACGTGATAGATCTCCAGCCCGTAGTCAATGTCTACAAAGTTTTGTGTTATATATTCATACTGGAGGTAAAAAATTAGAATAATTTTGTAGTCTTTCATTTATAGATAGCGTATAGACTATAGACAGTTCAGTGACGGTTGAACAAAATTCGAGGTTTAAATATAAAACGCCAGGAAATCTTCTTGTTGTTACCTGTATTCAGAATTTATGTCGTCCTTCTAAATTCTCTTGTGATCTAATATCAACCTTTCTTGCCTTTACCAAATAAATATTTCTCCTCAGATGCTGTCTACCTTCTTAGCGATCATTTTCACAGAACAGTGTTTTGATTACTTGCAAGAAATCAGCCTAACGTAACATCTGTTTCAATCATTGAATTTGATTCTGCATTGTAAAGGTTTCACTTCTTACGTATTTATACGATTCAATTTACAAAATGTGACCGGCACTTTCCATAAGCTTGCTTCTATTCTAAAGACAGTAGGTTTTTTAAAACTCTACGACAATTTTATAAAAAGTGACGGCAACAGTGGAATAGTTGTACGTGCCAGAGTAAGGAGCAAAAGAAAGGAGACAAATGACCACAGTACGGAGTACAGTCACGTGTCGTCCTATTGTCGTTTTCTTACTCGTTACGTGTCTTCTCAGAGCAAATGAATTGGCTTCTGTCATCCACTTATTGTTCCGCGAAAGCAATAACAACAAAACAAACTGTGAAATAAACGTTTTATGTAATGGGTTATTGCAGTGGTTAAAATAGAATAATATTCAAAAACACAAACTCTTATGTAAATGTGTTAATTTAATAATTAATAAAGAAATGTTATCTAATAATTAAGAAAGCATTAATTTATTTATTCAAATTATGTATACGTAAATGTTCTGACGTAACTGTAACTATATTTTTGGAGGTAAAGTTTGCATGTATATAGATTCCGGTACGAGCGTTGCGTTGATTGTAACCTCAAAGCAGTGTAATAAATTGTTGAACGCCAGAGAAATCAATACTTACAAATCTACTGAAACTTGTCTCAAAAAATAACTTTAATATAATAATAGTTTCTGTAATTGTACAATTGACCAAAATACAATAGTATTACAAATAATACACGTCACCGAACGACAATAAATAGAAAACAGTCCGTAACACTAATTAATAATTAAACAATGACACTTGTTATAATAAACCATAGTTATTGCGTTAAAAGTACGTATGTCCAATTAGCAAAAATATAAAAAATTCTTTGGTGTAATACGCCAAAAAAATTAGACCTTTAAAAATATGCATACGATATAGCTTTACGCACAACATTTAATATCATCCGTTGTATAATATTAATGAGAAAGTTTCAGATAAATAGTACAATGTCTCTTGTTGTTTATTTATCTTCATCGACCACGGTCTATTACATTTTGCATGTGTGGTGTAAGTAACAAAATCTAAAATAATATTATTACATGATTCGACTTTTGGAATATTCATGGAAGAACAAGGGAATGTATGAAATATGATGATAACATAGTTTCGTAGAAACATCGACGTAGGAATTAAATCAGATTCAAACTTAAAGTCTGATAAAATGATTATGGAAAGTAGTTGTATTTGACTGAGTAACGGAAATTATTTGCTGTAAACAAAATAGTGACTTAGTAGTGCATAAAAGCTATATCATTATAACTTTATTTCAGTATTTGTTTTAGGTATGGTGTTACTGTTGTAATAATATACAATGCACGTATATACTTTAATAAGTTGCCTATACTGTTGTAAGTTGCAAAGTAATAGGAAATGAGTTAAAGTAGAGAAATTATAGCTATAACAAACATTCAATGTTTTTGTAGTAAAATGTTTTAGTTAAATAGTAAGAATCGTTTAACTGATAACTACATACACTGCAACACCATTGGCTAACTATATCAGTTACACTTTCCTTAATGTCTCACTCATACTGCTAGAAAACAATTTAGAATACTGAGTGACTGAACTACAGCAGCGCTGTGATTGTAAAGGATCTCAACAATGCAAACTGAGAAGGTACTAGACCTTTTTAAATACCTGAATCCTTTATAAAAAATCACGCTAACCAGTGGACCAGTAACCTTATTGACGATACAAGTGGACCTGTAATTTTGATGTCTGTGTGATACCTAATAACTGGTGAAACAATTTTGTTACATAGGAGGTTTAATGTATACAGATGATTTACGACGCTTAGCCGCAAAAAATATATAATATTCTGTAAGATATATTTTAATTAGATATTAAAATGGAGGCATACATTTTAGCACATCTGTACAAGAATTTAATGTATGTCTACAACTTAAAGTGGACTGCATAAAATACTTTTCAGTCAAGTTTTGGAACTTTAAAATTCCGCAACTAATGCCAAACAAAGATTACGTAAGCATTATAATTTTAAAATCCACCAGCTTTAACATCAGTATAAGCTTGTTAGCATGTCTTACATATTACTGCATTAAATCTGGTGTTGGATTTTATTGATTTTCAATGTAAAAAAATATTTTCCACGGGATAATACAAGTGCGACTGTTTCAAGACGATTTAAAGGATTTATGCCGCGGCTACGCACAAGAAGGTAATATAGTAACCTTTTACTTTCTCTGTTAGGTATTTTAAAATAGTACAGATTTTTTTTACCTGCTTATCATTATAATATTATATATATATATATATATATATATATATATACACAAATTTCACAAGTGAACACTTAATTTTGGTTTTTTGTCCTAAACTTTTCGACGTGGTGTCCGTCTTCCTCAGTGGGATTTGAAATACATAATGTCTGTACAAAGAAACCGTTATGGGTTGTACAGTAGGTGTGTGTGGTGGGGGTTGCTGGTGGGAGGGAATTGGCGCTAGGATTCAAATTGTGTGTTTGAGCAAGTGTATCAAAAAGTATATGTGATCTATAGCGTAATTGATCGTTTAATATGTTGTTTGGTTGTAGTGTGTGATGTCTGTATATTTCATATTATTCTGCTGTGTTTAGTTTTCTACTTTTAGGTAAGTAGTGTAGTATTTCCATGTTGTGTTCTATGTTTGTGTACCCTTAGTTTTCATTTCGTAAATGTGTGGCGAATGTGGAGTGAATTTAGTTTGTGGTGAGAGCTTTTAAATGTTCAGAATATCTTGAGGAAAAAGATCTTCCCGTCTGGCCGATGTAGAACTGGTTACAATCACTGCAGTTTAATTTGTAAACCCCTGTTTTGCTGTATGTGTCTGTGTCTGTAACAAAGACACACCACGTCGAAACGTTTGGGACAAAAAACCAAAAGTAAGTGTTCACTTGTGAAAGTTGTGTATATACGAGGCGTGTCCGGAAAGTAAAGATACATTGCATCTAGGCCGTGAGGGAATTTCTTTTTGGCGGTGGTGGTAACACTGTCGTTATTTTTATTCGATGCCCATGCATCATAGCCATTAAGAGAATAGACTTTGCTCTTTGTAGTTTGTGTTACACATATTAAAAATGACAGCGTCGATCCAAAACCCCGCTAAATTTGAAGTTCGTTCTGTGATACGTTTTCTAAAGGTGAATGCCCTGCGGAAATTCATAGACGAATTACAGCTGTTTATGGTGACGTTATGAAACGACAAAATGTCTCAAAGTGGTGCCATAATTTTTCGGAAGGAAGGACTGCTGTTCACAACGAACAAAAGAGCGGTAGGCCGTCTTTGATCTCTGACGACCTTCTTCACAAAATTGAAGAAAACATTCGTAAAGATCGTCGTTTGGCGATAAGAGAATTGTGTGAATTCATTCCTGAAGTGTCTAAGACGTTGATTCATGAAATTGTGACGAAAACATTCGGCTACAGAAGATTGTGTGCGCGTTGGGTGCCCAAAATGTTAACGGATGATCACAAGAAAAACCGGATGGGTTCCGCGCTCACGTTTCACACACGTTATGCAGACAAAGGAGATGAGTTCCTGGGCTCTATTGTGACTGGGGATGAAACCTGGGTTTATCACCATACTCCTGAATCGAAGCGACAATCATTGCAATGGCGCCACACACATTCCCCCAAAACCAAAAAGTTCAAAACATTGATTTCAGCCAAAAAAATTATGGCTTCAGTTTTTTGGGACAGGAGAGGCGTTCTCCTAGTTGACTTCATGCCCCAAGGCAAAACAGTTACTGCAGGTGCATATTGTGAGACATTGAGACGTCTTCGACGGGCTATTCAAAACAAAAGGAGACAAATGCTGACACGTGGCATCTGCCTGCTCCACGGCAATGCTCGGCCCCATACTGCATGCGTGACCTCTGCGCTGCTCGGCAGTTGGAAATGGGATGTTTTGGATCCCATTTGATTTTCATGGTTCAAAGGGTTGGGGGCAGACTTCTATGACACGGGTATACAAAAGCTGGTTCCCAGACTTAATAGGCGCTTGGATAACGGCGGTAATTATGTAGAGAAATAAAGATATATGTATTTACGTAATTGTCAGTTAATGATTTGTAAATAAATATTTTTAGACCAATTACGACCTTTGTATATTTACTTTCTGGACACGCCTCGTATATAATATTTAAAAAAGTGAATGAAGAGGATGTACCAACAAGACAATTATAATTATAACATTTATATTCTGATAAAATTCAGAGCAAAATAAACAAAATTGCTCCTCTATGTTTACTTAGTAAAGTTCTGTGTTGACGCAGTCTCGTATTATAGATTTTACTCTTCCGTAAAATAGTCTGCACACTTTTCTTCAAAAGTATTGGCTATAAACATTCAATTAACTTGGTAGAAAATTTTTCTGGAAAACATAATTTTAATAAAAACGTATTGTCTGCGTATAAAAATTTTATACAAAATATTTAAACTTCATAGAACACAGAAAAATACGAGGTTCAGTTTTGGAAAACGTTATAAGGTGCAATAAACCGATTTACACAAGTATAAAAAAATCGAAGTTGATTTTCTTTGAAAATGGTCAAGTGTTACAAAACAACTCAGTGTATTAAATAAGTGCCTACATTATAAATACTTTGCAGTGAAAAGGATGGTCATATGCTTGAAACAGTATAGGCTAATTGTTAAAGAATGTAATGTAGTTCTACCCACAAGGCCTACAATAGATGATTATGATAAATAATGTACAGTGCTTTTAATGTTTGTAAGTGTTTGAATTGTAAGTTCCGTGTACGTTGTTACACGTGATTTGATAACAATGACTTAACTATTATTATGTTTACATTGCGTGACTTTTAGTATGTTATACTCTTACTTTTTTATGTTTTGTAGCGTCACGATCCATTAAATGTTTGTTCGTTTATTTATATTAGAATGGCTGTATTTATAAAAAAAGAAATCAAGCAATTTTCTTCTACAAATATTTTAACTGTGTGTATTGGTTGATTCCATTAGCCTATTTATCACTATAGAATACCCGTTGTTCTTGTGCATAATTAGAAATATGTTAAAATAATTTGAAAACTACATATATTTTCAACATTAAATTTTGAATAAACATACTAGAAATGATGATTTGAATAAGTACAAGAGTTCTTTATTTTATAACACTAGATGTTCATACTTCAAATTAGTGCTTAGGTAAAAACCTTCCTGGAAAAAGTTGAAAATTATTAGACACACAAAGTATCGTGGCAAAAATATTGTTTACAACATACTTTAATCAATTTCAAACAACTTCCTTTCACTTACTTTTAACTTATATTGTAAGGAATGTGTATTGGTGATAATTTACTCAAAACTCTATCCTAAATAAAAAATTTATTGTGACTAACAGAAAACTATAGGCTATATACTGAAATCGACTGCGTGTTATAGTTTTTTTTTTTATAAAATAGCATTCTCTGACCACCAATCGATTATATCATATTATTTTGTACATATAATTTCTTTACTTTACGGAACAACAAACCAGTATGTACAGAAAGTCAGTTAAACACAACAGAATACACTGTCCATTTTACTAAATTTTGTTAGTAAATGTTTCCTCGTATCTAATACCTAAATCACATTCACTGAAAAAATGAAATGTACATTTGTGAATTTGTCTTATAATCGTCACTTTGCACTAAATGTGTCAATAATTTTTGCATTGAAAATTAGAAAAATTTTACTTTGTTTACCTTTGCTGGTATTTTACAATTAAAAAAAGTTTTTTCTGTTAATTGTAATAGACAAGTAAAGCTTTAAAACCATGAGCGTTTTTAATCACGCGCTCTTATATTACCTTGTGGATAGATTATAGATATGTTGCATATCCATGAAAGAAAAAGTACCTCGGTTGTCATCAGTTTCATCATAAACGGTCATTAAAATACTTGTGTTACTATATTTAATATCATATATCAAATAGTGTTTCCTAAAGAATCTAAAGGATTTACCTATGCGAACAAAGAACATATGAAGAAGAACCTTTGGATACACTAATATGCTACGTAGTAAGAGGCTGGTAGCTATCACAAAACTCATTCACTTGTTTAACTGCTTATACTAATCAAAATTTTTACACTCTGGGTTTGTTTAAAATGCCCTAATAACTTGTCTGCATTACGTAACTTCATATTCAAGTCATGCTACTCGTCAATCTATGAAAAAGCACCAATTGCTAATTTGAATATAAAATGAAGTGGTCTCCTATGTTGGTAATATAGGATTGGCACTTAAAAGTAGCACGTTATAAACGTGACGGTCTCTTCAAGTAGGATAGGCGACATATAGATTGCCGCTTCAATATCGACGTTTCCATTTTTAAAACTTACTACGGACACGTAATTAAAATAGTGGAGAAAATAAATGTCAAATCACGGACCTTCCGCTATGGGGTCACATGGGTTTACATGATCTTAAAGTTGGTAATGAGCAGTATATTATAGTATTGATTGCAAGATCATAAATCACTGTACATTGGCGATACATTGTAATGATGAAACCAATTACAACCGGCATTTGGAACACACAAAGAACGATAAGACTAGCAGCCTCTACACATAATTAGTAATGAGTGCATGAGCAAAAGTGAAGACCAAGTCTCAGTGTTATAAGAAAACGTTTGATTGTTATGTATTGTATTATATATATATATTGTAATTGTATAATCATATCAGTGGTGGAGTGACTGTTATTCTTTCATTATAATATAGGAAATTGTTTGTGTGGTTTGTTAACTTTATGAAAATCTATGTTTTTAGCCATTGAAATATAAATTTGTTTGAAGAATAATGATATAATATATCTATGCTATATAATATGTGTATCGCATCGTCTTTAAGGGGTTTATATTAACAGTAACATTTGCTATATTAGGCGTAATAGATTTCCACAGGCCTTGTTTATTATTTAAGGTGACATTGATCATCGTGTTTTGTACTTTAGGTTTGCACCCCGTTTTCTCGTCAGTACTGCCAGCTTTTTCTTTGCCCACCTACACCTCGTCTTTTGTTGAGTACTATACGAGTGTCAGTTGAAAAGTTCGCATAGCGGACTGTAGCTCAATGGTAGAACTAAAATCTTTCGAGACCTATATTTCGCATGAATACCTGTTAATTTCCAGATACATCTGTCGATTTATTCAATTTTCATCAGCTTTTTGAAATGTTTTTGTCACAAGTGTTTTTAAAGTGCAGGAAATCAAGCATCGTGTTGTAAATTTCGCGATAAACGTTTTTGTTCCCTCTTATAAACTTTTTAGCGCCAATGGAAAATCAAAACAAAATTGTAAATGTGCTAGGAGATGCTGCGCCTTCAGAAACAACGGTAAGTTGGCCTAAAGCATACTTGAGTTTAAACGTGGTCGTTCAACCACTGAAGACGATCCCAGCAGTGGACGTCCAAAAAGTGCCACAAAAAATGGCATTATCGATAAAATCTGGAAGACCGCATATTGAGAAGTGCGTGATTTTGCTGAAATCATAGGCGTCTAATATGAGCGTGTGCATCATACTTTAACTCAAGAACTTGCCGTCAAATACCGTTGTGCAAGATGGCTGTCCAGTGCGACCACGTTTTTGATGCTCGTACGACCACGTTTAAACTCAAGTTCTTACTTACAAACCGTTGGTCTTGAAACCGCAGCATTTCATGACGTATTTACAATTTTGTTTTTAATTTCCGTTGGTGCTAAACAATTTTTAACAAAATATCACACCACAATGTTTGATTTTGTTCGTTTTTCAAAACACGCGTGACACGTCAATTTTAAACAGCTTTTAAACAATTATTAAATTAATAGACAGATTTACAAATTAACAGGAGTTCACACAAAATATACATCTTGCACAACACGAACAATTTTAGTTTTACCGCTAAGCTACAGTTGTCGGTCCGCAAACTTTTCAACTGACCCCGTAATTTATTATCATTTTTATTAGACAGTCATCACTTATTCTCTCTACATGCTGTTTTTCTCGCAATGAGTTTTGTTTGATCCTATCTTTTATGCTGTAAAACCCCAACTCTGCCCTTATATGATCAGTATATCGTAATCCCTGATATGATAGCGGAGAGATCCCAGGGATCCAAGATACGAGCCTGGGTCACGGAGCGAGGAGGAACGCAAAACTTCCACTAGTCTCAAGAACGTCATTGTAGAGGTTTATAAACGTTGAGTTGACGTCTCACACCCATAGGTTAGCATGGGTAATGCTATTACATTGTACCTCTACTACTGTTTTCTTACGTAAAGTACGGGGCTCTATGAAGTTTACTGGTGATGTTAGTCTCAAGTGAAAGCGATAATGCTAATAACTGGAAAGGGCCCGCCTTCTATAATAATTTACAGTACAGAAATTTTGTCTACACATAAATTCCTATATCTATATCTGTAACGTAAGTTTTGGCGATCATCAGTTCTAACAGGATCATCCATCAGTCACGCGATACAACTGTTGTTCAACTGAATGTATTACGGTCGGTATATAGAGAAATAACGGTTCGGAGTACAAAACCAGAATTAAATACTGCATATTGGTTTTCAGTACGTTTATTTACTTACTTCAGATGCTGTATTCAATGCATTACTCTCGTTTCACTTACCACAACTTCATCTATGAGTACAGTTCAACCCACTTCATAATTCTGAAGTAGAAAATCAACAAACCAGCACTGCACGTTGATTACGTGTAAGGACAAAGAGAGAATAAACTATGCTGTTGATCGATGGTTGAAACAATTAACGTTAATGTAAACCAGTAATACTGACACAGTCTAAACTCAATGTTTGTGATTAAAGTTTCGGAATTAAAATAAGAACAATTATTGTTTTTTAAAGTTGTCCTGCTATCCAGTTAAAGCAAAATATAGAAAAGCTTGTCGACTTAAAAAAAAAGTTGTAGTTTGTCACTACCGTATTTAAATTTAAATAATTTATTAAAAAATTCTTATAACCTATAAAATTTTAAATATTGTTTTATTTTAAAATTGTTCTCAACGATAATAATGTCGTGTTAGAAACAGTTTCAAGAACCTTAATAACAGTATGTGTTTTTGGCTAAACCCAGATTATAATTGTGTGTTTGCATACATGTTACAATATGTATTTCTTTTCACAAACTATCTAACAACCTATACCTAATCTATGCTAACCTTACCTACAGCTAGCTACCTACCGAACTATCTAATTTTCAGACAGCGTCTGAAAATTTTACTGTCTTGCACAAAATCAAATTTTCCTCCAAACAAAATTAATTATCAAAGTCTTGAATATCATTTTATAAAGTTAAAAGTTACATTTTATCAATTTGTAAAATTTGAATGTAAGACGTTTAAATGTAGAATTGTAAGTGGAATGGCAACAAGCAGGAGAACATAGTCGACGGCAACAAGTTGCTCTCACAAAACAACATATACGAACCTGACATAGAGTACCTGCTGGAACGTGTACAAGAGCCAGTATGTATATGTAGTAAAGAGCTCATAGTAATATACATCAAAAGGTGTGCTCTGTTTTTCTATACTTAAAACAGAGATGCGGGGTTAGAGGTAATCTGAAAAAGAAACTCACTGATGAGACGACATCCGTTGAAAAAATTTTATGTTAAAGGCAGCTGGTTGATCATCCCGTTATATATCACTTTTCCTGGTGTAACCTGTATCAGCAACAATTAAAGTATATTCCTCATTTTTGAGTACTGATTATACGTTAAGAAATAACGGCTTAAGACCTTAGTTCTCAAGCCTAACGCTTACAAAAAAAATGTAAGTAGGAAATTATGTAGCGTTAACAAAAACAAACTGACTTCTGTGCGTCAATCTACTTAACTTTGCAATTGTCATTTCCACTATTTACATACAAAAACAAAAGGCAGAATGCTTTAACAGTCGAGTGTTAGTATACAGTTGCCAGATAGTCACGTGCACTGCAAGACAAAGGTAAAACATCTCGAAACCCATTCAAGACTGCAGAGAAAACAAAACTAGTATATTGTAGTCTATTACGTATCTGCACCAAAGGTGTGAACTAAATAAACTTAAAAACAGCCTCAGAAACCGCTACAACAAAATTCCTAAACTTTTGATTAAAATTCATTTTAATTAGTTTCAATCAAATGTGACGATTTAAATTGTGACAATTATAAAAAATAAAAAAAAAATAAAAAATTTTAAGTTGCGAACAATTAACCATTTAAATCTCACAATGATAATAACAAAACATGTAGCTACTAAGTGTGAATGGAAGCAGTAATTAATAAGGGCAAAGAAACGGTAAAGAAAAGACATATTGTAAATAATTATTATTGTCGCATTTAACCCTTTGCTTGTTATCAGGCGCCTACCTGTTGATACCGGACTCGACATGTTTACCGAGTCTTCTGTAATTAAAATAATATAGAAAAATAATGTTAATAATTAAAGAATCGGAAGACACAGATAGTCACGAAAACAACTAATTTAAATGATGTATTTTTATCTAGCGATAGTTTCTATAAATAAAAAAGTTTATTTAGAGAGAGACCGGGACTATATTCTCAAGGAATAAACACCACACTATCTATTGTCCTGTACCAGTGGTAGCGGACGAAAAATCTCGCTTTCTCGCTATGACGACTCCAAGCAGTGCATACGCACGAGCGAAATGCTCTGTTGAAATGTTATGTAATTGGTTATTAGTTTGGATTAATTCTTATGTATTTTACTAACTGATACAAAAGAGTGTAATATGTAACGTTAAGAAAAAGAAAAATTAAAAAACGTTGTAACAAGAAGAAATATATGGCAACCAATAGTACGAGTGTTAATAACTATAACAGCTATCTTCTCCGATTGACGACTCTTCACAACATCCTCCCTGGAGACATGAATCATCAAAATTACAACTCTAGTAGACCCGACCGATAATGCAGTTCGAGACATCTGAGAATCAACGAGTACCTGTGTACAAGGCCCACTCTATCCTGCAGACGTTTAAGCCGTGAACAACTGAGACCAGACCTAGACGAGGACGACGCTCTTAGGATTCCCAAGATGTAACCATATGGAGGAGACTTCTACATCCCAAATTAAAGGTGACTCGATAGCACGTCTATCGAGGAATAATAATAATAGTAATTGTAACACAATACTCTCTTAAAGAGACTTTCAGAGACGATTGACTTTATAAGAATATAAAAATTTAAATCTAAGAATTTAATTGTAACTATTCAGGCTTCTTGCAATTGTAACAGTTTAGATTTTAACATATCGTAGTATAATTAATACCATTCTTCAAATGGAATAATAATGAAACTTAAAAGTAAAAGTAAAAGTAAAGGTAACAGTCTTGCAAGCTAATATCTTGAATTGAATATAATTAATTTTTAAAGTTTAAAGACTAAATACCAAATGGTTACCCGGATCCGGGGAAAAGCTAAATATAATTTGTTGTGATCCCACAGTCTATGTAAAGCAATTTAAACAAGTTAATAATTTAATTAATAATGTAATGGGATCTGTCTTTTGAGTAAATGTCATTTGTTTTTTTTAATGTTTAATAAAAGGAAATCTTCTTGTTGCACTCATATATACTGAGTACATAAATCAACAGTTTTCCCTTTCCTGATTCCTTTTATATTTACTATGTGTTGTTCTGTTTAAATTTCAGCTCGTCCCGAATAAGGCAGCCTGAAGTAATTGGTCGAACCAATTACTTTGGGTTCCCTCTGTTATAACTCAAGAGAAGAGGTAATAAATTGCGCCACTCTGCTAATTAGTTAAAATTTTGCTGCTAATTAAAAAAAAAAAAAAAAAAAAAAAAAAAAGAAATTTTGTGACTTGTGTTATTAAGCAGTAATTGTGCCTATTAACCCAGACCATAATCTGTTGATTTATTTACTCATGTACTTTAAATGTGTCTAAAATCTTAAATAAAATTAAACGATAATAGTTATTATAATAGTTTTGTAAATAGGTAATTTTAATTATTATTTAGATATAGGAATGAACATAATATTGACAAAAGACGCGTATTCGATATAACATCAGGTATGTGCTTGTCAAAAGCTCATTCAACAACACGTCTGTTTGTAAACAATATCAGACCGGTTGATTTCTTGTCCGCTCCTGTAAGTGTGTATATTGTCATTGTGAGACTCCCCCATCGCGGAATTTAACTATCACTTCACCCTCTGTGTTAGCTCTATTGTTATAAGTAGCGTGTCCTTTCCTGTGTGTCGTTGCCGCGGATTCCCCCTTTTGCCGTACGCATCTGTAAGCATGTGTGAGATTTCTCTCTCTCTACCTATGTAAAATGACAACCTTTGTCATCTCATTTTAATTGTTTATTAATAAATGTGTAAGAATACGATTTATTTATATTGTTATGTTTGTGTAAAATGATATAACGTTGTATAGTAGTAAATACAAATAGTAGAATAATTAGTTCTAGCCACTTTACGAAAATGGCTGAATTTAATCCTGATTTATTAGTAAAAGATGAGCTATGCTACGAAGCACTTTTACGAGGTCTAAAACACGTGAATGTAACCGTGTCTGAATTACGAAAATCATTACGCCAATCCGGATCTGAGACAAGCTCGCAGTTAGACAAATTGCGTGAACTCGATTATGACGGCGAACGAGAAACCTGTTATGCGAAATATAGGGAACTGATAGTATTATCTCAGAACCTTAAGGAAAAGAAATCACCTACGGAACTTTTGCGCGTTACTCAACGTATAGAACATTTAACCCGCCGATTAAATAATTTATTAAGCTGGCCCGACGTCACCGTAGTCCCCGCCGATGTGCAGAAATTTGCAGACGAGGCATTACGCCAATTACCCATAATTATTAACGACTTAAGACGAAAGTCAGATGAATCGAGAATGGAGGAAATTGAGCAAGACTTACAAAAATTATATATCTCCCCTGGTCAATCCCCTATTGTAGAACTCCCTCCCACCACCTTGAACCCCGAATCACCCACCGTATCTAAGATACAACTGAGTCCTGAACAATTACCTAGTAGAAAATTAAATACCTTAACTATGTTAGAACCCCCACCCCCTAACGTTCAACGTACTCGCACTAGTCAATATGCGATTGCTAATCCTAATGCAACCACTAATTCTTCGAACGAAATACAAAACGTAAATTTTAATGTTGACCTCTACGGAAAGATTTCCCACCCAGTAGAGAAAATAATTAATGAAATTCCTTACACCGATGGGTTAAGTATAACGATACTGTTAACTTTTATCAAATACCTACTGCAAATAAAAGATCTACAACAATTAAACGATCGGCAAATACTGCAAGTAATATTACCCAAATGTAAACCACCATTACGAGATCGTGTACTAGAAACATTAAACTCGAGTCTTCCAGTAGATGAACTTCACACGAAAATAATCAAATATTTTATCCCCACTGGAATTTATGAGGATATCAAAAGAAATACTGTACTTCGGGTACAAGGAGCTCATGAAAGACTGGCCCACTATATTGCGGACATCCGTGAATCGTCACGTATACTACAAGTCGACTGGACTGAAAAACAATTGGTCGATACTATCCTAGTAGGCTTATCTCCTGATGAACGCTCCCGTTTAGCACTAATAAGTAGACCCCTTACGTTCGCGGACTTTGAACAATGTAGTATTCACTCTTCCAATGTGTGGTACTCAGATCAGCACAGACATGCATCGGTATCCACTACTCAAAATAGAAAAGAAATGCAAGCCTTAGTCTCTGACGCAAGAAGTCTACGAGAAAGAAAACCATTTCGAAGATCAACCTATGGCCATGGTAAGTCCAAGGAGGCTCAACCGCGACAGGAAACCTGTGAGACCCAACGTAAAGAATATGTATGCTATAACTGCGGAAAATCCGGACATCTCAGTAGAAACTGTAAACAGAAACAGTATAATCAAAAAACTCATTATCCAAAAACATGTAAGGCAGGGAGATCCGAAACCCTGTGTCTTCCGCAGCATCGTAAAAAAAGGTAAACCCCTGAGAGTCAACATAATAAAACAAATTAATAATAATAACAAAAGAAAACTAGACCCCTATGTAAAAAAATTTATAGATAAATGTAACGCTATTAATAAGTGTGATTTCAGTAAGTGTCAATTACCTTATGTACAAGTAGACCTTGGTGTAACATCCACCCTCGGTTTAATTGATTCCGGATCAACGCGAAGTTTAATTAGTCATGACCTCGCAAATAAGTTATTTAAACATAATTTAGTTAAACGCAGTCAATCTGTAAATATTAAATGCTCAACCGCTAACAAACAAAACTTAATGATAAAACTTATAATTACATGTAAAGTAAAAATTAAAAATTTTACGTGGTATTTTCCAATGTTAGTGTGCGACGAATTAGGACCCGAGTTAATATTGGGAGCTGATTTTATCAGTAAAACAGGAATAATTCTAAATATTCATGATAAGAAATTTTACTTTGGATTCGATCGTTCACGGAAATATAACTTGGAGGATAATTCAAATAACAGAGAAAGTACTAGCACTACTTCTTCACATGTAAAGCATCACGAATGTGAATTAGGTCATCTGGAAGGTAACGATAGACGGAACATACAAAAGGTAATAAATCAATTCTCCAATGTCCTCACCCCAAAGTTAGGACTGACGGACCTGATAGAGTATAAGATAAATTTGAGCGATAATAAAATAATACGTTTAGCCCCATACAAGTTATCACCGCCAAAAATGGAAGTAATGAGGAACCAAATTAATAAACTGTTAGAACAAGGAGTCATCGAACCCTCTACGTCATCTTATTCATCCCCCGCGTTTTTAGTACCCAAAAGCAACGATAAACATAGATTAGTTGTAGACTATAGACAACTAAATAAACGGATAGAATTTGAATCAATACCACTTCCCGACATCCACAGTGCTTTTCATTATTTTACGAAAGCAAAAATTTTTACCATTATGGATTTGAATCAGGCATTTCATCAGATACCCCTTTCGGAAGAATCGAAACGTCTCACCGCTTTTGCCGTCCCTTTCAACCTATACCAATTTACAAGGGTACCCTTTGGTATATCCCAAGGTAGTTCTGTATGTAGCAGATTATTAGAAAAATTATTTCATGACATAAAGTTTAAATATGTGTATCACTACCTAGATGACATTGTTATTTACAGTGAGTCAATTGAACAACATCTTGAACATTTACGTGAAGTACTATCCCGATTAGAGAAAGCTGGATTAACTGTAAACCCCAGTAAAGTAAATTTTGCTGTGACACAATTCTCCTTTTTAGGTCACATCGTAAAAGCCAACGGAAAGGTAAGCATAGACCCTGAGCGCACCCGTGCTATCAGAAAATTTTTACCACCGCGGGATGCAAAAGGAATTGCCCGATTTTTAGGAATGATAAATTATTTCCACAAGTATATTCCACATCTAGCCGAAATTGCAGCACCGCTAAATACTTTGAGAAAGAAGGGAGTAAAATTTGAGTGGAATGAGCAACACCAAACCGCATTTGAGATATTAAAAGAAAGCATCATATCACCCCCTGTACTACAATTAGCCGATTTTACTAAACCGTTTGTTGTGCAAACAGACAGTTCTAGTGTCGCCCTAGGTGCAGTAATATATCAGGAAGTAGATAACTCTCGCTTACCAATTAGTTACGCTTCACGCACCCTGACAGACCAAGAAAAGAAATACTCTGCTTACGAATTAGAATGTTTAGCTATCGTTTTCGCGTTTGAGAAGTTCAAACCATTTTTAGAACATAAAGAGTTTTTGTTAGAAACAGATAATCAAGCTTTATCCTGGCTACTAAATCACCCAAAACAATTAGGTCGTATCGGAAGATGGGTATTAAGATTAAATTGTTTTAAGTTCAAAGTACAACATATTAGAGGCACCCAAAACGTAGTTGCCGATACCCTGTCACGTATGTTCCAGCCGAGTAGTAATAATTACGAAAACAAGAGTAGAGAGACACCGATTATTAATACGTTAATTACCGAATTTCCTCTTGCATTTACGGATTTAGCCCATTATCAACAACAAGACCCACGCTTGAGTCCGATTATCGAACAACTTGAAAAAGGAAACAAGTCAGAAAAATACCTATTAAGTAAGAAAGTATTATGTTGTAGAATAGCGAACGGAAAATATTCACGAATCATCGCCCCGGATATTATTAAACCTATGCTAATGGAATATTATCACTCTTCCCCCATTGGAGCACATATGGGAATAAATAAAACCATACATCGGATTCGTAGAGAATACCACTGGGAAAATATGAACAGTGAGATTGCTAACTTTGTAAAAAGGTGTAAGTTGTGTGCACTCAGCAAACCAGCGAGAAACAGCCAAATAAGTCAGTTAATATCTGAGATTCCTGCTACCCCATTCTCCAAAATTTATTTAGACTTTTCTGCACCCTACCCACGTTCCAAATCAGGAAATACAATGTTACTAATTTGCGTAGATTCTTTTAGTAAATTCGTCTGGATGTACCCCATGCGGCGAGCTTTAGCTACGACAACAGTAAGCATTCTACAGAATAGATTATTCAAAGAATTCGGTATTCCAGCCCATCTAGTGTCGGACAACGGACCACAGTTTAAGTCTAAGGAATTCAGGAACATGTGTTTCAAACTAGGTATAGACCACATTTCCACTACAGAGTATCGTCCGCAAGGTAATATAGCTGAGAGGTATTTGCGAAACCTAAAATCTGCTTTAATAGCCTACCATGCTAACGACCATACTTCGTGGGACCAGAACCTATCCTGGATACAATTCGCCTTTAATTCGGCATATCATGAAGGACATAAGTCTACCCCATTCGAATTATTGTTCAAGTATAAACCTAACCACCCATTATCCACAAAGTGGAAAATACATGAATTATTACCCCTTGAAATTAGGGATAAAAATATTAGGAAAATATGGAATGAAGCGCGTGCTAATTTACGAACAAACTTAGCGAAGTCAAGGAAATATTACGAGCAAAAGAATAATAATAATAAAGTAAAGTACCAAATCGGAGACTTAGTTATGTATAAAACGCACCCAACGAGTAGTGCAGTCGATAAGACAACTTCCAAGCTATCATACAGATGGTGCGGTCCTTATAAAATTCAAAAATACTTAACTCCGGTAACTGTAACTCTGTATGAACCCTCTACTCACAAATATGTGCGAAGGACACATATTTCACAGATAAAACTTTATCTTGAAGAAGAAAATAGTAGAGTGCCAATTAAATAAATAAATGTGAAGACAATGTTTAGTACTCAACTGCAAAAGTACTTAAGTAACCTTTGGCTACCTTGTCGTATAAGTAGGTACGAGGCCTGATCAACCTTGAATCCTCTTCATCGAAAGTAGAGCAAAGCAAGAAGTCAGCTGACATCCAATAAAAAAAAATGGAGTAATTAAAGAGTAAATTCTATAACTAGAGAATCTCTCAAGAAAAAGAAAAATCCGGTAGTAGTCATAAGTAATAGAGTTAAGAAAATTTAGAATGTTGAAAATACTTTTATAGTGTGTGAATTTTATGTAGTAATCGAATTAGTGTGTAAAATATGAAGTATATGTATAAATAGTAAGAATCAGCAAGTCAAGAACGACCGATGCTGTTAGTAATTACATACAGCTAGAAACGGGTGAGAGAAATTTAGCACTGTACTCCCCAAGCATACTCTCGGTACGTATCTAACCAAATTTTCCGGAGTCGGTGTTGGTTAAGAGGCGGAGTATGTGACGATTTAAATTGTGACAATTATAAAAAATAAAAAAAAATAAAAAATTTTAAGTTGCGAACAATTAACCATTTAAATCTCACAATGATAATAAAAAAACATGTAGGTACTAAGTGTGAATGGAAGTAGTAATTAATAAGGGCAAAGAAACGGTAAAGAAAAGACATATTGTAAATAATTATTATTGTCGCATTTAACCCTTTGCTTGTTATCAGGCGCCTACCTGTTGATACCGGACTCGACATGTTTACCGAGTCTTCTGTAATTAAAATAATATAGAAAAATAATGTTAATAATTAAAGAATCGGAAGACACAGATAGTCACGAAAACAACTAATTTAAATGATGTATTTTTATCTAGCGATAGTTTCTATAAATAAAAAAGTTTATTTAGAGAGAGACCGGGACTATATTCTCAAGGAATAAACACCCCACTATCTATTGTCCTGTACCAGTGGTAGCGGACGAAAAATCTCGCTCTCTCGCTATGACGACTCCAAGCAGTGCATACGCACGAGCGAAATGCTCTGTTGAAATGTTATGTAATTGGTTATTAGTTTGGATTAATTCTTATGTATTTTACTAACTGATAAAAAAGAGTGTAATATGTAACGTTAAGAAAAAGAAAAATTAAAAAACGTTGTAACAAGAAGAAATATGTGACAACCAATAGTACGAGTGTTAATAACTATAACAGCTATCTTCTCCGATTGACGACTCTTCACAACATCCTCCCTGGAGACATGAATCATCAAAATTACAACTCTAGTAGACCCGACCGATAATGCAGTTCGAGACATCTGAGAATCAACGAGTACCTGTGTACAAGGCCCACTCTATCCTGCAGACGTTTAAGCCGTGAACAACTGAGACCAGACCTAGACGAGGACGACGCTCTTAGGATTCCCAAGATGTAACCATATGGAGGAGACTTCTACATCCCAAATTAAAGGTGACTCGATAGCACGTCTATCGAGGAATAATAATAATAGTAATTGTAACACAATACTCTCTTAAAGAGACTTTCAGAGACGATTGACTTTATAAGAATATAAAAATTTAAATCTAAGAATTTAATTGTAACTATTCAGGCTTCTTGCAATTGTAACAGTTTAGATTTTAACATATCGTAGTATAATTAATACCATTCTTCAAATGGAATAATAATGAAACTTAAAAGTAAAAGTAAAAGTAAAGGTAACAGTCTTGCAAGCTAATATCTTGAATTGAATATAATTAATTTTTAAAGTTTAAAGAGTAAATACCAAATGGTTACCCGGATCCGGGGAAAGCTAAATATAATTTGTTGTGATCCCACAGTCTATATAAAGCAATTTAAACAAGTTAATAATTTAATTAATAATGTAATGGGATCTGTCTTTTGAGTAAATGTCATTTGTTTTTTTTAATGTTTAATAAAAGGAAATCTTCTTGTTGCACTCATATATACTGAGTACATAAATCAACAGTTTTCCCTTCCCTGATTCCTTTTATATTTACTGTGTGTTGTTCTGTTTAAATTTCAGCTCGTCCCGAATAAGGCAGCCTGAAGTAATTGGTCGAACCAATTACTTTGGGTTCCCTCTGTTATAACTCAAGAGAAGAGGTAATAAATTGCGCCACTCTGCTAATTAGTTAAAATTTTGCTGCTAATTAAAAAAAAAAAAAAAAAAAAAAAAAAATTTTGTGACTTGTGTTATTAAGCAGTAATTGTGCCTATTAACCCAGACCATAATCTGTTGATTTATTTACTCATGTACTTTAAATGTGTCTAAAATCTTAAATAAAATTAAACGATAATAGTTATTATAATAGTTTTGTAAATAGGTAATTTTAATTATTATTTAGATATAGGAATGAACATAATATTGACAAAAGACGCCCCGTGTATTCGATATAACATCAGGTATGTGCTTGTCAAAAGCTCATTCAACAACACGTCTGTTTGTAAACAATATCAGACCGGTTGATTTCTTGTCCGCTCCTGTAAGTGTGTATATTGTCATTGTGAGACTCCCCCATCGCGGAATTAACTATCACTTCACCCTCTGTGTTAGCTCTATTGTTATAAGTAGCGTGTCCTTTCCTGTGTGTCGTTGCCGCGGATTCCCCCTTTTGCCGTACGCATCTGTAAACATGTGTGAGATTTCTCTCTCTCTACCTATGTAAAATGACAACCTTTGTCATCTCATTTTAATTGTTTATTAATAAATGTGTAAGAATACGATTTATTTATATTGTTATGTTTGTGTAAAATGATATAACGTTGTATAGTAGTAAATACAAATAGTAGAATAATTAGTCCTCGTCCCGAATAAGGCAGCCTGAAGTAATTGGTCGAACCAATTACTTTGGGTTCCCTCTGTTATAACTCAAGAGAAGAGGTTATACAAATATATTGGAACTTACCGTCTGCGGCTTTCCAATATACGGTAAGTTCCAATATATTTGATTGAACAACACGTGGCTTGGTACTAAACATTTGGGATTTATTCCTTTTAAACATTAATTAGTTTATTTTACAGATTGATAAGCAACGAAAACTGTACATATTTAGCAGCTTGTGTTGGGCTATATCTGTCGTTGGGCATACTAGGCTATGGTAGAATTATTTATACTTACCTGAAATGAAATGTGCATTGCATGAATGAAACAAAAGTAAGAATTAATTTTCCTTTAAGGCGGTATAACTTTATTTTTGTTTACTGCATAACTGTACAAAATATGTGTTACATTATAAATTACAGCCGCAGTAATTTGTTAATTTTGAAATAATTGATAATTAATATTTATTTAAATCTAATGTAAACGCTGATATTTAAAGATTATTATTTTGATACATTAAACCGGTAAATACACTTCACAGTTAAAGAATTGAGCAGCATTCTTCTTTTGATGTAGAATGTTATTGTTCATTGAATTATTGTTTACTAACATTTGCTAACAGGTTTTGTATGTTAACGGATTTTTCTTAAGCTAAGGGTTGTGAGTCGTTGGTTTATTGTTTAGACACAGACGCAGAAACGCTTGCTATCTGAACCAAAAAGACGATATTTAGTTTAGTGCTTTATAATACAGTAGTATTGTAGCGGAAAATACAGCAGCTCTTAGCGGAACACTGACTTAACAAACCCAGTGAAAATGAGGCAGCTTGAACCAAGTGCCAACTTCTATTTTTGTATAACATTTTTTTGTATGTTACGGACAGGCAGATAGACGGACAAGCAGACATACAGACCACACACACACACACACACACACAAATTATTTACTGTAAATTTAGATAATAATTTTTACCAATAATTTAAAAAAGTATTATAACTATACTAATCGGTGGGTGTTGGATAACATTTATTTAACAATTGTCTTGCAATGTCATATGACTTTCAAATTAAAGTTATAGTGACAAGAAAATGAGGTCTTTTTCCTTAATATGCTAAAAGCATTTGTACCAATACTACTAAAATTGTAATTAATCAAATTACTTAAACAAGTATGAAGATACTATTAATGAAGTAGTACTATCCTATAGATTCTGATAATGTTGGTCACTTGTAGTCAATAGAAAAATGAGCATTGTAAATTCCCGCTATTATGTCTTCATATTTTTACACTAAAACCATTAGCGTACAACACAAACTTTCACAAATAAGTTATAGCAAAAAAGTTTGTTTTTGCAACATGTAAAGTTACACCGTCCTGCAGAAATATAGCATTTATTTTCCTAACTCGTATAGTATATATTTACTAAAATATACGTTGAAGTGTTTGAATTGTAAACGTTGTAACGCACAATTCTTATCGTGGTGTCTTTTTGATTTATCAAAAAATGTATTTTGATTGTGTTGAGATAGTTTCAAATAAAAATGTTCTTATTTAATTTTCTTACTTTTTTTACGCCATACATGTAAACTTACAAAGGTATACTGGTTGTGTTTTCTGGTTTTGGTATATTCTTATATTTCCTTAAAAATATAGACTTTCAGATTGGGTAAATTGTTCAATGATAATTGAGTATTGGTTTATGAACTGATTGAGGTTCACTATTGGGCGCCAAAATAGGTACTAGTAAATTGGAATATGTTTCATTAATTAAAATAATTAATGTCTTGACTAATTAAAATTCTTTAAATACAATTAATTCCTTCCTTCATTCCCTTTTAATTCACTTACTTATTTAATAATTAAAATTGTACGTGGTACACCAGCAATAGGTACTACCAACTTATTCTTCGAATGTTGATAAAAACACTAATCTTCAGAGACTGACAAAAATGTTAACTATTCAAAATAATTATACAAACACACTTAATTCTCGTCAACATTCTTTTATTCCTTTTTTACTTTTGTTCTTTTCTTTTTAAATTAAAACGAACAACATTTTAATTAATTTGAATATCCTGGCTTGTTAAATTTTTAGCTCAGCAGTTGGCAATATGATCTTCTTAATCAGGGCTAGTCTACTAATTCTGTTATTAAAATATAAACTCGGGTTCTTGTGACTACAATATTTAATTACGAAAATGTCTTTTACGAAGTACAAAACATCACAATACTAGGTTGACTTCAATAGAACGAAACAATATCTTATATCTAAAAATAACAATTAGTTTGTATGTGCCGAACAGTGTCTAATTTGAGGTTAACCTAATTTCAATAGGTTATACAGCTTTAAACATAAAAAAAAGAAATAATAGTTAAATCGTGAAAAATTAACAGTAGTGTTAGTGTTTTTGTTTAGAGGTAGTGGAATAAATAGTTTTCAAGAGTGTACATAAGTTGTTACAGTTATATTATCGTAATTCGTTATAATTCGTTTATAATTTTAAGTATTCCCTATACTTTCCTTTATTTTGCACACACTTTCTTATTCACTGTTAACCTTATTAGTTTACTATAACTCCTTTTTTGGTTATGTAAACAAGTCACAACACTTTTCTCACTTTTTTTGTTTATGTTTCGTTAATCATTGTATACCTAACCTAACCGAGGTTCGATTCTCATGGCAACTTGCGGCTATCGGTGTCACAGAGGAGTCGTTCTTTACGGTATGAATTCTAACAATAGACTAACTGGCTTGGCGTCAGTCTTTGGGTTCTTTGGCGTCACTCTTTGGGTTCATACACACAAAAGTGAAAAATTCCTATTGGTCGAAATCGCACTCATTGTCGTGGATGGCGTCCCTTTTCTGAGATCAAAATTACTAAAAATTCTTAAATTTAACATTTTTTCCTTATGCTATGTACAATTGTAAAGATATTATTACCAATGAACTGCTTCATTTCTCCTGATCATTTTAAGATCTCGCATGATATGTTTCTATACAGTAATTCCAAAATTAACAATTTTAAGGTTTGACCTATTCAGACACATTATGTTTAAAAGTTATCTTTTTTGTTACATAATTATTTTTCTTAGTTGTACATATGATTTTATGTTACAAACATGTATTCTAATACTAGTGATTACAATTATGAACCTTAACTTTTTATAAAACATAGGCTTGTACAATAGGCATAAGAATGTCTTGTGTACATTGGACTATTATTTGATTCTTACATTGAAATTGCTTAATTCTAATATAAGTTAACATTTATTCTTTATTCATTATAGACCATTACTGGACATATAATGATCTAAGATAACATTTATACATTCTAATGTCCCTGCCTACCTTCTACAATAGATGTAGGTTTTCTGCCCAAGTTAAACTTTTGATTATATATCTGATTGTATATGACATTGTCTGGTACACTTTTTATATACAAAATTGTCTCCTTTTAACTACCAAATAGATGCAGGTTTTGTGTAACATTAATCTCTTACTAACTACATTATTATCTTGTCCATAACAAACAATAGTCATTTCTTATTTCATGATCTATTAGTCAATTTATCTGTTACACTTTCTGTTAATAAATTATTTACATCTCATTCTTCTTTACATCTTCAGCATTCTTTTAAAATACAATAGTAGTATTTCTTTCCTACCACGCACTATAATATTTTTATACAAAAATAACACCTTTATCACCTATTTATATCATAATAATCTCTATCTGAATAGTCTATGTTCCTATCAGTCACAATCAGATATAATTACTTAATCTAGCTTTACAGTTTCTTTATCTTACATTTTCTTTAGGTTATGTTATCACGGTTCCAGTTACTGGTTATCCAGCTAGGCTCTGCATTATAGGTTTTTACCTATTCTGTACATTATTTCTTATGCAGTCTACTGGAATTGTTATTCTTAAGTTTAATACAGACATGTTTGATATTTTAATTTCTTACTCTACCTGACAATGGTCTTAAATTACTTGTTAATACTTCTATTTCATAACACAGGTTTATTACTTTTTTATTGTCTTGTACTTCAGTATATTTATGACAATCTTTATGTTGAGGGAAAAGTCACGTTACAACGTTTAATGAATTTATATGCGTCAATTTTTAAAACTGTTGATTCCAAACAGTTATTACTATCTTGTTTTACTGCCACGATGATTTCTGAAAACGCCAGCACCGCACTGAGATGTCTCAAGCAGTACGTAAACATCGACGCTTGCAGCGACACCTAAGGGAGCCTCTACCCCCGTTACTCCCAACCAAACTTCTTGAACTGTGAACGTACACTAAGGATTATGTTAAGAATGTGATGGAGAGAACAGAAATCAAACTGTATAATAAATGTGAAACTACTGTACAGAGACAACGCTGAGTAAACTTGGTTTTATTTACTTCATGGACGGTAATCTTACGATCTGTTGGAAATTTTCTGTGCCGTTCTGGACAATACAGTAGGGCACCCACATGAGAACTGTTACAAGTAGCTTTAACATGAATACTAGAAACAAAATAATAACAGCCGTGATCCCTGAGTAAAGCTTGTGTGTTATACACGGAGACCTCCTTTTCGTATAGTATGATGGTACAGAGGTGACAGCTGTGTGCTGGTGTTAAATGCTTTCGTTTCACCGTAAGGTGGTATTAAGTACAAGGTGCACAAGAGAAGTAACGCTGCAAAACCGGGTCAGACAGTTGTGTTTTATTCACATCCGCTCCTCTTGTTTATTGTTGTACAAACACTGGATTTGTGTTTCCCACCTCGGCTCTTTATTACTGAGGAGTCTAGAGAAACATGAATGAACTGTCTATATGGAAAGTCGGCACATATTATAACGAGTTGTTTTTCCATTAACAGTAGCTGAGGTAGTCAAATACCTCGTTTACCATTAACTCCGTCCGGCTGTTTTCTTTGAAGATTCTGAGTATATTCATTTCCCCCATTATAGTGTACCACCTATGGATGGGTAATCCATGTGGAGGCCCATAGATTCCGGTAATTTTTATTAAGGGTTGCCTTCCTCTAGCCTTTGATGCCCCAACATCCAACTGTAAGGCAGCAGCAAAATATAATCCTATAACAATAAGATGCAGTATTACAGGCATTTAAATACAACTAGACTCACGCGTGTAATATCCCAAAGATAAGCTGGTCCAAGATCACTTAGCTGATCCAATAACTTGGTACTGGTGGCTTCTGTTGCCCTCCACCAGGAATATTTATCGACCTTCTGGTCTAAATTTATAGTGTTCTGCAGCAACACGCCACGCAGTACGGTCTCGGCTAGAGAGAAACTAAGGGCTGCTTTGAGAACTAACATCAGTGCTTCCAAGGGTGGAAACTTTTGAGGACGGTGCCTAGTCAAACCTGTACAAAGGTGCTACCTCTCCTAATTCTCTTGACCCCGAATAAGGTAAATTTAAGTAAGAAAGGGAAGTTAATACGCCAAAATAAGTCAAATAAATTTATGTTTAAATTAAGGAACGTTAGTGTAATAAGGAAACAACTCAAGTAACGTATAACGAAATGCTTTTATTATCAAGCCAGGAACACATTTTTATTACCAAATGTTACCAAGGAACACATTTTATAATTTATGTTTAAATTAAGGAACGTTAGTGCAATAAGGAAACAACTCAAGTAACGTATAACGAAATGCTTTTATTATCAAGCCAGGAACACATTTTTATTACCCACGCGCGCCCACACACGCACATACAAGGTATTAGCTGGAGTCCACATTTTCAAATGAGAACAGAGTTACATTATGTAATTTTCATCTGAATAAAAAAAAATAATACGAACAGCGTTATCAAAGAGAAAGCCTTTGGTAAAATACGGATACCCTGTTTCCTTGTAGTATAGGGGACTGAGTAGATGTAGAGAGTACCAGCTGAGTGCTGCTGTTGAATGTTTTCACTTCACCGTACGGTGGTATTAAGGCGTAACAGCAGTAACAATGCACAAGTTGGACAGACTAATGTGTTTTAGTTACAGCCGCTTCGTTTGCTTGTTGTCAGCATGCCACTGGATATGCAATCATTTTCACTTGTGGAGACGTGAATTCTCTTAATGGCTCATGTATGTAACGCGTTGAGTTAACTGCGCTCCTACAATAGTAGGCCTAATCACAACGCCTAAGTTTCCAATAATTACGCAAACTTTTTATCACAAGCTCAGTTGCCTGAACTATTACAGTAGGAATATTCTGATTCTTTATTGTGTATCAGCAAAACTACGCAATGTTGAAAAACACTGTAGCGCGTGCGTGTTGCTTTAAATCCTTACATTAGGAGTAGGCCTATGGTATTTAGTGAATACAGTGTGATTATAAAAATATATATTGTTTATAATAATTTTACTGGCGTAGGGATGTGGCGACCCCATCGCCCAGTTTCTTTGAAACTGCAAACAGCCAGCCGAGTCTCTCACGAGACACGGAGTTCTCCTCTACCAAGTGCCAGCGGATGAGCGGATAGAGGTAGGGCACATTCTTCCCCTTGGGATGGGAAACTGACTCTAAAGGCGGATGAACCACTTGGTGAGCGGCATGAGGATGTGAAAGGCAACGATATACCACCACATTAAGGATCCATGTTGGATATCCTTAGTAGAGCAAATGGTATGATCCTCTACGTAAAATGCTCCAGAGGTAAAATATCCCCGCAGAAGAAACGAAAAGACTGGCATGTGATAGGACAGCTTAGAGAGCTTTTACCATTTGAAGACCTGCCTTAGGGGAGAACACCAAATAATAATAATAATAATTTTATATACAAACCTGTTTTAACACATTCATAGTTTTATATGAATTCGTTTTTAACAAAAAATTTGGTTTTAGCCGTATGAATTGACTGTATTTTACTCGTATTTCTGTACACTAACCCGATACAGTTAACGGTTCAGGATTGCACGTATTTCAAAAGAAATAACTGATTTACTGTGTAACACTTATAACTTATATTATGATAATAATTATAACAAAGTTTTAATAAATAAATAAAAATTTTAAGGATATAATAAATTTACAATATTAGATGTGTAAAGGAGATTTGAATATATAAAGCCTTCAAATTTTTGTTCGTAAACTTATTTTTATATATTTATCAATTCTTCTTTATTGGAGATGTTTTTATAGCTACGTATCACTACTAATATTGTTAGTAAAGCTACTGTTAAACTCAAAGTATTCAAAACAATCGGTTACGTAAAATAATAATTTGGTCATTAATGACCAGTTTGCGGTAATGGTGAATAATCATAACTGATAAGTTTTAATGGTCAGGAAGCTCCTATTTAACTAGTAAAAGGAACGTGTGTAAATACAAATCTCAGGTGTCTGTTTATATGCAACACCTGTTTATAAGTTTCTAAACGGTCATATTATTATTACAATAAAGAAATTTTACTTGTAAAAAGTCGTTACATAATTTGACTACAAAATTGTTAACCTAAAGTCAATCGTTATACTTTGCTTAGCGTAAATATAATTAATTCTATTGTGGCAGGACAGCAATTTTAAAACACTTGAAATGTTTTGTGTTATAGTGAACAAGACGCAACGCCAACACTTCTGTTTCAATTTGCTTCATTAGGACGTTTGTGCTGAGCTGCACATACCTTCTTTGTACAAAAAACGATCATAAAGAACTTCCTGGGTTTTATTTACAAACAACAAAAAACTCCTAATTAGTAGTGCAAAACTGCTACATGTGTTGATTTTAAGAGCATCCTATCTCATAGGTTTCTGGTGAAAATAACAGATAGACACACAATAATTAATTACAATGACAACGGAAAAAGAATACAACAATTTTTAACAAAAATATTAGCAATGAAAATTAATACATTAAATAGTACAATATGCAACTCAATATGTTGATAATGTAATTATGGTTTGAGTACAAACGTACAAACGTTTAGAAAAGTAGTCGTTATCGAATGTATACTAAAATTAAGACGCGTAAAATATACATATCTAAAATATGTTAATCTTGGAAACAGAGTGTAGGGACATTTGTATGTGTATATTATTAACAGGATATAGGCTTCAATCACATTCCGACGTAAACATACGCAATATAGTTTGTGATAATAAATTGAATTGCTCTAAAAGTTTTAATAAAGTCTCACTTAGTCACTGTACAGTGTCACTTTCAAAACGACAGATAATTTTTCTTTAGTGGACCATGTTCTTCCATCTCTGTACCTTTGGAGTTTCTTAATCCTAGTAGAAGTCACTATTAAGCGTATTAGTTTTCAAATTTAATATCAATTTGAGGTAATAGCAAAGCTAATATGTCTCAAATTAACTTATTCTTGATAATATAATGACAACTCGTCTTTAAAGTGACTAGTGAACAGTCATGTGTGACGCCTGTTCACTCTTAGTTTAGTGGCGTTATTCAACAGCATGCATTATATGTAACATTTCGTAAGTTATTGGACAATGAAGTGCATGCTTAGACAATGGAAAGATCAGTAAATTTTACAAGAATATGGAACGTAGACACAACTAGTCAGTTGTGGTTTTAGTACTTTATTTTAGTATGCTTAGACAATTGACAGTGAGGGCCGTTTACTTAACACAGTTTCAAACTAGTTTGGTGTAAATCGTGTACAAATTGCTTTACCCAAGGCTACTGACCTTTAAATCTCCCCCTTTGGTATTCAGGCGTAGTGGTCACTTTAATTACTTTTACAAACGTCAAACGTTAATTAACGTTGAAATAGTCTAAAGCCTGCGGTAACCTACGCAATGTAATGGGAACTAGATAAAATTGCCTGTTCCGACACATTCTGCTAAGACTGTTTGTAGGTAATAATTCTGATATTTTGTAAGTGTTTTTCATTCAACTGGTGCGGTAGTTAAACCTTAGTGTTATAGGTATAATCTTCAACGTAAAATTTAAAGCATTTTACAAGTTTATCTTAAAAATCCTTAAATTTTTAGTGACCGTCAATCAATGAATTTTTTAGTGGATGGTTAGTGGGGGTCGGTCAAAATAACACAGAATCTTCACATATACAATGATACATACATACGCACTCACACACTCACATACACGAACACGTTCACCCAAATATTTAATTGTTCCGTTGTGTTTGATTTTTTTTTTTGTATTTCATACACAGGTCCTGAAGATGACAATAAATATTGTCGAAACGTCGACGCAAAATAGTTAAAATTTTTGTTATTTTGACCGATCCTCACTAACCATCCACTAAAACATTCATTGATTGATGGTATGTATGTATGTTTTATTGTATATGTGAAGATTTTGTGTTATTTTGACCGATCCTCACTAACCATCCACTAAAAAAATTATCTTAAAAGTTACTTTGGATCCTTTTATTATTATTACAAAATGCTTGTAAAATATTATGCTGCACAAGAAATACAAATTATCACTGATAGATATGTCATCATCATCATCATCATCATCATCCTCAAGGATTAAACCAAGAATGATTTGTTCCGGTCTCAAAAGGCAAATATTACAGCATGTCACTCCAGCGCTTCCTCGGACGTCCCACACCTCTCCGTCCCCTCAGCTTATAGTTCCATAGTTGTTTGGGGAAGCGGCAGTCATCCATTCGGCAAAGATGTTCCCACCAATTCAACCGATACTGTGCGATCCTGTCGAGTATACTCATAATATTCAGTTCCTGCCGTATATCTGTGTTTCTTCTATGACCATGGAGAGTGTACCCTGCCACGTGCCTGAGAAATCTCATTTCAGCCGCTTGGATGCGACTAGCCTGACCTTTCGTTAAAGTCCAATTCTCAGACCCATAAAGAAGTGTGGGAAGAGCCATCAGCTTGTAGAATTTTAGAATAACATGTCTGTCGGCATCCAGGCCACTTATAATGACAAATAATAAATATATTTACCTTATTTCCTGTCTCGTGACCACATGTATTAACGCAATGAATATTATTTACGCGTTTCGATACTAAGTATCGTCATCAGAATATATATTAAAATATAAACACTCAAAGAGGTCGTTAAAAATTAAAACTTTAAAACGACCACTTACATACTTCCGTCACTTTTATGCTTCCTTCTAGGTGATTCTGCCTAGTCTTAAATATCGCGAGACGTCTCTCTCCCCTTTTCAAAGAAAAACTTAACAAAAGGAAAATAAATAAATAAAAAAATAATAATTTTTTTTTAACACAAGATTTACAAAATATGAGAAGGGGATAGGGCCGGATCAAAATAAACGACCCACTCATATTAAACGACCACTTACATTTCAAGTCCAATCCATTATATGACACAGCACTACAATTTATCTGTAACTGATATCAATCAGTGTCCGGCCGGCTTTCGTCGAGTGCGCACTCGCTTCACATAAATACTTATATGTTTGGTTTCAATTTTGTGATTTTTATGTTTAAAATTTTTAATGATCTCTTTGAGTGTTTATACTTTAATATATATTCTGATGATGATACATAGTATCGAAACGCGTAAATAATATTCATTGCGTTAATACATGTGGTCACGAGACAGGAAATAAGGTAAATATATTTATTATTTGTAGAATTTTAGGCTTGTTCCTTTACTTGCTGACTTAAGAGTTTGCCTGATGGTCCCACACATAAGGTTGAACTTATGCAACTTATGCACCACGTAGTTGCTTGCATTATAAGACACACTGTAGCCCAGGTATTCAAAACTGTAAACTCGTTCCACGACAGTACCGTCTATAACAGTTTTGCCCGTAAGGGATCGGTTATGTCAGTGGAATAATTTACTGAATAGTTATAAGTAAAATTGTAATAATCTAGGGAATTTTTAAAAAATGACATGAAAACAGCCTTTCTCCATTGCATACCAAAAAGACACACAACAGAGCATAGTGAAGCTAAGCAAGATATGTAACATCAGCATGTCTGGTCACACTATGTCATGACTACTTGTCTCAATACTGACGTGTAACTGAATAGTAAAGTACTATGTGAGTCTGTAAAACACTTAACACAGTTTGTGTATTTGGTTTAAGCAGATAAATAAAGATTAAATGGAAAAACAGATATTTAAACTGGAGAAACTTAGGACTAGTTTTTTATGTCGGAATTTTGAGAATTTTGCCAAATGTAAAAGATCTTAAACACGCGTACTGCAAAAGAAGAAATATATTTACATTAACCATTAATCAATATATAAGTTTTGGGTCAGTGTATAAATACAACCATACATTTTCCAAACAAGAAGAACTTGGGATACTTTTGTTTCAAGAGGATATCTTTGAATCAATAACAAAAAGGCATCAAGTTTAAGTACAAGGGTAATGGATAGATCTAAACTCTAAATATCCAAATTTTAAAAATATTTCACCAACTAACACCAGCCTGCTAAAAGGTCTATGTTATAACTACACACATTTATTATTTAATACAGTGTATCATTTATCTATACAATTAATACATTTTGGATAACCTTGTTCGCTTTTTCTAAAGGGCCGCGATTTCGACTATGACATACTTAACATGTACCATTGTAAGTCTGTCCCAAATTGAACAAATCTCAATAATTATATTATTTGTAAATTCACGACTATTGTCAGACTGTGTTAGGCAACCAAATATCTCTAGAAAATTGTATGTTATTTCTTCCAGTGTTTTCGATTTTAATGGCCTCGTCAGGAAGTTTGCACTATTTTATTATCAGAAAACTACTATTACTTCCACAATTTTGTTAAACCTTTCTCAAAAAGAATTACAAGAAACTGTTCAATTACTGTCAATCCTCATTTCTGATACAAAAATATGACACAGGACAACACAGACTTCTAGGCTTACATCTTTTCCTGCGATTGAGCGTATGATATTATTGTATTCCACTAAGCCATGTCTAGAAGGCGACCCTTTCTATACCACTGTTAAAGTGAAAGCATTTGTCAATTTTATAATTTTTTTCACGTTTCTTATTTGCTTTGGTAAGACGCAAATGTCTGTCCTCACTTTATACAATTTAAAGGAGGCCTCCTTTTGTTTAGCATTAAGTCTTTGGACATTCCATGTCGCCATGTGGATAATCCTTTACCGTAACAATTGCCTTTTACTCTTTAATTTGTTTTTACTGTTAGGGAACTGTTAAGATTTTTAGCATTTTATTTTTTAAAGGTGTTAAGGTTCCGGTTCAACAACCAAATTTCCAACTTGGGAGAAAAAGTGCACTGATTTCAGAGTCCATATCACCTAGATCGGCTCCCAGTCTCTACGGATGTGAGCCCGGACTACACTCATGAAAGTAAGTAATCAATAATTAGGTAATAGAATGTTTCGGATTTATTAAAGATTTCACTTACTTTTGTTTAAATTGCACAGTATTTTACTAATAGTTATGATGAAACGAAAAACTTAATTTACAGTTTCTGATACAAATAAAGTAAATGAATGTTCTGTTAAAATAAAATTAATTAAATAATTGCTTACCGAATCCGTCGAGTGACTTACTTGTAATTTCGCTTAACTTGACGCGTTTCGAGGCATATGCGCCATCTTCAGAATAATTTCTTTTTAAAGAACGTCAGACATTAAGATCAAAATATAATAAATTAAAATTAAATCAATAGTTAAAACATTAAAGCATCAAAACTATTAAAACACACTAAAAACACAGAGGAGCACGCACTGTCACACTATGATGTGTTCGCGTTGCGTTTATAGCCGGTGTACACCGTCGCGATGTTGCTTGCGACAGTGTGTGCTCTTCTGTGGTTTAGTGTGTTTTAATATTTTTGATGCTTTAATGTTTTAACTATTGATTTAATTTTAATTTATTATATTTTGATCTGACAGTGTGTGCTTTTCTGTGGTTTAGTGTGTTTTAATATTTTTGATGCTTTAATGTTTTAACTATTGATTTAATTTTAATTTATTATATTTTTGATGCTTGAATCTTTTAACTATTGATTTAATTTTAATTTATTATATTTTAATGTCTGACGTTCTTTAAAGAGAAATTATTCTGAAGATGGGGCATATGCCTCGAAACGCGTCAAGTTAAGTGAAATTACAAGCAAGTCACTCGACGGATTCGGTAAGCAATTATTTATTTAATACAAGTGACTTGGATACTTTAAAAATGAATATTAAAATTAATTACTGCTTCTCTTGCAATATAAAATTAATTGACTCTTCCTGTTGACCTATATTTTTACATTTAAAATAATTCTTTCTTACACTATAATTACGTAAATCTTAATTCCTATAAGTTTTTCTGTGTCTTGTAGTTTATAATTGTTTTATTAATTAAGTTTATATAAATGGTTTCACTTTTCTTGTTTCATGAACGATGAGGTGTTGCTCCTCTTTACATGATAAATGTTCTTTCAGGAAGACGTCAGGATGCTGTTATTCCTCCTGTGGTTCCTTCAGAATACCCTACTGCTTTCCAGCTGTACGGGTTGTTTCGGGTCAGGTACTTCTACAGACAGTGTTGAATATCTAATTATTACTGATTTATATGCTTCTGGCTATCTTGACGTGTTCATACATGCCTAAGCGGACAATCTTAAACTTTACCGTACAAGCACTCGAGATAAATTCAGTCGCAAACTTTACTACATGTGTTCGTCACTCTTGATACACCTATCGTCCTAAAGGAGAGGTAACGATTACACGTTATTAAGTTCACCGAGACTGCTTCGTCTGCGATCTAAGTTAGACTAACTTTCATCCCGTCCCGTCTGTTGACTTAAAAATACTGAGTCACGTAACTCAACATGGTAAAATATATTTAACCTTTTCATAAGTGATTGGTCAGTGAATAGCGTGTTTAAGCAGTAAAGTGGTAAGAAGTTTTACAATGAATGCGGGTTGTAGACACGACTGGCTAATTGTGGTTCCAGTGGTTTTAGTTACGGCCTCAGAGAGTTTGTAGTTAGTTCCATTTAGCGTGAACAATTCCAAACTAGTTTTCTGTAGAACGTTAAGAAAGTGGTTAACCCAAGGCCAACTTACCTTTAATTCTAACAGTTCAACATTCACGCTTAGTGGCCACTTCAATTAATTTTGCCTTTACAAGTACAAACGCTGTCTAACGTTTAAATCCTCTGAGTTTTGCCGTAAAATTGCCTGCTGTAATTTATTGCTAATAAGACTATTTGTAACCATTCATACTATATTGTTGATTTCTAACTGTCGTTGTGTTTAAAGTTTGAAATTAGTGACTTTATTGGTGTCAGTTACTTTGTTTCCGCTGAACAACAAGATGATCTGTGTGACCATAGCGAGATAACATTATTTCCTTTGTACTACACATCCATTCTCTGTTGTGAGGTAGTTTATATTAAACCATCCATACATTTATTTGCATGATCTGTTTTTAAATTATCAAAATAAAAACCAGGGGATATTATAAATTTGGAGATCATAAAGAAGGCTACTGAAGTCAGTAGTGATATTGTTTAGTAAAACTGCGTAGTGGCAAGTAATATTGAGCATGTGTATACAGTATCAACAGCACACTGAAAGCTCTTGTATGATCCAAAGCAATCAATTCATAGGCTCGGTGATTTGTTCCCTAGTGTTTGTTCAACCGTGAACGCATACCCACCAGGGTTTGATAAATTGCCAAATCGTGTTACTGACGTAACGGGGAGTTGAATATTTGTCTGCGCAAACATAGCTTCTCTGTATTTACCCAGAGTTTACTTGTGATTTCGTTATCCATGAGAAACTGTTATCATGTCATGCATTACTTACACATTGTAAGTAATTATTCCAACTTACACACTCTTAATTATTCATTACGCTTAATAATATTCTTACTAAGGTTCTTTAAATTTCAACAAATGTTTTTATACTTTAATATAATTTTTGTCTTGTAACAAATAGTATAACATAAAATTTTATATTATGGGAATTAGAAAAGTAATCACTTTATAAGTACACCTTATTTTATAAAATCTTTACAATTTATTGATTAATTTTTAATTTAATATATTTTATAATGTAATAGGAATTGGTTCAAAATTATAGTAATAATACTAATAATACAGTAAATTTTAGTTTACAGATGTAATAATACCAAACATTTATTAATTCTGTTTGCAAATTTATCCGAGTTAAGCTTCATATTTATAATAGCCTATTTAATTTTATAAACGTAATACTTTTAAATCAGAACCGCTTAAAATCATTGGAAATGCAATAATATGAAAATATTAATAACGAAAACAAAAGTTATATATGTTCAAGTAACTAGAATATGTTATACAAGTCATTGGAATACTTTATTCCACTTACAAGATGAAATGCGTGGGGTTCATTATGATTAAGTTTTGACCTAACGACTGTTAGCAAAAACAGAAAGGAGAGTATTGATGAAAAAAGAAGTAAAAAAATTTTGCTGCTTATTGTTTTTCAGCACACTTAATATATAAAAAATATCAAGTGTTCAATTACTACCTAATTATCACATTACCTTACTGGATATACCAAGACTTTTCACTAATATAACAATACCAATTGTTGCTGAAATAATATCTAATAGTTTTGACGATCTTAGCCCTCTCAGAAATATCAAGAAGAACCAGTTTCTAGAATCTTTGAAATTTTGCGTAGAGAGAGGGGAATTTCAGTACAATAAGAAGTTTTATTTAAAATTATTCGGACGTGCGATGGGATTACTAATTGCTCTAATTCTCGCTTATATATCTGGAATATTTTTTAGAAAAAAATTCACAACGTTTCCTCTTTTCTGACCTGTTTGTTTACAAACATGTAAATAATGTCATCACAGTTATGTCAAGAAGTAAACATAACATAAATGACAGAAATATTGTATGTCTTTTAACCACGCTTAGTGTTAACTGGAAAAATCCTACTTTCAATTTCCATACTTAAATCTTTCATTACTTCACCAGCCTAATAATAAAACCAACACTAAGTAGCGACAAAAACCACAAAATTCAGAAAGATACATTTATTATTCAAGTTAGTGCCCATACCATTACAAAACTACAGTCGCCTAAAATGTGATAAGCCTAATACAGGCACACAGACTTACGTCAGTCATTCCTTAAATTGATGTAGCATTGATGTAACAGCTGACTAGCAAACGAAAGTATACCCAAAAAAATGGCAGAACACCTTAAATTGCACAATAGTCTACAAGTGCTATCACTGCTACTAAACATTTTTCATTATAAGAAAAACCCTTTATTTTTTTACCGTTACACCATAACATAAGAGACAGTTAAAATAATTGCTTGTTTTCTAACTCTGTAATGAAATATATTGACAAGAAACTGGTTCTATAAAGAGGAAACTAGAGAAATCCTTTTTTCAACCGGTGTCTTCATATTTCAATCTACTTATTAGCATGTAAACGACTCAAAAGTTAAAAAATTAGTACCTTAGTTTAAAAATATTGTAAATACAGTGTTTAGTTTGTACAAAATATGCCTTTAGTAATACGTATTTAACACTGTTGCGACGATTGCACAACAGTGAAATAATTAGTGGACGGCAGACGAATCACTACTGACAGATTTAATAAAATGTTTATAAAATAACAACGTATAAACGGTTATACAGGGTGTCCCATAAAGTACGCAAGATTTAATAATGTTGTAAAAACTTTTATTTACTGAAAAATATCAGATGTTTTAATGTTAATACAAAGTACACTTACTGCGGTTAAATGTGGAACAGAATATCAGACAAAGGTCCCCCGCGACTCTGCTGGCACACTGTTGTCCGTCGATCGAAATTTTCGATGACCTTCTTGCACAATTCCGGCTCAATCTCACAAATAACTCGTTGAATCTGTTCCTTGAGTTGAAAAATTGTTCGTGGATTGCGGACATAAGCGCGCAATTTCACATATCCCCAAAGGAAGGAGTCGCATGGTGTTAAATCACAAGACCTCGGTAGCCAGTTCTGATCGCCGTTGCGTGAAATAAGACGTGCAGAAAACTTTTCAGATAACAAAGCAATTGTTTCGCGGGCAGTATAACTGGTTGCGCCGTCCTGCTGAAACCACGTATCTTCGAATTCCATACCTTCCAGTTGAGGCCACAAAAACTCCATTATCATGTTCCGGTAACGTTCGCCAGTCACTGTTACTGCATCTCCAGCCTCATTCTCAAAGAAATATGGCCCAATCACGCCACCAGCCCAAAACCCCCACCAAACAGTTGCTCTTTGTGTATGCAAAGGCTTCTCGTGAATGATACGAGGGTTCTCTGTACCCCAAAGCCGACTATTTTGTTTTTTTACGTACCCGTTGAGGCGGAAGTGTGCCTCATCGCTAAAGATGATTTTGTGGGAAAAATCACCGTCCGTTTCACGTTTACCCAATATCCAACTGATGAATTCTCGGCGCTTCAAATGGTCACACGGTTTGAGTTCTTGTGTTAGTTGGATTTTGTAGGCATTCAGATGAAGATCGTTTTTTAGAATTCGCTGCATTGTGCTTCTTGGAATGGCCAGTTGTTGTGATCGACGGCGAATTGATTTCCCTGGACTCACATCGACACTACCTCTCACTACCGCGACGTTTTCAATAGAATGGGTAGCGCGAGGACGTCCAGACGATTTAACGTCTAATAACGAAGCTGTTTCTTCGAATTTCTTAATCAATCTCTGCAGACAGATTAGTTGCTTTTCGTCGTCCAAAAATTCCACGCAATTTACGAACGGTTTCCGCATAACATTCACCGTTCTTATAATGTGTTTTCACAATAACAGCGCGCTGTTCTTTCGTGTAACGCTCCATGACGACTAATGGCGAGTAAACGGCAACAACGATACAACAGTTGCAGTGCTACCAACCTAACAAGACGATAGTGGCGCGTAATTCAAATATTGCGTACATTATGGGACACCCATTACAACAGTGTTCCAAGTCATACAATTATTTGGAACACAATATTACTATAAATAACAAATGCCACAAAACTCCAAATGTCTACACAAAGTACTATAACTTTCAACACTTGACATTATCGTTCTCTAATGCAAGCACTGGAATACAGTTGTGCGGGGTAATACGTTTTCGAGAGGTTTGCAGTTGTAGTAAAATAATCACTCAGGAGGAGCAGATAGATAGAACATATCGTGCATCTCACTAGAGAGATGCATCAGTTGGTGATTACATAATACCGTATTGTGACTGGTATTACTCCCTACAGTATTACTGGTAATAATTTCTACACAGAATTGCCACTACTCACATTTCTCTAAGCTACGGCACGAGTTTTTCTACGCTAAAAACTCCCCGACGTTCAGCAGTCTTTTACAAATTGCTATCACATTGGCAAGCCAACATATCTTACGATATGATAATTATATTGATAACACGAGATTGGTAACAGAAATAAAAAAAAAGGGATGTGCCGAAGGCATTGTAACAAAGAGATACGCGATTAATATTGTTAGTAGACGAGTATCCGTCTATTGTTTAATTATTTATATTTATTATTAAGTAGTAGTCTCAGGGTTGTTTTTAATTAAAATGGGTCTTGCACTCGGCTGATTATTATTATTCAATCTCGTAATTTATTATTATATATCTGTTTATTGACTTATTCCCCTCAATTCAACCTATTGTTGGATCCAGGATTGAATAAGCCGGTTACTTACACTCTTTTCGACGTATTAACTGTAGGTTTAATTGGTTTAATTATATGTATTTTATTCACTGCTTAGAATTATTCTAATCGAAGCTCCGTCGACTCTTCGTTGATCAGCGATGGTGAGAAGATCAGTAGTTTTCTTCCTATATACTAACATACACATACATAGACATGACGTTCATGGTAACTCATACTTTATAATATTATATATGTAGGTCAGTACGGTTGTAAACAAAATATAAAATCACTCAATTTGAATGATTCGCACTTTAAGCATGGTACCAACCGCCTCGTTCTTCTCCTCTAAGCTGTATTTACTGATACAATAAAGGTCAACTCTTTCAAAGGTAAAAATAATAATGGTTATTTATTCAATTCTAAAACAATGAAATTTAGTACAATAATACGTGTTGCTCTTCTTCCTGGTTAACAATAAACATTTAAAATTGAACATGGACTCTAAAACGATTGATAAACGCAAGTTGGCATGACTGCCTTTGGTTAGTTACAAAATGTGTGTTGACAAACATACAGGTTATGTCGTATTATTCGACTTGAAATGTCATTAATAATTATAATAATAAAAGTAGTAGGTTCTTTTAGACTGCAAAATACACTTATTTGAGATAATTGCTACGGCTAGAACAAACATATAATATAAGAATTCATTGATTGTTAATTAAAGAAGACAAAATATGAGCGACTGTTCATGGTTAGACATAGGCTTTAAATATCGTTTAGTGCAACCTTGTTTGGTTAAAAGTGGTTAAATAGTTATTAATAATTGATAATAATTGTTATGATCCAGTGTCAGGGACTAAGATCATCTTTAAAATTGGATATTCCTATTTCAGGTAACGGTAATTCATGGATTGTAGTTATCACTCTCTGGTGTAACTCTTACTTAAATTTAGTAACAAAATATTCAATACTCTTATCTGCTAATAGCATAAGAGCACATACACCCTTCATTGATGGTACAATGTCTTTACTTATTCTAAACATTTATAGTATACAAATCGTTGAAATTGTCGTTACTTAAATCGTTCAACTTCGACATTGTTTATTTGTATTTCTTAGATCCCTTCTTTTAAGAATAGGGAATTTAATTGTTTACTATATGTTAATTTAAATCGCTATTAGCGTTCAGTTATCTTTCTTATCATCTAATCATAACATTATAGCTGTGGGTATGAATACTTGCGTATCTTGTCGTTCGAAGGGTTACACTTTTTCTTATTAACACTTTTTAATTAATTAAAATTTCTTTTTTATTAATTAATTAAATTCTATCACTGCACTGCACCCACTCCTATGCGCATTAACTCCGAATAAAGTACACTTAGAAACATACTGCACTGATTCTTCAATGGCTGTAACCTATATCTCGGTTTGAGGTTAACGTTGTTTACGCCTGGTTGCTGTCAAAAGCACGTTTTTCTGGAGCAGCGACTAGCATGCAGCTCGCTTCGTGTATGTTGAAAGACTGCTCTGGTTCCTCTGTCGGAATGATGAATATCGGATTTTTTATGCGTTCTGATTGGTCAGTTTATTTTAATTCGTTTATCTCCGGTGGGCTTCGTCAAAACAGACGCTTCAAACGGCGTCACTTTTTGGTGTCAAGATTAAGAAATCGTGGCTGACATACCCACGCGAAAGGGCACAGCATAATACAATTATTCTTAAAAGTCCAATATCTTCCTTATAATTGTACTGATGACATCGTGATTACCCTCATTGTTCATGATTTTTAAAGACGATTAATTTGAACCCCCTCATCATATATTTCTGATTCGGGGTAGCTGAATTCGCACTTAGTATTTATACTTAGTGTCCATTAAGCCATTAATTATTAATATTATATTGTTTTTAATCCATTTTCCATGGTAATAACTTGTTCTTAAACTACTGTACAATTTTCACTTAAAACTAGGCCTTAATATTAACACTATGTCTGTTTTCATAGATTCGAACTTAAACCTATTGTTATACATTTTTGTCTTTCTTATTCCCTAGCAATAATAATATTTAATTGGATTCTAACATTGTATAATTAAACATCGATGGGTTAAGTCACTACTGACAGTGTTCTTTTTCCCTACATTATTGGTTTAGTGCCTTAATTATCATTTATTAATTAGGCTTGTCATACCTATATGAAGTTACCTTGTTGTATGTTTGGCATCCTACACATATTATTCGTATTATTCTCTAACTGATCATTAAAATAGTTACAATGGTCTTATTGTTATTGTGATGCAGTTCATTCTGCATTTGCTTATGTTATTATCTAGGTTTAGTGGCTGTAAACTTTACTTGTAGCTAACTGTTACAATGGTTTAGTTGTAATTACATTTATATAGATTATTTAGATAGTTATTTTGGTTGCATTTGTTTACCTGAACAGTATTCTGTCTGACCTCAGGTCATTAGTTGAGTTACTATCTTTGTATAATGTGTTTATAACATGATTTTGGTTGCATAATGTCTCTTTGCCATTACAAGCATATTGTCATATTTGTATTACATAAATATAGCTTTTATATTCAGTTATACTGTTAACTACTGTGTACAAAATATTCCTTATACGATCTAGTTACTTCCTAGCTCATTACATTTTGGTTTAATATTGTTTTTATTTAGTTTTCATCAAGTTTTACTGAAAACTGGATGCCCAGATTAGGTTATGTTATAGGTTCAGTAAGCAGTAATGTGTTTGCTGCTGGCTGTGTATTTCTACATTAGTCTATTCGACTGGTTTTCATTCAATGTTTGTACATTGGTTATTGGTTATTATTATTTCACACTTAGTTTACTCCTGTATTGTCTTATTTATTGTTAACTAGTGGGTTTGTATTAACATCATTCCCACTGTACAATTGGTCATTCATTATTTTGGGACCTATTCTTTTGTTTATTTTATAACTACACATCATTTAGCTATCATAAACTTCTCTTGTCCTTATTCAGTTTACTTGTGACTCTTTATTTACAATATTTAGTCCTTATTTATAATAATGTGTTTCACATAGACAATGAATGTATTCATTAAATGAGTTGTGGTCAGTGTTGACTTTACCATACAGCTTAGGGATTTATATCATGTTATTAATTAACATTTCTTCTTTCTTCTTAATACAATTATTCTTTCAAAGGTTTATGTTAGTTTGTTATACTTCAATTTCCTTCCCTTGTTCTTGTGTTTGGTCTGGATATCTTCCTTCTTCTTTCTTCACTGATCTCCTTCTCACTATTGTTCATTTTTATACATGATGTGGTTTTCACTTGTCTTCTTCACATTGGTTCTTCCTTCTTCTTTCTTGACGTTGTTATTGTAGTGTTCTTCTCCCTGATTCTTCTTTCTTCTTTTGTTCTCATTTTCTTCTCAGTGATTCTTCATTCTTCTGTTGTTGTCTTTTGTTCTTCTCACTGATTCTTCTTTCTTCTTTTGTTGTCATGTGTCCTTCTCACTGATCTATTGGGTAAAGTATGTCAGTCGTCTCATCTTTATTCTTCTTTTCTTCCTTATTGGTACATTTACTAGTGATTTCCTTTCAATGATGCTTCACTTATTTAAACTTATGTTACTTTCTTCTTCTGCTTCCATGGTGGTATTCCAGATCTTTTAATGTATTTTTTCTAGTGGTGGCTTTTAAATTAATTTTCGGTACGTAGGTGGATGTGGTGTTATATGTACCGTTACAATATATATTTATTCTTTCAACGAAATGGCTATGACTACTAAAACAAGTTACAGTTATCAGAACAAATTAAAGAATAATATAGGTAAGCAATAAATATTATTATTATTATTTATATTGCCCCTAGTAAATTGTAACAAGAAAAACGAAAGTATATAACTAATATATTCCAAAGCTAATATATGAGTACGAGAATTAATTTTAAGAATGGAGACCTATTACTACTATACTCGTAATTGAGTATAATTACTAAGAATGGAGTATTATTACTAATACTCAAATAATTGTATGCAATCTTTTAAAAGTCAATAAATGTTGCTACTTGCCTTTATTGTTTGAATAAATAATACTCATAACTTTTTCGGGTGAAGGGTTTGTGAGGATCGGTCAAAAGATATAACAAAAATTTTAAATTATTTGTGTCGACGTTTCGACATTGTTTATTGTCATCATCAGAACCTGTGTATGAATAAAAAAGAAATGTCAAACACAACAGAAGAATTATTTGAGTGAACTTGTGTGTGTGTGTATGTGAGTGTGCGTGCGTATGTGTGTATCCTTGTATATGTGAAGTTCAGATAGTTAGTTTTACATCATCAAATTCCCCTAAACAAACAAGAAACAGACAAAGAAAGAAATATAATATACCAAATTGCTTATGAAATTGGATACAATAAAAATACTGTAAACAAAATAGAAAATAAAATCAAATATAAAATAAAAACTGTACAATTAAGAAATAATCACAATGAACAACACATAAATAATAACAACAACAAAAAATGGGCCAAATTCACATACATAAATAATAAAATGACAAAGCTAACAAAACTATTTATAAACATAGATATCAAAATAGCATACGAAACTAATTAAATAATTTACAAAAATCTAAATAACCCACACAACAAAGATAACACAACAACCAATGGTAGGCCTATATACAAAATTGAATGTCAAGATTGCAATAAATGTTACATAGGACAAACAAAAAACATCTGAAGAAACGTTATTTTGAAAACCTAAATGCATACAAAAAACCAGAAATATATAAATCTAATTTGGCCACACAGGCAATAAACACTGGACATGAATTCGGAGACATAACCAATATGACACTAATAAAACATATACCACACAAAGGGACCATAATGAAATTAGGGATGATTTACAAATATACAAACATAAAACACAAAACAAACTAATACCTGAACAAATACAAATCAGTACAAAACATGACACAATTTTCAGAGCACTCAACATAAAAATTCACAAAAGATACTAATACATACACCACAATTACACACAATAATGCCACTTTAAAATACCAGAGACCAATAAGAAATCACAATAATGACCAGCCAACACACAAATACCTCACAAGGCTCAAAATCAGGAAGGCTGAGGATGAGAACACAAGGCTTCCCGAAACATGTTCCAAATAGGGAGAAAACATCTTGAGGTAAAGTCATTATAAAATATATTATATATGTATATACATACATGCGTGTGTGTGTGTGTGTGTGTACACCGTATAAATTATACCAGTAGTACACTATATGGTGTATGTAAAGTGTCAGACACAAAATATGAAAAATTTATTGAACACCTTATATTGAACGGGTTTAAACCTAACAATCACCATGTGGATCACCTATGCTGAAGTCAAGAGGGGTAAGATCATTGCGTACCTACGCTATATGTTTTTGGCGAATGGGCGTGTGTTTGAGTGCGTGTGTGGTTAGAGCAGACAGGAATTCTAGACGCACGCAAAACTACATATTTTCGTAGTATTGTACAAAATTAGTATTTTTAATTCCTAGACTTTATTCATATCTTAACCGGAGGTTGCACATACAAAGAAGATACACTACACAGCGAGAATTAGGATTTCTTGTCTGCATTAAACAGGGTACAGCTGGCAGGCCACGCATCGTACACACATATACTTCGCTACTCATTTTCAGTGTTGTTGAAAACTAGTATTTAAAAACGGGTTATTTTGTGTTTTTTTTTTCAATATTTACAACAATTTCTATCACTGCATTACTTATAAGGGCAAAAATATTGCTACAGTGTTAGTTGGAAATATGTGTCGTTGCAATGTATCCAGCATATTTTCTAATCAAATATAAAATATTTTACTTTATTGGTTTTCCATGTCAAGTTGAGCATTTAAATGGGTTTGCATTCGTGGTATTTATGTACATAATTAGGACTTGTGCGCTTTTTTAAGAGTTTAATCTATGCATTAGTTTCACGTTTAAGTGTTTTGGTCATTAATATGTACATCCAGCTCACAAAGTACGCAAATAGACTACCTTATGGCTGCAAAGTCTTTGTCAACATGTTTGTCAACCTAACCCGTAATAATTAGTAGCCAACATATTTAGTTAGCTTACCAAATATTTACGATATTTTACATAGAGGTATTAGGAAACGTCATAGTTGATATGCTACAAGAGTCATTTTCGCTTAGATGTCATTGACATCACCACTATTGAATACGTAGAAGTTCTAACTTTAGGTTACCTGTAGTGTGATCAATGTGCAGCGCACTTGCGTTCACAATACAACAAGAGTTCACAAAGGTTAGGCTTGGAGCTGCATGGTATTGTTAAGACGGTTTCACTGATCGTCGTATGCTACAGTGGAAAACAAAATACAGACACCATCGAAGTCGATAATTACCAGCTTCAATTAATCACAATTAAAAATTTGCCACCAACTGATACAATAATTCAAGTTACATTTGTATGCATGCAAAATAAAGGCAACTGTTAAGAGTTCCGCACTATTTATAACACAATAATCACTGTTCACTAATCAATCGGTCCGCACTAAAGGAATCGCTCACTGTAACTGAACTGACAAAGCCATCCTCTGTCCCTTATATAAAGGTAGTACAGGTGTTCCAGAATATATTTCCATCGTTACTGCGACGTGCCAGCATAATGCGTATTTCAGTGCTCTCCAGAACAATCTGAAAGGTACTCGTGTGCCTTGACTGAAACGATACACCTGCTCGACTAGCAGAGAAACGGGTGCAACGACGTTCCGAATTCTTGTGCAGGTTCCGGTTCTATTGTTACACCGCCCCCTCCTTAAGCTTGTTCGTCCCGAACTGGCAAACCGTCTCTGAAATAACACTTGACCAAGCGATATAGGTGGACGACCTTCCTGCCTGGGCTATCTCGAAATTCCGTTGTCTTTCCTGTTGGATCCGATAGACAATATCGTTGATTCTGTTCTTCACAGTATAATGCCCTTTTCAGTTAGTTTAAAGTTTAGGTGAGCGACCACTACGGCGCTTTGGGTTGAACAACCAGACCTGATGTCCTTCTTTGAAACCGACACACTATTGCTACAAATGTCATACCGAGTGTTGATTTTAACACTGGCTATCTTCAGCCGTCCTCTTATTAAGCGAATCATTTCTTGCAGTTGCTTTTCTAATTGCAAGGAATAGTTCTGCAACAATTTGCTGGAGTCATGTCGGTTGTGTCGTGTACTGATGAACAATTCGGCATTAGGGATAGTGGTATACGTTGGCCTCAGTGTCTTTGGATCTTGTCAACAACCTCTTGCGTAATGTCATCTTTAGCAACTTCTCTCCAGGGCGCTTCCATTAACTCAGGAAAAGCAAGAGCCTTTCCTCGGCGACCATACTAGGTTACCCAATAATTTCTTTTGTCGTTACACAAATTGGTACTTCCTCTGTTTTTTTTCTTCCAATTCCGTATGCAATAACAAAGTCGTTTTCTCTACATCCGTTGACATTGTTTCGGCTAATGTCACTTGATTGTTTGAATGATTGGTGGAGCCTGTCATTTTAGCTATGGAAAGCCTTATCTTCACTTAACCAACCGTCTGGACCTTCTCTTTTAAGACCACAACAAATTGGTAGGCATTCATAGTTTCCGTACCAAGAATCACTTCACTGACAATGTCTGCAACGAGCATTTGTTGGCTAACCCGAGAATATCCAGGTGTACACGTACGTCTATCTGTCATAATATTTTAACGGAGTTTCCAGTCACAGTATGTATTGTACAAGTGCTAAATTGAAAATGGCGGTTGCTGACTAAGTCAGGGCGCACAATGGACAACTGTTGCGTCAGTGTCAGCTGTTGGTTTACCTTCTGAAAATCCATTAACGATGAAGTTTTCACTGGTCTCATGTAGCGTGGAAACTGTGTGCTGTTCCTGAGCTTTATTTCTTAAGTTGGTGCAATCACACCCTTCTCTCGGTACTTTATTCTCCCAACAGTCTACCTCTAGATGACCACGTTTTCCACAATTTGGTCTTCAGTCTTTCTGCCGTCGTTAAAGTCGTTGTGGCACTCTTGAACCTTGGAATTGTTTGTCCGGCAACATCGTAACGCCAATGTGATACTGGGATCTTCTTACTATATTGTGATGACATCAACCCAATAATGTAGCGGGACGCTGACTTAGCAGCTTCAAACTACATGGGATGAACAAGAGCTTCTAAACTATTTCGGTGTCTTGCCATATATTGTAGTTGACTATCTCTGACACCATCAGTAAATGTATGCTTCGCAAGCCCCCTTCGAAAATTGTCTAGTTTTTTAAGATAAGGTAGTCTAATCATTCTGTGGATGCTTGCTTTTAAAGTCTTAAAGAGTTTCCCCGGAATGCTGTCACCTTGCTATCAATTGAGTGCAGTTCACATGTTGCAAATGTTTATCACCATACCGTAAGTCTAAAGCTTTATCAATTCGCCATCGGTGTTCAGCCTATCAGGTGGCATTCTCTATAGTACCCCTGGCGCAAGTTCTTTCAAAGGAAAAACGGGTAAAATTACCTTGTTCTTTCCGTCCAATTATTTGCGCAAACAGCGGCTTCAGATTAACAAATTGTCAAAGATACGTCGTCCAGTGAGTGCTTCCATCAAATGTTGGGGCCTTGACATGAACTGCTCCAACTGCAGGCAAAGTGACTTTTTCTACTGTAATATTTTCTGTGTCGTTTTCTGTCTTTGCTATTGGTATAGTCTGTTCAGAAATTGTTTTGAAACTCATGGTAGTCATATTTAAAAGGAATAAATCCGAAATTAGTACCAAGCCACGTGTTGTTTAATGAAATATATTGTAACTTACCGTCTGTGACTTTATGCAACAATGTCTTCACTCTAAAGTTTACATGTTTCGGGACACTTGTCCCATCCTCAGAACTTAAAAGTGTGTTCGTATATCATCAAACGATGATAAAGTTGTCGAATAATTAAAACATTAAAATCCACATTAAACAAAACCACAATACTTAAATGTACAAAGTCGAGGGCGACGGTTAAACGGTGTACACCGTACGGCGACTGACCGCGCACTGAATCAAGATTGACTCTTATCATGACAATAACGCAAGAGTCAATCTTGATTCAGTGCGCGGTCAGTCGCCGTACGGTGTACACCGTTTAACCGTCGCGCTCGACTTTGTACATTTACGTTTTCTGGTTTTGTTTAATGTGGATTTTAATGTTTTAATTATTCGACAACTATATCATCGTTTGATGATATACGAACACACTTTTAAGTTCTGAGGATGGGACAAGTGTCCCGAAACATGTAAACTTTAGAGTGAAGACATTGTTGCATAAAGTCACAGACGGTAAGTTACAATATATTTGATTACTCATGGTAGTGTTTTCAATTATTACTTGAAAACTTTTAATTTGTTCTTTTATGTTTACAATTCAGTTTTGTTTAGTTGTTACAGTCTCCTATACTTCAGAAATTATATTTGACATGGACTGTTTTATGACAGATATTTTTGTAGACATCGATTCTTCTACTTCGGGTGTTCTAGTAATTTAGTTATTAAGCTATTTATCATAAACAGATCGACTTTCAAAAGTATTTGTCTTGTGTACAAGCGTTTCCAAGACTGTGGAATTACTATTTGGTTTCCTACTGTTTCCGTGCTCTATAATAAAGCTGTAGATGTCTGTAAACGATAGTACGCCTAATTTATTAATATCTTAAATTTTAGCTGCGTTATGCTTTTGACAAATTAAGTCTTAGTTAGTTCCTTAAGTTAGTTTTTATGATTTCGTATTGTTACGTAATGCGAAAAAGTGTTACGTAATACGGAACGTTCTAGAACTATCTCAACTATCCCAGCTGTAATGTGTGTGCGTACATCATGCTGCCTCTTTGCGATGAAAGACAATTACGCGTCAATTATCGAGTCTATACCAGACCATACCGGTCAGTGCAGTGTGTTCAAGGTCACTGTTTGTAATGGATTCTTGAGAGCGCCTGTTTGTTTAACAAGTCATTTAAAGTGACAGATAAAGCGGGGTATAGGCATTCGGCGACGGTCAAATCAGTTTAAGTGGCTATTTATTCCATTGCGGTTTGAAGTATTGTCGCAAGCTCTTATGTGTTTTATAATTGTGCGGGACTCTATTAGTTGACATTTTTATTGCGTGTGAACATTTTATTTGACTTGTTGTAAGAGACTATCTCGTTGATTACAAACTGATAATTGTGTTAATTAAAGCTGGTAATTAGTGACTTAATTGGTGTCTTGTATTGTGTTTTCCGGTGTACCACACGGCGATCAATAGACCGTCGCAACAGAATATATAACACAGTCGTTATGTGTATGACTTATGCAGAACGTTAAAGACGTGTGAGTTTGAAAGGTTTAACCTATTACGCCATACGAAAAGACTAAATTTTGTTTTAGAGAAAACAGTGTTCATGATGTATTGTTACAGACATCTGCTGACTAGAACACGAAGTGGTTAGGAAGACAAAAACTATGATCTGTAATAGTTCATAATTGAAAGTACAAGGATACAACTGAAGGCGGTCATGTTCGTAAAATGTTCACAGTAACGGCACAGTAAGCTCGCATGTAATCCATAGCAAACAATTCATACGGTGAGATTAGTTAACGTACGATCCGCAGTGTTTGTTCAGCCGTAAACGCATATCAACCACTGTTTGATAGGGGATTAAAACGCAAATGCAAAAATGCAAAAACCCACTCAGATAGGGGAACAAAGTACTCATTCGCGTAGGTAGAGCTTCTTTAGTTTAACCAGACATTATTTATGATTTTATTGCTAAAGAGAAATTTTGCATCAACGATTTACATATTACTTTGCAAATTCCCAAATGATATTTTAAAACGTAAAAAGTTTATTTTCTATCATTGTAGTTGCTTTATAAATTACTTCATTTTTTCTTCTATTATACTAATAAACATTTTTTATGACTGATATAAAGAAACACTTTTTAAACAACTTGTCGTTTTACAACATGTGTATTGTTCTTGGATTTCGTTGTCCATGACGTGTCCGTTACTTAACTAAATACAACTATTTCACTAACGACTCCGAACACAAAGTTTTTTATGAGTAAAAACATAAAGTTTTACCTTACAACCTGAACCGGTTTTCACTTTTAAACCTGGTGTTTACAAACTAAATTGTTCAAATTGCAACAAATTCTACATAGGCCAGATAGGACGTAGCTTCAAACAATGATACATTGAACACACAAAGGCACTCCACTCCACTACAGAATCCACCTTTGCAAACCACCTCATTGAAGCAAACCATATATACAAAAACATCGACAATAACATGATCATTCTACACGTATACACAGAAGGCCGAAAACTAGACACTCTAGAACAACTGGAAATATACAAACACACGAAAACAAATAAAAACGACAACCTAAACGAACAGACACAATTCAAATCGCACGAATTATTCGAACATATCACCCCACACACACAACATCGATCTTTCTAAAATCGATTCCGTCGCCCACAACAGGACGGACAGCGCTACCAGCGGCAACCTCTGAAGAAGCTTTTAAAAAGTGAAAACTAGTTCAGGTTGTAAGGTAAACTTTATGTTTTTACTCATAAAAGACTTTGTGTTCCGAGTCGTTAGTGAAATAGTTGTATTTAGATATGTATTGTATTTTTATATACCCGCTTTTAAATATTCTTTCTGAAAATACGTGTATTACGCACAACAATCCTTGACAATGTACAAATTATTATAAAATAAATTGCGGTTGCAAAACAAACTTATAGAATAATTTCCAGATGTTCCAGACAAAAACAAATTTTCCAGAATAATTTTCCATGCCAGCATAATTTGCTTAGTTAACATGCACTAGAACAGTGTGCAGTAGTACTTAACTGGAAGGCCACAACACGGGCGGTGCACCTCCTCGTCGAGCCGAGAATCGCGTAGAACGACATTTTCCACTCTTTGAGAATGTTCCATAATTATCGTAACTATACCATATATATTGCGGTGTCTGTTTTTGAATTTGTCAACTATCTTTCATAAATCTTCTTTGTGTGTGTTTATCGTTCCTTCCTACTAGGAATTCCAAAATGACAAAGTAAAAACATATACATCATAGCTGCATCATACGTAAAACACACAAACCACCCACATCATGCAGTAGGCCGCAACCGAAAACAAGATAATGTAACTTACAGACATTGGGACAAAAGGTCTTATAATGTACACATATGTATATTATGCTTTGCTGAATAACTGAAAAACTCAGTACAATTAGTTACGTATAGAAATTAAAGAACACAATATTAAAGTTGCCATTAGAAACTTAAAACGTTGTCGAAAGTTAAAAATAAAGAAACAAATGTTTGTCACACCAAATATTAATTTCGGATTTTCCTGATAACAACTTTGGTTTAAGTAGAAATGTTTAACAGTACACCAGATTGCAGTACGTTATCCTAAACGAGGAACTTCTAGGCGTGTTTAATAGCCTACGTGCCTACGTTTATAGAGCAATTAAAAATTACTTAGACGGGAATAAAAGTAATTAGTTTTTAAGGAAACGACAATTGTTTATAATATTTCCTAATTATTTATGTATATATAACAATTTATGTACATGTGTATATTGTCACAGGACAAAAGGCTTGTCGCATGCAATATTATTAATAATATTAATATTAATTCCTGAGAGGGCATGGTTATTTCTGTGTATACCTGCGATGGATGGGTAAGATGGAGGATCCGTCGTGCGTGTATGGCGACTCAGACTCTGATGGCGCTCATCATACTTTCTTCGAGTGTCAACGGTGGGTGCTGGAGTGGCGAGGACTGGAATCTGAGATTGGTCCCATGACGCCTGATAACATCATGGCCGTCATGCTCAACAGCAAAGAGAACTGGGACTTGGTTGTGACCTTCGTGAGGATGGTCCTATGACAGAAGAAGCCTGAACTGGACCCTCTCACAGGTTGATGATATAGATAAAGCTGTAGGAGCCTAGTAGGCGCAATACGAGGTGCCACTCTGAAGCCATACGAATAGTTGCTCCAGGGGGGTTCCCTGCCTGTAAAGTGGAGGTTTTTTGGTGGGTGCGAGTCCCACACACCGGGAGGCCAGTCGGGTGTCTCCTGATGGGGTGCATAATGCATTTTTCCTCCCCCGCAAAAAAAAAAAAATATTAATAATAATAATGAATATTATTAATATTAATAATTATTATTCAGTGGTCAAGAATATTATTAATACCAAATGTATTTTCTTTAATTAAAATAATTTTTATACAATTATTTAATGCTGTAATAATGAACCTTTAAATCCGTCAAATATACGTTGTAAAATCAACGTTTCCTGTGTGTTTATGTTCCGACCTTCCTAAAGACTATCCTAAACATCTGCTGCATGAAAAGATTAGTAAGCAGCTGACAGTAACGCTGATGATTACGTCAACATAATAGAGAAATACGAGATTCCTAAGCTAATGAAGGAAACGATCGGCTGATCTAAATACAAAGTACGGTCAGGTCCTGTGTTTCTTCCACAATCACAGTGTTACGTCATTGTAACGAGACGCCATTTGGTAGACAGAACTTGGAAACATTGTTTTTCCTTGCAAGCTTCACAATACTAAAGTAAAGTGGTTTTATGTAAATATTATGGTTGTATATTGTACTAAACACCTAATAATGTAGTCAAAATTTTTATGTCATTGAATTTATAATAATAGGAAAAGTATAAATAACAAAAAAAACAATATTGAAATTTATCTAATAACAAATGTATTATCTAAAAATGGTGACGTAGTTCTGCTACTTTTGGAGGTCACTTAGTAATAACCCGTACCCGCACTTGATGACAAAAATAATAATATTTCTAAACATTATATTCTCTATCTGATGACACATCCATACTTAGTAAATATCTATGAAGTTATTGCAGTAGTTTTTTTTAATTTTTCTTTATATTATTCTTTCTTATACAAATAATCAGATTTTACAACGGTAGTAGAACAAACATGACAACTTTTTGTAAATATAATTAATTCACTACCGACTCGGAACACAAACGTTTTTGTGGGTAATAACGTAAACGTTTTACCTTATAGCCTGAACCAGTTTTCGCTTTAAAAAGCTTCTCTGAGCCTCTGAAGAAGCTTTTAAAAGAAAAAACTGGTTCAGGCTGTAAGGTAAACTTTTACGTTATTACCCATAAAAACTTTGTGTTCCAAGTCTGTAGCGAATTAATTATATTTAGTTAAATAACGGACACGTCATGGACAACGAAATCCAAGAATTTGTTTGTCTCTGACTGACAACGTTTACACACAACGTTAAAAAGGTACGTAGTGATACTGTCTTTAAAACTACTACAGACAATTTTAAGCTTAAAATTACTTATAAGACATTGTCTGAGACGATAAGAAGTTTAATATTAAAATAAGTCAAAATATCAGGGTGACCGAGCTTTGCTCGGTTTTCACATTTATTTATAAATATACAGATTTATAAAAAAAAATTATTTATTATTAGTTATTTATTTATTTTTATTAATTATTTACTTTTTGGTATTTACTTTCATGTATAAACATATCGATACTACGCCGTTTGCGTTTATCGACGGTTTCTGTTATTGGAATCACAATTATTTAATACTTCTTTCCATACAACGTTTCTTGTATGGCGAGGATTTTCTGGTGGTAAAAAAACTTTTAAGCCACTTCGCCTTTTGACTCTGGAAAATGCTACATACAACATGCCGTGCATAAACACAGGAATTGATAAGTGAAATCCCACCACTTCAAATGTTTGACCTTGAGCCTTGTGAATAGTAATAGCAAAAGCTGCTCTGACGGGAAATTGATGCCTTTGCATAGTGCACCCAAGCTGACTTTTGCTGGAATCTATTGTAATCCTTGGAATATGAACTTCTCGGCCTGAATATTCACCCGTGATAATCTTGGCTTTAATAATGTTATTACATGATTCAGTCACGACCAATCTCGATCCATTGCACAGCCCTTCAGAGACGTCCAAGTTTCGTAAAAGCATTATTATTGTATTTTTTTAAGCTTTAATTCGTGTGGTGGTAAGTCAGCCATCTCAACAGAATTTAGAAATTCAAAAGTGAATTGAAGAGCTCCTTCTGGTTGATCTTTAACAGAATCGTAGCTTTTATATACTTTATAATATTCTCCAGGAAGCTTTTTAATAATTTCGTCGTTAATTTTATTTACGTCTTTATTCAAAGGCGCTAATATAGCTCTGTCTTTCATATCTTCGTATCTGTTGTTTGCCAAACAATCACCAAATACTTCATCAATAAGATTCCCGTTAGACAGAATATGACTACCACTTACCTCAGAGAATGCAAAAAACACAACAGCGTATAGAGAACACTTAATAGTTTAGATTATGTATATACCTCAGAGAATGCAAAAAACACAACAGCGTATACAGAACACTTAATAGTTTAGATTATGTATATCAGATAGATTGTACAAAAATCGTTGCGCAGAAACCCACAATTGTATGTCTCAACTCTTAGTTTGTTTATTTACAGTCATAGCAACATCTGTTTATATTATTTATAAACATCGATACTGCGCCGTTTAGGCCGCAGGTTAAAGAACTATAAAGACCCTACGGTATCGTTAGAGCCGTTTCAAGGACATACATAGATTAGATTGTATGTCTCAACTCTTAGTTTGTTTATTTACATTCATAACAACAGCTATTTATATTTATTTATAAACATCGATACAGGGATTGTATGTCTCAACTCTTAGTTTGTTTATTTACATTCATTGCAACAGCTATTTTATATTATTTATAAACATCGATAACATCTATTCTTTATGAACAGAATTAAAATTAACGTTTTAATTTCAAATAAAAAATATTTTTTTTAAATATTTGTTGCTGGGTGACAGAGTTATAACAATAGCAATTGTTGTGTGAATATTTAAACCTACATGAATTAAAATGTATACTTAAAAGACCCTACGGTTTAAGCCTTAGGCGATTTTTGCGGAAAATGAGACCTAGCCCAATCGATTTTTAGTGTCCAAATACGCTTAAGTACAAAATTTTGAGAAAATCGTTAGATCCGTTTCCGAGAAAATAAGGACATACATACAAAGATTGCTCGCTTAATAGTATAAGATATTATTAAATACTTTTAATTTTACGATCAAATTTTATTCAGTATTTTAATAAAGCAGAAAGCTACACGACTAACAAACTTGTTCATTGGTGACGAAGAAGCATAGGTTTTGGATTATAAAAGGCATGACAACTCTGAGAATATCATTAAAGGCTGAAGGTAAGCGATATAAAGTATGAGATAAAAGTCTTTAGAAACAGAATTAAACATATAATTTAGACATTTTCTTATTTAACTTAACTCTATGTAAATCAAAATAAACACTGTTGTAAATTAATTTAAATTATTTGCACGTTTTTCTACCAGGAAATTATTGTTAACAAAACATTTTATTTACCGCATTTTAATCTATACTAATAAATCTCTAGGGGGGTCTACGTTTGTTCGCGGTAATCTCAGAATCTACCGAATCGATTTCAATGAAACTTTGCATACTCATAGCAGGTACACAACAGAAGGTTATCCTCTTTATTTGATAACGATAGGTTAAAAAGAACCGACGTTATTGCAAAAAAACTCATTTTTTTAAGTCCAACTAATGCCCTTTAATTCTCTCCCTTCTACTCACCTTCTCGACACGCCCCCAAGTTAGTCCGACAATGCGCCGCATTACCCACTCCGCCCAATTGCATAAATGACGCGTCTTAAAATTGCTTATAAGTCAATTAGGTAGACTTTACTTCAGACTCTAAGCTATCTTATTATATTACTAGCAGGTACCCGCGGCATCGATCCCGAATATTTGTATATGGTTGTTATAGTAACTGTCGAGTTGGTAAATTGCTAGTGGTACATCTATATTAATAATATTCTTATATTGTTAGTTATGAATATCCAAAAAGTGCGAAGCAATAGAGCCATCATTCATGTTTCCTCGATACGTAAAATCAAAATTTGATGATTTAGTAGATATTTGCAAACATGCAGTAACACAATTAGGTGAAATGTTTATTCGTATAGAATAATACAAATAGTGTATACATAAGTATATTGATATCAGTTAGTCCATTTGAATATTTACATTTTAGTAGGGATATGGAATTCTTATCAGCATATGGAATTCATATAAACAATTCAATAATTCATTGTTTGATTATATTGTAACATTGATTATATAGTACACGTTGATTCTGACACTCCATACTCTTCGACATTTGAATATTCAGTAGACCTATGTGCAGTAGGAATAATTAATTCTCGAGAATTATACTTAACTTACTTCACTTTAGTCATGCGATGAGTGTCAGTGAAGTAGTATCAGTGCCTTTTTTCGTTAATTTTACGTCATCGGTAAGTAATATGTGCAATATGTATTGTATAAATTATTAATCGCCCCCCTAGAGATTTATTAGTATAGATAAAATAAATACATTTCCACTTTTTTCAGCTCTGCAAAGACGATCATGTTTAGGAAGATCTACTGCTGCTGCGAAAAGAATGAGGCGTCTTAGAGCATCTGAAAATGACACCGAAGGAGTCGAAATGCAATCAGCTCATGGAAACTCTTCAGAGAAATCTGGATTAGAAGAAGTCTCACGGGTTGAAAGTCCTACGAATCGTAAAAATAGATTAGCGGCACAAAGACGCAGGCAAGCGACTCTCAGATCACGAGGTCCTACTTTACGATGGAATACAAAATTAAATAGTGCTTTCAATTATAATCTACTTATTAACTACACGAATGAAACATATATCGGGTTACCGAGTATGGTTTGCCCACATTGCAAAGCTTTAAAGTGGAAAAATGAATCACATGGATTATGTTGCTCTGCAGGAAAAGTGCGATTAGATCCCATACTTCCTCCTCCAGAACCGTTAAAATCATTATTAAATAGGGAATATATTTATCGAAAAAATTTTTGAATGCATTGAGATCGTACAATTCAGATTTTAAATTTACTTCATTCGGAGCCAATAAAAGAGTCGAAGGGAGCTTCATGCCTACTTTCAAAACTCAAAGGCAAGTGTATCATCTCATGGTATCATTACTCCCCACACAAAACGAAGTACCAAAATTTCTACAGGTGTATTTCATAGCTGATTATTTACAGCAAGCTGAAACAAGAATGGATCATATTCGTAACTTCGATTAGACATTAGTAACAGAACTTCAGAATTTACTTCACGCAATCAACCCATATGTTAGTGAACTGAAAAGTGCGTTCGATATTGTAACATCTGAGAATAATAATCAGTACAATATTGTGATTCATGCTGATCGAAAAGAAAATAATGAAAAGCACAGGGGTCGCTACAATGCACCGATAACTAATGAGGTGGCAGTAGTTTTAGTTTTAACCAGGAATGCGATAAACGCAAACCTATTATATTATATAATATAATAATTCTAATATAATATAATTGCTATAATAATCCGTGCGAGGAATCATACGCTACATAGAATTGCAGAAACACATGGAGCTTATGATGCTTTACAGTACCCTATAATGTTTTGCAGAGGAGAAGATGGTTATCATTTTACATTAAAATTAGTCGATCCTCAGACTGCGTTACAAACTACTAAGAAAGTTTCAGCTCCACAATTTTATTTGTACAGACTCATGATGAGAAAAGATGAGTACAATCATTTAATTAATTGATGACTCGTTGGGCACTTGGTGAAACATATTAATACAAAGGTTTTGTAAAATATATAAAAACACTTGGTACAATTTATACCAATTGTTTTTATATATTTTAAAATCATTTAGTTTATTACAAACAGCCTCTGAATCAATATATTGTTGATATGTATGCTAAGATAGAGACGGAAAGGCTTATATACATCCGTACACATCAAACTCAGTTAAGAGCTGAGAATTACATACATTTGGAAGATGCATTACGAAATAATGAAAGTTTGGATAATTTAGGCCGCTTGGTCATTCTACCCTCAAGTTTCACACGATATATGCATGAGCAAACGCAAGACGCTTTTTGATTCGTACGCAAATACTCTCGACCTGATTTATTTATTACGTCCACTACAAATCCTAAGTGGAGAGAGATCGTCCAGGAGTTGCATCAACGCTTTTCAGCTCAAGATCGACACGACTTGGTAGCACGCGTATTTCATCTAAAATTGAAGAAATTAATTTCTTAGTGAAAGGTAAACTTTTTAGCTCAGTTGTCTGCTACATGTACAGCGTAGAGTGGCAAAAACGAGGTTTGCTACATGCGCATATTTTGCTCTGGTTTAGAGAAAAAATACGACCAGATCAGATAGATTCTGTGATTAGTGAAGATCTGCCGGACCCGGATAAAGATCCAGAGCTTCATGATATAGTTAAAACACATATGATTCATGGGGCATGTGGAACAATTAATGCACAGTCACCGTGTATGAAGGAGGGTCAGTGTACTAAACGATATCCTAAATCATTTACAAAAGAAACGACGATAAATGATGACAACTACCCTAATTATCGCCGACTGAGTCCTGAAGATGGAGGTTTTCAGTGTGAAATCCGTTTGAGAGATGAGATTTTGATAGTTGACAATCTCAATAGTTGAGATTTTGGTGGTTGATGGGTAATTCCATACTCACCGGTGCTTTCACGAGCTTTTGGTGCTCACATCAATATTCAATTGTATAGTAGTGTAAAATCCATTAAATATATATGTAAATACGTCAATAAAGGCTCCGATCTAGCTACGATTGGTATACAAAATTCTTAAGATTAGGTATTAGTTTCAAAATGGTCGATACATAAGCACATCTGAAGCTATACAGAGAATCTTCTCTTTCCCTATACATGAGCGTTTTCCACCTATTATTCATCTAGATGTACATCTCGAAAATGGGCAGAGAGTTTATTTTCGTGAAGATAATTTTCACGAAAGAATAGAAAATCCTAGAAACACCACTCTCATGGCATTTATTTATCTATGTCGGGAAGATGACCTTGCCAAAACTTTGTTGTACGAAGAAATGCCAACATATTACACTTTCAATAGGCAGACAGGAGAATTTCAACATAGACGTCGAGGAGTCTTATTAGAAGGGAGCGAGAACGTATATCGTGAACACGTATTGGGTCGAGTGTATACAGTTCACCCAAACAATCATGAATATTATTTTCTTCGTTTACTTCTGCACAATGTACGTGGCTCAACTTCGTTTGAAAATATCAAGACTGTCGACAACGTAATTCATCCAACGTTTCAAGCTGCATGCCAAGCTCTTGATCTCCTAGAGAATGACAATCATTGGAACGACACATTGTCAGAGGCAAGTTTATTTGTTAGCCCTGACAAAATGAGAGAACTTTTTGCAATAATGTTGGCGTTCTGCAGTATTTCACACCCGAGTGCAGTGTAGATTAAATACAAAGACCACTTCTCTTCAGAAGAGATTGAGATATTATGCGTCGAATTCCTGATGCTGATTTGAGTTTATACAAGGAAAGCATTGTTTACTACTTTTACAAGATTTTGTCACTCCTGTCGGTGGTAATCCGATAGCTCAATACGGATTACCAAATCCACAGTCTACCGTGCAAATCATTTCAAAGGAATGTCTTTCTGAAACACCTTATGACAGACAACAGCTACTTTCTATAGTTGAAGAGAATGAATGATTACTGACAGACGAACAAAGAAATATATATCAACTCATTCTTAAAAGCGTTTACTGTAAATCTGGAAATGCATTTTTCCTTGATGCATCAGGAGGCACAGGTAAAACATTTTTAATCAAATTGACTCTTTCGAAGTCAAGAAGCGAAGGCAAGATCGCATTAGCACCAGCTTCCTTGGGAATCGCTGCTACATTATTACCTGGCGGAAAAACGGCTCATTCCTTATTTAAAATACTAATAGATTTGAGTTGCAGCGAATTTCCAGTGTGCAATATTTTTAAAAATACTGCTAAACCAGAATTGATTAGAAATGCAGACTTGATTGTTTGGGATGAGTGCACTATGGCCCCTAAAAAATCAGTCGAAGCTCTCGATAGAACTCTACGAGATTTGCGCAATGACAACAGATTTATGGGTGGAATAACTTTTCTCTTTGCCGGAGATTTAAGAAAAAACATTGTCCGTAGTTACGCGAGGTACCAGACCTGATGAAGTAAACGCTCGCGTCAAACGATCGAATATATGGCGTACCGTTCAAACAGTATCACTCACAATAAACATGAGAGTCCAACTTGGAGGTGATGCAGATATTCACGAATTTTCTACTGCTTTATTAAATCTTGGAGATGGTAAGATACCAGAGATCGACGGTAAAATATATTTACCGCCATCATTATGTTGTACAGTTTCTTGACTGGCAGAGTTGATCGAAAAGGTTTATGGACATATTGAGTCTATAAATTTGCACGATGATGTGTGGTTATGTGAGCGTGTGATACTAGCACCAAGAAACGAACAAGTAAATGCCATAAATAGCTGTATATTGCAAAAATTTCCAGGAGACAAAAAAACATATCACTCCATTAATACAATTTTGAACGAAGAGGATGCAGTACATTACCCAACTGAGTTTTTGAATACTTTATCTACATCAGGATTACCAGCTCACACATTGAAATTAAAACTAGGTGTTCAAATTATACTCACGAGAAATCTGAAGCCACCACAGTTATGCAATGGAACACGATTAAAAGTTAGGTCGCTAAAAAACATATCATCGAAGCGACTATCTTAACAGGCTGCGGTAAAGGAGAAACAGTATTTATCAAAAGAATTCCAATCATACCCAGTAACTTTTCATTTCAATTTAAAAGACGTCAGTTTCCGGTTAATTTATGCTTTGCAATGACTATCAATAAGTCACAAGGGCAAACTTTACGTACAGCTGGTGTGGATTTAAGAGCTGCTTGCTTTTCTCACTGACAACTGTATGTGGCATGTTCTCGAGTAAGCAGAAACAGCGAGCTCTTTATTTGCTCTGATAACGGCAGAACGGAAAATGTAGTTTATAACGAGGCACTGGTGTAAAAAAGTATATAAGAACTGAGTATACTGGACTGTGATACATTTACGCATATAAGGAGTCTACCAAATAGTTTAAGACTGACTTAGCACGTAAGATTTCGACTAACTGATATCAATATACTTAGGTATACACTATTTGTATTATTCTATGCTAATAAACATTTCATCTAATTGTGTTACTGCATGTTTGTAAATATCTACTGAATTATCAAATTTTGATTTTACGTATTGAGGAAACATGAATGATGGATCTATTGCTTCGCACCTTTAGGATATTCATAACTAACAATATTAATATTAACATTATTAATATAGATGTACCATTAGCAATTTACCAACTCGACAGTTACCACAACAATCATATACAAATATTCGCGATCGAAGCCGCGGGTACCTGCTAGTAATAGAAATAAATTATTACTGCTTTGTTTAATATTTAAAGTGTAACACGTAAACTTTTTAAATAAATTTCGACCAACATAATCAAATAACTCAGACAATAAACATATTTTGACATGATAATGTCTTATGGCTGGGGGTCATTTGAAAATTTCTGTAACGCATCACGCTGCATGACGTCATCATTTACCAGCCGGGAATCGTTAACTAAAACCGCGACCGCTAACGTGCTAACGTCCGTCGCAGATTAAAGACCTAACAAGCAAACAACACTGCATAGCTGTAGATAGGTATGTAACCAATCAGTCAGTCAGTAACCATAATAATGTTGCGTTTAGCTGGCGGCTGAAAGACATTATCTTGCTCTTAAGCTTTTACCATTTGGTAAACGGTACTTTACATTTTTTCATTTATTACTAATATTTTAAATATGAAAACATTATTAAATTATGTAAACAGGGAAGACACAACGACTCACTGCGTTATAATACTTTTGACCGTAGAGTAAGTATATATTTTTTAATTTCAGATATTTAGTGACGGATAAAAATTGTTTCTCACTAACTAAAATTATACCGAAATTTTACAGTAAACTTACATTTCGTCGTGAAACAAATTTAAAAATGCCCGAAAGCAAATTCAAATTACAATATAATAAAAGTCATTTACCAGCTAACACAGACATTACAATTACACTTTTTAATATCTTCAGGGCAATCAACAAAGTCAGCACTGATAATAAACACGAAATACCGAAAATAGAAGAGAAGCTACAGAATGTCAATGACATTGAATTTGTATCAATGCGTCCAATCGATGCCTCAAATTTGTGCCAATATAATATTCCAAATCGTTGCTTGAAACTGGTTAACAACTACTTCATATTTGTGTTATTATTTACATGAACATTTGATTCGATTTAGCACGCCATATTCTCAGTGGTAAATCTGAGAGCTAGAACATTAAAACATCGTTTTGTTTTTAAAATGTTATTGTATTTTGTATACGATAACATTTTTGCATGTGAAAAATAAGATAAAAGCATAATTAAATGAAAGATAGAAATATTACTAATCATAAAATAAAATTAAAATTAGCCAAAAATGTATAGCAATTTACAAAAAAAAAATTTAATAATAAGTTTTAATAATAATATTATTTAGGAGAAGACGAAGACAAAGTTTAAGAAGAAGAATAATAAGGTAATCATACGAATCTAAGCACTTGTACTATTATCATAATATTTTGATATACGTATTTGTGTGTAAATTATACGCAATATATGTACCTTTAATACATATTAGTGGTTATAAGCAATACCAGGCTATATGGTATTTCTCAAGGTGTTATTTATTTTTTACATATACTTTACGTGTATCTCTCGTGTTATCTAAAGTCGTTTGGTCCTTCCAGTTAACCTGCGTTTACCATCAAGAACATTTTTATCTTTTAATTTCCTGCGTTTCTTTTTCTTGCTAATACGTCTAAGACTGTATCCGTATATTTTACGACGTGACCTTTAGAGTTAAGAACCTGAAGTTTATCTAATTGTATGTTCAAAAATCTCCGTATACTACACTCCTCCTTTTAGGAGAACATAAAATCAGATTTATGAAAGTCTGTTTATAGTTCCGTAGATTAAACATTGTAAACAATAAAGAGGAAAATTAAAGTATACAGAACTTTTAAATAAAAGTATCTATATCTTTATGATTTTAAAGTAGTTTACTCTGTGATTAATCACGGTAAGTAATACAGAAAAGTGTTATGATAAGACGTAAGACAAGTAGGATAGCGTGATTCGTCAAATAATAGTGCTGAGGAAAAGAGATTTTCAATTTTTTTTGTTTATCTTCTGCAATTATTGAAATCTGCTCACAAGGGTCCCGTCACATTTCACCAACATTGTTTAGCTTACTATTATCGCCAAGATCTCTTACCTACCAATATTATTATGAAAAGAACAAAAGTGAGTTAGATGACTCTTGCCAGTTGGTACTTAATGAGTCTAACTTAATGTATGCTTTATATTTTGTTTTATTAATTTAAATTATAATATACAGCTAAAATTAGTTAACTTTAATATTAGCTATATATTAGACAATTAAACGGCTAAGAACGAACGCAATATAAGATCATTTATAGTTCATCGAAATACGTGAGCTTTTTTATTTAGGATTACAAATACGAATACATGTTTGGACGTAAACATTTCTGCAAAGAAGGCTATAACGCTCAAAGAAATACCTGAATAACAAAACCAAACAGCGCAAAAAGACAATCACGTGCTTTATTGTGGACATACTTGTAAGATAATTGTAGTAACTGGTCAGAAGACCAATCTCACCATTTATATAGACACGTCCTAAGATTATGTAATATCAAGAAAACAAATGTATCAAAAGCAAAAATAATAGAAGCAAACTGTTGGTGAAGGCACTGTAGAAAACAAGGCAATGTAGAAAACAAGGCAGGGTAGAAAACATGACGATTACAAAAGTGACAAAATCGTAATCGATTCAATTTATTTTGTATTAATTAATATAATATTGATTACTTTTTTATGGAACTATAAATATTAAATTTGTATTGCATACCTATATACTTTCATTATGTAATCACAAAAGCCATGCGGTGCTATAGATCGAGCCAGATTAGACATTTATTTCATGTATCGATGCCTAATCACATGACTAATTCGAACCCTGAGCATTTAAGTAAAAGAAGAAATCCAAAATATCTTGATAGACCAGATTTGGAAGGACAACTAAATGAAGCGGTTACACCTTTAGGATATTTCCCTATGTATGTAATTTCTCTGATAAATATAACAAGTTAAAACAATTCTAAAAAATTGAAAACAAAGTGATCACGATTAACCATAACAAATCCGATTACAGTCCATTTAAATATGCGGAAAGTAACGTAATAAATTTAATTGAACTGTTTTCAAGTCAATAACTGCAAGTATAGAAAAGAATTTTAAAAATTGCTTGATATAGGTAATAAAAACGTTTTTTATATTAGGGACCTACAATAGTTCATACGCAAAAGTTACTATTTTATATTACTATTGAATAGTTACTATTACTATTACTACTACTATTACTGTTACTATTGAATAGTTGCAATACGAAAGTTACAGACATTACCTTGCGATGCACGTAAGGACTACCACAAGGTAAACCTTACACGTAGGGAAGATACCCACAAAACGGATTCATTGAAAGTCATGTCACATTATAGAATGTATCACTTAATATCAGTTACTGTTTTTCTCAAACTGTACGCACCACTTCTAAACTTAAAGTTACTATAATACTTTCCATATAATCGGAGATAAAAATTGTTTCTCTATTAAAAAAAAAGAATTTATTATGTTGTAGAAATAATATTACAAGCAATTTTAACTCCCTATACTCTGAACTGCTATCCTTCTGCATTAAATAAAAATGCTACCCCTTAATTGGGAGAATCCATGACTACATGTTTTGAACATTTCAGTCCATATATTGAAGCTGACAAAGACTCTGAAAGCCACCATTGAGTTTAGTGATGTTAATTGCTTGGGACAATCCTTGTCACGGCTCTATTGTCTATGCAGAGAAATCTGTTGCAAACAATACGTAATACACAAGGTTCAGGACAATGCGTTCTACTTTCATTGTCGTAAACCATATATGCTGTCCCACAGGGGTAACGAATCTGACCTTACAATTTCATTACCACCGAATTTTGCACAGAAAACCTTTGACAAAAGGCAAAAAATGCTGTCTAACTTGGAATTTGATAATTTGCCCTGTTTGATAAAGATTTAGGCCCTTTTAATTATGCCTTTTCGTTGACGGATATAAAGATATCAATAACACCACGGACACTAAAATTAATTACCATAGTAACAAGTAAATAAACAAAAGCTATTTAGCGGCATCGGAACTGTATATTTTTCCATTCCTGCAGTACATTTTCGAAGTTTTATATAAATTGCGTTTGTATCGATATATTACGATGTGGAAAAGAAGAAGTGTACTAATTGTAAATTGTCCTATTACTTAATGCAAGGCGAAAATACGTGTTGTTTTCATTTGTGAGGTTAGGTGACAACGGTTTTTGGTTTTTAGTTTACTGCTGAAATAAATAGAAGCCATGGTTGAGGAACAAATAACGTTTTTAATGTGTTATACAATGCTAACACTTGAAATAAAAAAAAAAATAGAGTTTTTGTTTTATTAGATACTTTATAAATATCTTGAAAGGCTTTATAAACCTCCAAAGGTATAAGGCTTTAGGTACTTTTAAATCTCGAAAGGCTGTTGCACCAACATAATAATTTAGTACAAGTTTAAATAGTACAAGTGTTGAAAACAGCTTTGGAGAGAATTTGACTAATAAGTACAAAACTGTTATACGAGCTGACAGAACGCCATATAGACATAGACAATAAAAATTATATTAAAATACTTATTAAAAGTCAAATATTTGCGTGCCAAGCCGTGGGTAACAGCTAGTAGGAAATAATTTAGAAACAATACACTTCTTTTTACTTTTTAAACATCTAAACTATGATATAAATTTTACGTATTAAAGTTTATCTGGATCGGGGAACGAGTGATTTATGTGATTATGAAAATATAAATCTGGTAGATAGTAAAGTTATAACAGCTAGTACATTTATAAGATTAAACTCTGGAACTAGATAACGTATGCACTGTACATAATGTATTTTAAATCTGGTTTAATAATTCCATATATTGCGTAATAATAAGATATATTAAAACTCAATGAACTATCTACAAAAGAAAATAATGGAAATGTTCGTATCCATTTAAATATTCAGAGTAACCACCGATTAAACAATACGTAATGAAACTTTTAGTACAAATACCTTTGTCGTGGAAGTATAACCCAAATACACTTGATATCTGTTTCATACCTTCGGTTTACTTGAAACTATTTGAAACATCATGGCGATATTTTATTTTCCTAAGTTTGTGAATAACCGTAATTAGCACCAAAAAAATATATAGCTACACGTTTCTAGTTTTATGAGGTTCATTAATAAATATTTTCAATAGTAATAACGTGGACTACTTCTTACACTTTAAAGAATATTAAAAAGGTAATAATTTATCAATTGCTTTTCCTATAATTAATTATGATATAATGATGTTTTGTAAACTTTATTAGTTTGGTCTTCAGTTTAATTCTGTTTTGAGTTCACCTCTAATTAAGAGAGAGTGTGGTAATGCCTCAGGTGACACTAGTGCGAAAGATACTGGTATAATTATTTACCTCTCTCCTTATCTCAACACAAAACATTGTTGATAGCCTCAGGTTATTCCATTCTCAGATAAATTTATAAACTATGTGTAGTTGCTGCTTTCTAACTTTACAGCAACGTAACATTGTGTGCGAATGGAAACTCGTTCTATTTCTGTAAACTGAGACCGCTTATGATGAACTGTATAATAATAATTTGGTTATCTATAATTAAAAAAAGTAAAAAAATATTTAATAACAAGCATAACATAAAACGTACATAATAACAAAACAGGTAAAAATATTTATTTTTGCGGGGGGCCAACTTTCTATGCCGCATCCCATATTTCGATTGCATTTTCTCCCTATCCTTTCAGTCATCATCTTCAATAGCTCAATCTCTCACGCTTTTCCTAACTCTTGTTCTCCATTATGTTGTCAGCCTTCCTTTTCTTCTCCTGTTTTGTGCTGTGTAAGTCAATGCTTTTTTTGGCCATCGCTTCTCCTCCATCCTCATTACGTGACCATACCATAGAAACTGCCTGGATGCTATTCTTTCTGCTGTTGTAAATATGCGCCCTGTTTACCTTCTTATATCTTTGTTTTTAAAAAGTTTCTTTCTAGAAATGTTATACGCTCTTCTTTAGAAGTCCATTTCCGAAGTTTCTATCATTTTTCCTCTTTATCTGAAAGTTGCCAGCATTCGCAGCCATAAGTTTAAATGGGCTCCACAATAGTTGTGTATAGTGTCAGTTATATTTTTTACATTATTTAATGTTGCCGTAATAGTAAAATGAAATGAGTAAAATATGCAACTAATCAATTTAATTTGAAACACGTTCCCAATAGAGAGACTTGAGGAATAAAGGTTTACATGCCTTACACAGACATGTCTTCTCACACAGACACATATTCAAAGCCACGAACATATATTACAACATAGTACTGTGTTCACTTCTAATATTTATTAAGTAACAATATATATATATATATATATATATATATACAGTATATATATATTCAACTCGTGCTTATTCTCACGGAACCGTCTTGCGTCTACGACTAGCGTAATTTGTCTTGACCCCCATCTCTGGCACTGAGCCAAATATCTGCGGACTACAGTCATCAGTATATATCGCCACATTCTGAAGAACTCTAATACCTTATACCTTAATTGTATGTTATGTTGTTTATGGAGCAAGTATGTTGTGTGTTTATTACTGATGATAAAAAGATTAAACTTCATTCATAGCCAGTAAATCTTAATCTTTTTTAAGTTATCAAATATGTCAAGTCACTATAGTAATAATAACAGTTGTATTATAATTTTTTGTCGGACATTTTCATAGCCTTAAATTAACATTAAGACTGAAATACCCTTAAATTTGTTCATATGTTTTAATTTTTGTGACATCAATTGTTTGGTGCAGTATAAAATAACGCATCCTTAAGCACCATTAGGTGTTATCATCCTCTATGATATACTGTTAAAATACAATTGACGAAGAACTTAAGAAAAATATTTACCAAGCGGTAAAACCAAAAACCAAAGAGTAATAATTGAATTACTAGAACTTTATCAGATAAATTGTTAATATTATTATTTTTGTTTACAATGCTTTACAGTTAATATTCTCGTAGTAATTCGTTGAAAAATGTACAACAATTAATGTTTATCCTAGTCCGCTCTTATAACTTTATCAGACGATAAAGTATAAACAATCACATTTTTCACAGTTAATAAAACTTTACTTTCTTCTTTACGGTTGAAATCAAATTCTACTATTTATGTCTCGTAAATGATAGTATGCTTACAAAATAATAATAGTGAAACAATGCTATAAGTACAACTGTAATTAAAATTTATAAGTTTTGCAGGTCAACACAAAACTGTTATATACGCATACTGAAACTTATGGGAAATAAATTTAAATTTTTTATCTTCATGATGATTTAACCTTTTATACGGTAATTATTTCATTTAAAGACAAAAATGTTATGGTAAAAATTATTTCAATATGAAATTTATTGAATAAACAACTGCACATATGAAACGTTTCAAGAAGTGTATGCAATAATTATAAATCGTTAGATTTAAATGTAATTTTAAAATTCGATTGTGGTTTGATTACATGAGGTGAAACCATAAAATTATTACTAACATAAGAAAACCTACATAAAAAATTTTGAGCCGTCATCAATAAAAGTATTGTACTAATAAAAATTATTGCTTTGTACATTATTGCAAATAAAACCAAAGCTGTCATTCCGTTTTTTTTCTAGATCGACTTTCCCTGCCCCCTGATTCCCTGTCTCATCATATTTTCACCATCAGATTTCCTGCTTTAAAAGGAATAAATCCCAAATTTTTTAGTACCAAGCCACGTGTTGTTCAATCAAATATATTGCAACTTACCGTCTGCGGCTTTTTGAAACAACGTCTTCACTATAAAGTTGACATGTTTCGGGACACTTGTCCCATCCTCAGAACTTAAAACGTTCGTGTATCATTTAACGTTGATACAGTTGTCAAATAATTAAAATATTAAAATCCAATATGAAACAAAATCACAATACTTAAATGTTTAAAACGAGCGCGACGGTTAAACGATGTACATCGTACGGTGACTGACCGCGGACCGGCTTTCACGGCCGGTGTCAGTTGTATTAAAAGTGGTCACCGGGCTGCTTGGCCGTGGTCTATGGTTTACAGACAAACCAAACGTTTCTACAGCATCACTGGCTGCCATCATCAGTGGAATTCAAAGAACTCGTGACTACCTGAACGCGGGTTGTTAACGTCAGGCCCACAGACATGAAGATAGCAGCCAGTGGTGCTGTCAAAACGTTTGGTTTGTCTGTAAACCTTGTTAAAGTTTTCAAATATTCCGGAACCTGGAGCATAATATGTACAACGAACTATTGTATTGTTGTTTTCCGAGAAATGACATTCCATTATAGCATGTAATTATTGTAAATGAGCGTAATGTCCGTAAATATCATTATATCAATTCTATGGCATTTTCTATGTATATATGGTGTATATATTATAAAGACCTTTTGTCTATCTATTTTTTTTTTATATGTAATGATAGAATAAATCTTACTTACCCGTGACCTTTTACTTTACCTGGGTGCCAGAACAAATCCCAGATACAAATGACAAGGATTCAGCTTAGCTCAGAGCACAGAGACACACTATCTCAGGATTCGTTCAGTGAGTGGAATATTTAAGGGGAATCGTTACAAATACTCTTAAATAATGTTGAAATTTATTTAATTAATGACTTTGTTATTGAATTATTTCTTTAAAATTTAATCTAATGACTTATTGATAACATAAATCTTATTGGTTACTGAGTGTGCCTAAAAAGTGAAGATTAAAACGTCCAAACGACCAATTGCTCTTATCTGGTTGATTCAGAGATTATATATCACCCAAACCAGTGCTAAAGAACGGGTCTGCAATAATTTGCACGTTCAATACTACACCTCACTCTCCATTCAACACTCCTATATTACTTTATATCTAATCTTAATAATTGAATACAAAATTTGAATTTATATAGTGTCTTTTAAAATGTTTATTGATTTAATTATTTATTTTGTTATTTTATGTTTATTGATCAATGAATATATTTCTTATCTGATTGATGCGTCGACCGTAGATAGTAATCAGTAGAGATACTTCTTTGATGGTTCGGCTCAGAAGAAATGATGTTGACCAATAACGTTGACTGATGATCCTGGAGAATTACAGATGCTGTAGCTATTCTGGTGCACAGGTCACTTCATTGTTAATTAATTATTAATTAATTAATTAATTATTTATTAGGCAGCGAGATTGTTTATTGAACTTTACTAGTTCCTCTTCTACTGCGGACCACTTCGCGAAATGTTTATTTAAATAAATACTTTGCGTTGTTTGTGCAATTGAGATCGTATTTAACACACGTCTTGCTTATTTAATGCCCGAACGAAGAGTCCCTATTCCCTCATTCTGAGTTAGTGTCTACTCTTAATACAGGGTTGTGATTGGTTGTTCCAAATAAATCATGTGTTTTCCATTTGAAACAATATCGAACAGGTCGGTCAAACTCTCTTTAACAAGTTTGAGATGGTAGAGAATTTCTGGCTAATTTCACACTTCTTCTGTTTGCAAATCGTTTGATTACAGGTATTTGCAAACATGTTTTCAAAGATCTGACTACATAATATTATTGCTTTGGTCTTTCTCTGTATGTGTTGGAAAACACCTAATTCGTACCTAGCCTAATTCTCTAGTTATATATCTTAGCGTTCTTCTTCTGTATAACTACTTTAAATGTTAATTATATTAGCTGATATTTTGGCTACTTATAGAGCTTTAATTGCTGAACACTATGCAGGTTTCAGAATTGCCGTATATTTATTAGTTTTGAAGATATTGCAGTTTTAATAAATAAAATTATTTGAATAAAATTTCATGTCTGTGCACGCGTCAGTAGTAGCAGTGGCGAGGTTAGACAGAGATGGCTGTGATTATTCCCTCTCTCTCTTGCTTACGCCGCTAGGCTAGCACAGTTTGTCACTTTCATATAACGATCTGATAGGTCGACTATATGAATCGTTATAATATGTTTTTACAATTTTTGTCCGGTCTTATGGAGTTCACTGTGTGTACCTCCTTAAGCATCAAATTTCACTCGCCTCCATCACTAATCAGCCCCTATCTAGCTAATACCCAACATACACAATAAAGAGTTGCAATTACTTTTGTTTTAAGTTTCTCAACGTCGTATTCATAGTGGTGCAGACTGCTTGACATGTTTGCTGAACTGGCGCCTACATGTGTTTACAAGAACTATTACCAATACACATCGTTTACAACTACATCGCCTTTAGGAGTGTCGCTTTTGACGATCCAATTTCCAGGTTTCAGCAATTCAAAACGATCTATAGAACATAACGTAACATAACGATCTATTAGAACTAACAGTCTACCTTTAAATTGTATTTAACACAGTTATACTCAATTTTCACTTCAATTACAATTGTCATCATGACACCTAGATAACTGTTTTACATCTTATTAGGCAAAGAGCATAAGACCTGTAACATTTATTTTCAGAAAAAAAATGTTTTATTATACATTGTATTTTATAACGGTCCTAATAGCTTACGGTAACATTTTACAAGGTGCACATTTCGGATTAACTACGAATCATTCACATATAAAAAAAATGTATAAGTCTTATCTCTAACTTTTTTATACATTATACACTCCTACACCGAGCATTTTTGTAGTCTAAACACTTTGTGTTGTGACAGAAATCAAAGTTAATTTGCTCCAAATTTACAGAATCCATGGTTCTAAATAAAACTCGTTTCTATAATAACTCTAAAAGCATTAATTGTATAACTGACGGTTGTGAGTAATTTTGGACACACCAAATTGGTTTGCATTTAATCATGATTAATGTAAACAAGAGGTATACCTAAGACATCAAATTTCAGTGTTATTACAAGTAGATAGCAACAGTGAATTAAATTTGTTTTGATACTATCAAATATCACATAAAATATATAAAATGGTTTGTAATATAAAAATTTTCATGAAAGTATGAGAAGCGATATACTTGTTACCTTCCATTCACATAGTCCCATAATATTTCTACTTCCATTAATTAAAAATAATAATTAATTTTTCTTTTAAATAACGCTAAACATTTTAAAAAGTTTGACGCACTGAACAGGAAATAATGATTTTGTTCAGATTTAATTAATAGTAATGTTATAAATTTATAATAACAGGATATTGCAAAACTAGTGAGATCTTATTTAAAAATATGGAAAAACAGGAAATAATAACTAAGTATTTCTGTGATCACGGAGATTCTACACTTTGGGTTAACAACAAATAAGAACAAATATTTAAAATATTTTGTGTCTTTCTCAATCTAATTTATCCAGAAAGAACATGGAATCTCAAAAAATTTACATAACTTTTTTATGTAAATGCACACTACACGGAAACAGATGAAGTAATTTCTAGAGTCGTATTTTGAACGGTCCGTCATAGTATGCTTATGTAAAGTCCCATAAAATATTTTTGGTTATAATATAAATATTGATATATTTGACATACATATTATTATTGGTATCCAAGTCACTTTGTTATTTATAAATTAATAAATTACCTTAAATCCGTCGTGTGATTTTGTTTTATTTTAAAATGACGTGCTTTTGAAAAGTGTTCCATCATCAGATGACTTCACTCAGTTGAGATCGTTAAATGTTAAAATCACATTACTCAAGTGCACACCCTTTGAAGACTGACCGGATACTGTCCTTACAAAAAAACCTCTACATAATATTTATTTTAGAATTGGTTTCTGTTTGTTACCTTGTCTATTTCCTTATGGTATTTCACAGTATTTTCTTGTAATGTAAATTTCAATTACAAGATCAATATTAAATTAAAATCAATTAAATTAAAAATACCTAGATCAATATTAATTTCAAACCATTGTAACACACACGATGCAATACTGAACGTACCGCAAAAACAACTACAGAAAAATCTGTATAATTGTATACATTATGTAAAATAAAAGACAGATTTAAAAAAATAAGCTTTAATAACGTAATGCACAAAATGTTTTCTGGTTTTTCAATTACAATTGTCAAAAAAGTTTTTAGGCTTCCACATACAAAATACATGTGTGGATCATCATTTTCAACATTGTGAACTTCGTGCGTTCAAATTTGTATTTATTATTATTTACACAGTTAATTACACAGTGCAGTTAATTAAATATTATTAACATTTTACAAATTGAAGGCGACAAAATTAAAGAAAAAAGAGCTAAGTAAATTGTGTTTTAAATGCACTTTATTAGTAAAATAGTAACTTACTGTTTACAGAAAGTTAGTCACGCTAGTAACTGATGGATATTTAATAACTTAATATTAATTTCTCTTAACAAGAGTGTGAGAGTATTTTATTTACAAGGAATCTGTTCAACTGAAAACCCGACTTGAATTTTGCATAAAATATGTTGATCGATTAGTTGCCAGTGCTTGAATTAAAAGCGTACTTGTCAGTAAGAACAACTAATTAACATTACTTAACATACAGGTTACAAGATAAAACCTCTAGATACAAACACGGCAGGTAAAGCGTCTTTTAGAAACTAAAGTTTCGATTGTGATTTTCTGGGACGCTAAACCGGACATATGCACTCAACAAGAAATCCGCATACAGAACGCTGCTCTATTTACATTCAAGAGCGTGTACTTTGTTTTATACGTTTGTACAGTTTGTACATGGGAACGAAAGTAAACGTTGAAGTAAGCTTACCTTTGACCCGGTTGCACTAACCGGTATTATAATTTAACGTCAGCGTTTAATTATGTCTGAGGAAATTTATCCATATAACTTTCCTAATCATTCACGACCTGTTTTTTGCTGTAAATATTACGTTAGTTTTTTATAGTCAGTTTTATTGCTTTGTATATTCAACAGTGATTATTATTAGTGTGCATAATGGATGAAAATATTATGTTTAGTCTAAGTGAGCACAGCACTGAGGCTACCAATAAACATGATTAATCACTGAGTCTTCCAACTTAAGGAGCGGTCGTGGCGTAGTGGCTAGCGTGTGACGCTGCTACGCTGTCGGCGCGGGTTCAATTCCCGCCAGGGGCCATCTGATTTAGATACGACCGTTCCCCCTCGCAAGGTAATGGCAACCCAGCGAGAAGTATCCTGCCTAGTATAAACCCTCCCCCCCAAAAAAAAAATTTGCCGTTCGGAGCCGGCGTTAAACTGTAGGTCCCATATACCTTGAGAGACTCAGTATCACACGCACCACGGGTATATGCGTGGAGGGAACAAACCAGTCGAAAGACTGAAGGACTACGAACTGAACTTCTACATTGCGATTCTACATTCAATGTCAGAAGATTTGGCGTAAAGATTGGACTGGCCGTAAGTTTCTTCGACTAAGGTCAGGCCAGGTCTATAATTCTAGTAATACAGTCTTTTAAAAATATACAAACTAAATAAGAAATATGTAAATTACTATTGGATATTATTTTCAAAATGTAATCGTTTCTTTCAGATTCGGATATGATATGTATAAAATTGGCCGTAGAGAAGACAGCCGGTCTAGGGGTGGTGTGACCCAAAACCAGTACACCTGGTCCTGCAGGTTGGGGATTGTACAATAGGCTGACAACCTGTCTACGGAAAAACAGTTTCTTGTTCTGGAAGAAGATTCTAGGCTTCGGATAGGATTTGATCAAAGGAAACGGCCTCAGCAACGTCTAAGCACTGGAAAACAGAGACTATCATATTTTAAATATCTAACTCAATACAGTTATTTAAAAATTTACACCATTTTATAACTTTATTTAAAGTTATATAATTTATTAGAAACATTTGAAAATTTCGACTTTGTAAATTATATTGTTACGAGAAGTGAACCGAACAATCCAGAACAAGCCACTCCCCCCGTCCAGTGTGGCTTGTGTTGCGTCATTGACGTAGGTGGTTCCAGTGAGTTCCAGGAACACTTGACATACTACGCACTAAGCCGTCGGCGTGCAGTTAAGGAGAGAACGCTGTACTGGGCCTCAGCGCGGCGTATATAAAGCCATAGCTGCCGGGCTGTCAGGCAGTAACGTGAGCGATTTTCGCTAGTGCGGATTGAGTGTTTGTCGACGTGAAGAATATTTGTAATACAATTGTGTTTAATATTAGTGGACTTTTTATTGCGTGTGAACAATTTTTATTTGATTTGTTGTAAGAGACTGTGTTGTTAATTACGAACCGTTTAACTGTGAAAGTTAAAGCTGGTGTTTAGTGACTTAATTGGTGTCTCGTATTTTGTTTCCACTGTACCTACGACTATCAAGTAGACTGTCATAACAGTATTGTTACTTATATTTTTTCAAAAAAATATCGTAAGTTTGCACTATTTTAAATAAGTAAATGATACATTGAAATAATATTGAACACTGTGTTACTATTTTAACTCTTTCATCATTGTGTAACATATTTTATTGAAAATTGATAATACGTTAATATATTATAATTTTAGTTTATATAATAATGAAACTTTCTCTTGTGAAACTTACTTGTCTTTTTCCGTAGAACGCGTTTCGGCGTCGTGTTCGCCTTCTTCAGCTTAGAAACAGACTGCCAGTACTTTGTAACGGTTATTGCTTGGAAGGTATAGTGGGGCTGGTGTGTAGAGGAAGGGAATTGGCGCGGGGATCCACATTATTGTTTGTTTGTTGTATAATTGTGTCGACACTATACACTATATTATGTAACTCTATACCTTCCAAGCAATAACCGTTACAAAGTACTGGCAGTCTGTTTCTAAGCTGAAGAAGGCGAACACGACGCCGAAACGCGTTCTACGGAAAAAGACAAGTAAGTTTCACAAGAGAAAGTTTCATTATTATATAAAATGTAGTGCTGTGAAAAAAGATGATGAACAAACAAGGCAACTATAATTTTAGTGTATCTAAACTACGCTCGATTCCAGTTTTGTTCTGATAACTAACCCAAGATTATTTAAGCTAAATATATAGTTAGTACTTATACAATAAAATTTATAGACTAATGAAAATTTGGTCCGTTGTTGTAAGTGGTCTTAGTCGAAGCAAATAAACAGTAAAGACAACTGTACAATATATTAAATTGAAGTATTGCATCTACTGTACATGTCTAAATCGGAAAAAATTGTCTGGTCTAAAATTTTGCTATGATACACTAGGGAGGAAAAAAATTTTCCCATTTAAAGAAACAGCATTAATTTAGATTGAACACTTACAGTTTTGTAACTGTGGAAACAATCGCAATTCTGTGGCGTTGGTTAGGGGCTCAAAAGAGAACAAAATTATATCGTAGTATATAGTTGAAATTTATATTCCCCAAGTCGTCAGCACACAACTATCAGACGTTATTCACGGTGAAATATTACACACGTCAGTTTGGACTTGCCTCCGCAGGAAACAGAGTGGTGTATGTTATCTGTGGCAGTAAATTATCAGCTGTCTGCTACATGCTGTAACATTTTATGTTTGTAAAATTGTAACATGCAGCTGGTACGAGAACCGTAATTGTCTGCCTTTACGGAGACGATATTACCATATCAACCTTAATGATTTTGTGCATAATTACAAATGTATAGTTTAATTATCCTGACTAAAATATATAATATGTATACATAATTTTATATTATAACTAATTTTAGAGTTTTTAAATCTTTTTATTGTATACAAAAGAATAGTTTAAACCATGCGAAAAGGAAAAAGTATTATTTCTAATTATACTGAAATTAAAAATTATAACACAAATTACGACGTTAGCCATATGGTGCTTGCTTTAAAATCACCTTTTGGAGGTAAAATAAACGTATGGTTTACAATACAAAGTACTACGATAAACATTTGTAACAGTTCAAATAAAACTTCTTCCTGCACCTTTAATCCGTAGAATGATAAGTTATAATATAATTTAAAATATTTTGCCTTTCTTACACAGCCTATTTTGTTTAATTTATGGAAATTACTTTTGTCTATAATTTCCATAGACCCTCTGCGTTACCTCCCGTACAATTTAGTCACCACCTCTTCAATGTAATAAGTATTGTACTCTAAATATCACTATAATATTGACGACTCGGAACACAAAGTTTTTATAAGTAAAAACGTAAAGTTTTACCTTACAGCCTAAACCGGCTTTCACCTATAGAAGGCTTCATCAGAGGCTGTTATTGTATTGTACTCTACCAAAGAGCGCACGCACGCATACACACACATACACACACACACACAAATATTTTTTATTTACTACTTCTTCATTCACGCCAAAGACTCATGTAGTGGCCTTTAGACTGCTACTGCCTACTGTCGTCCCTCCTTATTGGCTCTGAGGAAGGAGAAATGTTTATTGTAAGCAGCTTGAGATAGTTAAGCAGCTGCGTTCTTTGAATCTTGCTGTACCAGGAAGACCCTTCTACAGCGTTTTTACTGTCCTGATGTCTTTCTCAGGATATTACTCAACAACATGAATCTTTGTATTCTAATTAAGGAACTTATGTATCTTTATTTACTATCATAAATCACTCCTTAAGCTCTATTGAATTCTCTGCTTATTTATCCATCACAGTATTAAAAACTCTTCATATTTAATATTCATTATTATCAATAGTTTAAACTACGCGGAAACATACCAATTCCAGATATTGTTAATTATCATCCAAGTATTTCATTATTTTTGTTATGCTAATTTACATGGTAGGATTCTGTTTTCACATCGATCAGTTGTAAAATTACACTACTATTAGTTCAAAACCACTCCACAATGATAGGTATATATTTTTCTTTTAGAATTTGGAAATATTTTAAATTCTGACATGAAGCATAATGAATATTGTAAAACATTACGATGCAATAGGTCTAATACGATGGAATAAAACCATTTATCATATGAAAATCTTAACTCCTTTTACATTGTTTTATATGGTTGACGAAAAGTTATATTGCAGTAGAGTCTCGATAATAGGAGGTTCGATAGATTAAGATTCCGTATAGTTTGAGGTACCCCGCTAGAAAAATTATATATACTCCGAAAATGGCGGGGTATTAGTACCAGAAAATATCGTCAACTCAAAAACAAAAAACCCTTGACTCGTTTTTTAAAAAGTCAATTTCATCCAAAGTATTTTGTTTTCAAATATACATACAGCGCAGTTTTTAATATTACTCTATGCCATTTTAAATTTTAGTGTGTGCATTTAATAAATTTGTGAGTGTTAACGAAAACCTTTTTTAATTTTTATTTATTCCTCATCATTATATAACCTAATTAAACTAATGACGGTTCGTATTAGTTTTTCATTTTCCTTTCACTCGCGAATGTTTTTGAAAGGTCGCGCAAATTAGTAAATAAACGCACATACGCAGCCCACCAGTTTACAGATTACGTATACGTTTCTTTTGATAAATTTTTAGCATACAATTTACATTATCACTCAGAGAGCAAAGTACGTTAGGGCTAACTCAGTTGTGACTTAGGGGCACAGCACGGGGTGCTCAGATCAGTAACCGCGGCAGATCCGCTAACGGTAGACAGTACCGGCATTTTGCGTAATTCGAGTTTTCGGTAGTTCGAGGTTGGTTTGGTCCCAGCTACCTCGAACTATCGAGACTCTATTGTAGCGAATATACATAGCTATTCTATACTAGATGCTAAACATTATTGGTACAAAATGTATGTGATATTGCTTAAGTATTCAGGGTATGTGTGGACTTATGAAGTTCAGGATATTGTTTCGAACATTTAAATGAAGTTAACAACGTTCTTTTAAATACAACATCGGATATGAAATATTACAGTTTTCTATGTAGGCCTACTAATTAAAAAGGAAGCTACTGAAAGCCTGAAAAGAATACTTCTACCTAGTAACAGTATCTATGTGTCTCCATTTCTAACAAATGTTAGCTATAAAAAAGCATTATCTAATTTTGCGTTATGGCTGACAGAATGCTTATTCGTATAATGCAGTAGAGGGAACATTCTGTGTCAGATCTTTCTGAACAGTGCCACAGACAGTTTTGTGTAGCGCCTGGAAACACAGACATAATTACAACAAGATAACCAATTGAAATCTTTTGCTTCTTAACAGCACATTATAATTGAGAAACACGTTTCACTGATATCGATGTTAACACTAAACGCTCCAACATTTTATAATTTCACCACCAAGAATACAATATCGTAGAATGTGCAAAACAAAGGGTGCTAACAATAAAATCAATAAAACTTGGTTGTCATAAGAAAAATATTGTGATTTAGAAATCCCGTTACATTTACATATAACGTCCATTATTCTTGATTATAAAATAAAACGATGGAGTTGTCGTTGAGTGTTTAATAACTGGAAAGCTCCCACCTGTACTTTGAAGAACTGGTAGAGTCGTGGCGATGAGTATTGGTGATGGTTCCCGAAAAAGTCCCGAAGCTCGAGCTCATCTCATTCTGGGGAGCTGTCCCTTGGTGGGTTCCAGAAGAAGTGGTTCAGGGCCTGACGGCGTTAGGGAGCATCCGGGTGCAGTGCTCTGCAGAAGGTGACTGTTGTTGATGTCACCATCTCCGCATTCCCCTCTCTCCCGGCTGTACGGGGACCCTGTAACATTTTTTATTTGTAGCTGGCCGTCAGAAAACACAACTACCCCTTACACTCTATCGCATCGGAACACACATACTACCCGCACTGTTACAATAATTCTATTTTGTTTATTGCTCTTATTATTTTTTTTTGATAACAAGTAAAAAAATAATGAAACGTTGCTGTATAATGGTAACATTTTCTTTTAATTTCATTTATGGTTAAATGCAAAGTAGACCGGAAGTAACGTGTTATTCCCTTTTACAGTAGACTTTACAACGATCACACACACACATGTGGAGATCACACACATACACAAACGCAACACATATAACCCATTATTAATTTAACACTGACCTTAACCTTGAATAAAATAATTAACTCTCACCTGAGACGCTTTAGACTTTTACAAAGTCATATAGAGTTGAACACGTATTTCGCCCTGCCGTCAGACCACCAAGCACCCTGTCAGAAGTTTGGAGACGAAATGAGAGAGGACAGTGTATTCTGCGATCCCACCTGATGTAGAAATTTAACATGTTTCAAACTGTCGTACTTAACGTTCGGCCACCAATTCCTCAGCTGTTACAGTTGGCTGGCCAACTCTATCGCGTCGATGTGGGGCAGACACAGCCTTACTAATTGCTTAGCTGTCTCGTCCAGCGGCCACGGGCTTTGGCGGGACCAAGCGTTCAAATCACTCCGGGAAAATTCAAACCCCAGGACAGTTGAAAAAAGTTCCATGTTTTTCATTCATGGTAACACTGTGCTCAGTACGCAAAATGTTTGACATCGAAGCAAATATATGGTAATAAATTTTAATATGTATGACTACTTGTTTATGTTTACTTTAAATGTCTGACATAGCTGATAAATGATGTTTGCCTAATCATGTTACTTTAATGTTTTAAATGTAGCTTTATTCTTTAACTAAAATACTTGTTTTACCACGTAATCAAATATTTAGGTGTTATTGCTCCAGGTGCATTGTTTTTGTCATTTTACAAATGTATGTGTCAACTCAACAAAAGACGTGAAATTTTGGTTACATCCAATATCACTTTGAAACATCTCAGGTGAACCTACAATGGTATAAAAATAGGGAAAATTATTAATAAACTTTTTTTTACTTTCTCTGTGTTTCCAATGTTTATAGTAAAACAAATTCGAATGTTTAAATTCCGTTTATAAAGCAGTATTTCGAAAGCAAGTATATATTTATTTGTTGTCTGTTCTGATTTACATTTATCTTAAAACATATATTTCAAAATGTTTCAAACGTATTTTGAAGCAGAAAAGGAGGGGACAAGTTCTCTTCTGCTTTTTTAAAGCATATGATTACACAAAATTTGTATTTCTTATCAACTTACAAATATTTTTTCTGCACTTATTAAATTATTTTTTAAATATTATCAACAATGGTGTAAAATACATATAAAGTATGTGTAAATTACACAAAACTTGTTTTTTGAATAAATGTGTGTATATGATCATATTTAAAAAGCGTATCTTTAAAAAGTCATTAAAGATAAAGATTTTTAATTCGTTTGCGTGTAGCCCTTTCAATTGTGTTATAAAAAGTTTCTATTCTAAGTACGCACTATCTATACAGTTGTTTGTGAACTTCATGGAAAATTAGCAATGCCTATCAAGTTTCCACCGAGGTGGGCGGAGGTGCAAGTAGTCAAGGAAAATTGTTATCAGTTTACCGCTGTTACTTTTCGTGAAACGTGGCATTCTTTTGTTTCAAGTCTTCAAATTTTATTGTATTCTTCTCAACAATTAGGCGATGATTCCACTTTAAATAAACAATAATATAAATTTTAATAATTTATACGCAATAAGTGACCTGATTAACATGTTTAATACTGTTACTAAAGCAAAGTTACTCATCGCCGCATTGTGTGCTCCAACTCGACTTTGAACGCTTGAATCCGTACCTTCAGCAGTCTACGGACCGTGTAATGTGAAAATCTTCTCCAGATGACATGTAATAGTTCTGATGTGTAAAATCTTTTCTGTTCTGATGACATGTATTCAAATCTGTAAAAATTTGAAACAAATTATTCTCTCTTACAATTGACTTAGGGTACTTTTGTACCGATAAAACATGCGTAAATCCGTCATTAATAAATAAATAAGTCCCTCACTTTGGAAACCTAAATCTGTAATAGATATTTTACTAATTGAATTGGTTTCCACACTTCCTAGGTAAATGTAAAGTACGCTATTATTATATCGCTTTTAGTTGAGAGTTGTATGTCTCACATAATTCACCATAAAAATAAAAATTAGTCAAATTGATATAGGCTACGATAAATGGTAACCTAATAATAAAATCAGACTGTATGATTAAATGAAAGTTTTGGGCAGAGAATAAATAAATAAATAAATAAAAAACCTTATCTAGTAAATAGATGGATGTATGCATTTTCACTGTCATTTGTGTGCTCTCATATGTACCTATTGCTACTCCTCATTCACCAGTGGGAAAACAGATACATGTATATTATTAAATAAATAATTACCTTATTTTATCCACTAAGTGATCTTCTTTTTCTTTTTAATTACTACATGTTTCAGGGCTTATATCCCCATCTTCAGGTAAAAGCAAATCTACCCTATTATTAGGGTTTCGTTAAAAATTCACAACGACACAAACACATAACACACTTAAATAAATTAACATTGAACATTAAATCTGTATCGGAACACGCTACAAACGAACCAGTGCACTGGCCGAAGTCCGACTTTCAACTGATCCGTACACGCTATTCACGGTTTGTTTTCATAGCTGTGTCATATAGTTTATTTGATTTGAATGATAACTGTTCATTAAGTACCTGATTTTTATTTCTTCTTAAGGCCTTGTATATTTCAAATTCCTCTAAAGCATCCAGTAGTTGACCCTTTTTACCTATATGTAAAGGTTCCAAATTCTCTTTAAATCCAGTGTATGTATGATTTTCGTTTATTAGACGTTGTGCGTAATGCGATACATTATTATTGGGGAACTTCTTAGGTAAATGTTCTTTAAATCTCTCGGAAAATTTTCTCCCCGTCTGGCCTATATAGATTTTATCGCATTCATTACACCGGATTCTATAAACGCCAGAACAATCCTCTAGTAATGCTTTGGTATTAGGCTTAAGTATATTTGTTAATTTGTTCGTGGTCCTGAATGAGACAATAATCCCTAGCTTTTTTAATTCATTATGTAGTGTATTAGGTAGTATGTTTGTATATCTAGCAGAAACATATTGGGTTTTATCTTTAACTTTGTCCAATCGTTTTAATTTATTAGCGTGTTTATATATTATTTTATCAATGATTTTACTATTGTAACCATTCACTATCGCTATATGTTTTATTATATTAATTTCATCGTTATAGTCTTCTATGTCCATCGGCATATTTGTCAATCTATGTGCCAGTGCGTTAAAAGTTGCCATTTTATGTGTATAAGGATGATTGGAACTAGCATGTATGGCTATATCAGTTGTTGTTGGCTTTCTATATATTTTAAAGCTAAGGAGGTTATTACGTTTATATGTGGTTACGTCCAGGAAATTCAACATATTGTTATGTTCTACTTCTAATAAGGTAATTATTTATTTAATCATATACAGTGATCTGGAGACCAACGGTAACTACATGTATATTAAACACGTGTCTTGACACATGATTCAAATTTAGTCGTTGGCGTAAAGTGTGAGAAGTAAAGTAATCTGGTACAAGCGTTTCACTTTCGCGGACAATCAACCACAAGGTAATGTGCTACAACGCGATGTTCTCGGCTCTGTAAATTATTAACCGGATGTAAACCGTCCCTCACAAACAAACGAGAACAATATTTTACGCTTAAGACCGTATGCAACCTGAGTACTGTGTACGCAACAATAGACAGCACAATATATCTCAGCAGGATCACTTACTTTGGTAAGCCTAGTGTGTAACGGAAAGATTATTTATTTAAAGCAGATACCAAAAATAACGTATTTATATCACTTTGTCCCTATGTATACCATGTTTGTGACAAATAAATGTCCTTAATATTTTGAATCTAAACTATCTGACAGGAAATGCAATTAACTTTTAAAAATTATTATCTTTGTGTAACATTTTTATTCTTTTGCAGGGAAGTGTCCTGGGTCCTCCTGTTTACCTCTGACTTACTGTCAGCATGTGAAACCACTGTTGCTACCTACGCCGATGACACAGCAATCCTAGCGACACACTCCAACCCCTCAATGGCATCTCTTATACTACAAGAATTATTAAACAGCATTCAGTTATGGCTTGATAAATGGCGCATAAAAATCAATTCATCCAAGTCAGTCCACGTTGCCTTCACCACACGTAAGGCAAAGTGCCCTCCAGTAACAATTAACGGTCAACCAGTGCAAGCTGGTTAACGGTTAACGCGCAAGCTGAAAGTGCTAAGTACCTTGGGATGCATCTGGACAGGAGACTAACATAAAAAACATATAAAATCTAAGAAGATTGAACTTAATCACAAGGTCAGAAACATCTACTGGCTGATAGGCAGAAAATCACGGTTAAATCTCGTCAACAAACTGTTGATCTTTAAAGTAGTTCTTAAACCGGTATGGACCTATGGTATTCAACTTTGGGGTACTGCTAGTACAAGTAATATTGAAATTATCCAGCGTTTTCAGTCCAAAACTTTAAGATCAATAGTCGACGCTCCAAGGTTTGTCTCCAACACTCTATACACCGCGACCTCAAAGTTCCAACCGTGAGAGAAGAAATCATGCACCTCTGGAGGACTCACATCTCCAAATTAGAACAGCATCCTAACCACCTGGCAATTAATTTGTTAAACAACAGTGAAGATATTTATAGACTAAAAAGGCACAAACTAATAGACTTACCATTCAGGTTTAACTAATAATGTATTCTCTGTATTGTACTGTCTGTGATATCTGTTCTGTATGTTTTTGTAATCGTGTCATTAATAAGTGTTAATGTCAACCTGTATATGTGCCTTATGGGCCCAGTGTTTAACATTTGAACTTATTATATCATGTCAGCAGGAAGTGGAAATGATTTTTGTTCATTTGTTTAGATGTTTTATCATTTAGTTTTGTATTTTGTGTACTTCTTTAATCTATTATCAAAAACAAGAAGAGCTGTCAATGGTCAGCTCTTCATAATCCTGTGTGTGTTGTCAGCCAATTTGTTAAATTAGTCGAACAGATTACAGATCTCCAATAAATTAAAAAAAAAAAGATTCTTTTGTCACAAGAAAATAAAATAATGTACAACAAAACGAATTCTGTTCAATTATAATTGAATAGTAGTTCCAGAGCAGCTAAAATGGGGTATCAATGCAAACTATGCACTAGAAGAAAAATAAAATATCTGGTGAATAATCAAGTATTTGTCTGATAAAATTGCAATCTTGAAAAATATTGATCACGAATAATGTCACAAGATAGACAAGTCAGACAAATATCAAAGTGTACCTTCTGTTTCGGTCAGACGAAACAATGTTTTGGGTATTACACTCCAGATTATGCAGTGAGTCCATATGGGACCTTGTTTGTTTAAGAACTTTGTACTCTGAATAGCCAGTAGTGGTTTACCCAACACTGCAGTTTGTGTTCAGTCAAACATCGTAAACGCGTACATGACCACGTCTGTATCAACAAAGTGGTTTGCTTCGCTTCAATGTTAGGTTACTGTGTGTAGACGATATTGTTAAATCACTTGACCTGAGTAGTCTGCAAAATGGCTATGAGAAACAAACAATGTTATCAGCACCAACCGTTGTGTTTTGTGTAGAACATCATATTTCCTGTATTAATTTTTCCCTGATACTGATGTTAAAAAATAACACTGGTTGCCTGTGACCGATTCAACGTTGAAAATGTTATTGTAGTCTTTCAGTTATGTATTAAATATACTAATAACATTATAGTTACACATACCTCCATATAATTTATCACTAACGCACATAGTCCATACTATTTTACACATTAGGTTACCTTTACACGTAGGCAATAGAAAACTTTCTTGCTTTAACTCAAAAATTGATTTCTCATTAATACACATTATGCAACTTGGATTAACTTGAGAAAAATTTTTATTTTATAAACGGTTCTATTTCATAAAGTAGTGTTATATATCACTTCATTATAATGCATTCTAAAATATTTTATGAATTTAGAAGAAGAGGTTTGCTTAGACAGGAGATGAAAAAGAACAATGCAGAAACCGAAGCAAGCCTCTTATTGGTCAAAGCAGGTGTGATTTTAACCTTCTTTCGAGGACGGCGTGCAGGGAGTCCAGCAGCGATCAATCTTCGACGTACAGAAGAATCGCAAACATTCACTCCGTACTGTTCCACACTCATTTTCAAGTCTTTGCTGGTGGCGCTTCTGTTTTCCTCAGCAATTTAAATTAGTTTCCTCTCTGTTCTTTGGCTACATTTATTCTTCCGACCACATTTTCCAACACGGGGGGGTGCATACTCAGAGCCAGAGACTTTGCTTGCAAATGTTTGCAAAATTTTTAACCTATCTCCTATTTCTCCTTGTGTATATCGTTTTTCTTGCAGAAGACACTTGGCCAGAGCCACTTTTCTAGCAGAAAGATGAATTGTCTTGCCCATTGTCTAAAACTTCCTAACAGAACACTCACAGAGTTCTCTAGAGTAAAATATTTAACTTAAAAGTTGTGAAAATTTACGTTAAAACTGTGAAAACTGCACAGAAAGTCTCCTGGTAACCTGTAACAACATGAAATAATGAGACAACACCAAAACATAACATAACTTCACTTTGAAAATCGTCTGTTAACCAACTGATTTCTCTATTCAGCGATGGCAACATGACATATTTCTGAAAAATCTTTTCTAAATACTTTGAAAACGCTCAAAATTAAAATATATATACATCAAATCATTCTTAAGAGATGAAAAATGAATTATATCAACAACTAAAAAGATATATGTCATAAACTATTGCTTTTACTGAAAAGTGGAAACCAAAAAAATAATATTAAAATCACAATTATTTTAATAATTTTCACACCTCCTGTACATAAACATATTAACATACATTACATTATATTGTATTATATGAATATAGGTTGAGAAAAAAAATAAAAATATGCATTTTTGTTTTAGTTTAACTCAGCTTTGAATAATTATAATATTAAATAATTCTTGCATTTCGTTGTCCATGACGTGTCCGTTACTTAACTAAATACAACTATTATATTAACGACTAGGAACACAAAGTTTTTTATAAGTAAAAACATAAAGTTTTACTTTACAACCTGAACCGGTTTTCACCTTTAAACGGCTTCTTCAGAGGCTGCCGCTGGTAGCGCTGTCCGTCCTGTTGTGGGCGACGGAATCGAATTTCGAAAGATCGATGCTGTGTGTGTGGGGTGAGATATGTTCGAATAATGCGTGCGATTTGAATTGTGTCTGTTCGTTTAGGATGTCGTTTTTATTTGTTTTCGTGTGTTTGTATATTTCCAATTGTTCTAGAGTCTCTAGTTTTCGGCCTTTTGTGTGCACGTGTAGAATGTTCATGTTATTGTCGATGTTTTTGTATGTGTGGTTTGCTTCAATGAGGTGGTTTGCAAAGGTGGATTCTGTAGTGGAGTGGAATGCCTTTGTGTGTTCAATGTATCTATGTTTGAAGCTACGTCCTGTCTGGCCTATGTAGAATTTGTTGCAATTTGAGCAATTTAGCTTGTAAACACCGGGTAGATCGAATTTGTTTTGTGCTTTGTGTGTGTGTTTTGATAGTGTGTGTTCTGTTTTGTTAGTAGTTTTGTAAGCGATTCTGTATCCGGCTTTTTTGAATTTGTGGGCTATTTTTTCAGTTTGTTTGTTGATGTATGTTAGTGTTATGAATTTGTTGTTTTCTGTCTTTGTCTGTTGTTTGTTTTGTGTTTTGCATAGGAGTTTACTGACTATTGTTCTGTCATATATGTTAGATTCTGCTAGATATTTTATCGTGTTTAGTTAGTCTTTGTAGTCTTTTTCATCTAAGGGGATGTTGTTAAGTCTATGTATCATGGTTCTGAAGGCAGCTAGTTTGTGTTGTATTGGGTGATTGGAGGAGTTGTGTATTAGTGTGTCAGTTGTAGTTGGTTTTTATGGTACTTTATTTTACTCAAGTATTATAGCTTTTATATGTAGCTGAAATTCTTTGATTTTCTACTTAGGAAAAATATTATCTGTTGTTTCATCTAAACATTTATTACAAACAATATGTTATTTCAGTTTTTCGAGGTAAAAGTTTAATTAAATAAAAGGGTTACTCTAAGTTTTAGCAAGGTGAATACAAATCAGTCCATCAATAAATTTTCTTTTTTATTTTGAGACCGATAAAGTAAAGACCAATGTGTACCTTGAATCTTGGTGGTTGCTGTTTTACTATGACGAGTACACACTGAACCATGTTTGTCCAGTCAAGCTTTAACCGTTGTGACCATTAACGGTTTTGCGAACACTGTTTTGTTGTGTCCGGTCAAACACAGTACAATTTGCCTCCGCATCAGTACTCACAATCCGGCTTTGCTTTTGACCACTGTTAGTTGACTCAACAGTAAACGACACCGATAAACTCGCTTTACCTCTCCGACACGTACAACGACTATGACAAACAGGCGCCTATGACATAGTAGGTGCTATGTACATTGCTTTGGTACATGCTCTGTGTTCCTCCCTGTACAAATAGGCTCTTGTATACCCCGTAATAATTTCAAAACACGTTAGTTTTGATAGTGAGTGATACAAAGCGGGAGGAATGCAGAAATGAACCGTTGCAATTAAAATGTAAACATTAATCTACGTCATGTAACCTTTATGCAAGTTCGTGTTTATGTTAACTAGTCGTGTCGGCTTCACACTAGCATGTTCATGTTACAATTTTAAGACAACATACGTAACACTAAATACGTACAGATAAAAAATATAGTGGAATAAGGAAGAAAGGTACGTTAAAATATTGCGGTAAAAATCAACAGTCATTATTGCGTCTTTTTTGTCAGATAGCGTATTAAAAAATCAACAGTTTCAATTTAAACAAGATGATATAAGTTGAAAGACAACTTTATCTACAGTAGCTATAGTGATTTAGAAATTTACGTATACAAACTTTTAAGAGATTTAATTTTTTTTTGTATTTTGTAGAAGTATTATTTATTTTTTTGTTGCAGTAGTATACGACTTTTAAATTATACATTAGCTGCTGCAATTTTGGGTGTAATCAATTAAATAATTAGGGTGAAATTAAAGTTTTTTAATAATATTCTGTTCAAAAAGGTGTTAAAATAAGAGATATTATGAAAAGTCTCTCTGTGTGCATAATATTAAATTTATCCCACAACACAAACTTGTCATCATTTATTTGTCTCAGATTTATCTCCACAAAAATGATTTCTCAGTGTTATCATTATTTGTATGATGGCAGGATTATAATTTAGTGACAATTTTCTGAATTTGCTTTGACTTCAGATTTTATTTGCTTCTATTTTTATTAATTAATATATCTGTAACTGCACTGCTAGATATTTTTCAGACAATAAACATCTCGTTCTTGATCACTTCGATTAAATATAGTGGTTGTAGCGTATTAAAAGAAGTTTATAATTACATTTTATAACATCCTGCTATTAGTAATGTCAGCTACCGTATGATACATAAACAGTTTGTTTTACAAGTGTCTGGCTGCTTGATTAATTCAATATCTAAGAAATAAAATTAGTTATAAATTTAAATTTCTATGGCAAAGTGCATATTTATATGTAATTAATAATAATAATCATCATTTAACAAATTGTTATTAATTCATTCACTAGTAATTCAAAATAACCAATGTGTCAGTAGTTTATCTGAAAAACGATCTAGAAATGCAGCACTGCAATAACCTCAGAATTGGCTTCTGACTATGTTGCTCAATGTGTGGAGATTGTTCTTCAGCATCGCTGACGTAGAGTAGATAACAGAGTATGCCATTTGTATATAGATAATCAAAATAGAGCATCTGAACATTTGTATTTTTGAAAGCAAATGCTGTCGGTTACATATATCACTCTTTTTACTTCCATATTCCTTAAGGAATGGAAGTATGGTGATGGCAAAAAAAATCGTGTTCGAGATTATTGCAGATTCTGATTCTACTACGCTCAAAACATGAAAAAAAGTCGTTTTCCGAAAAGTGTCTGTGTGTGTGTCTGTCTGTGTGTCTGTGTGTCTGTAGATTTTTTTTCTATGGCAAACGATAACTGCCGCAAATTCAAACAGAATCAAATAATTTTTTGCATACAACCCTAATTTGTAGAGTACTCGCGACCTATTGTTTTTGGTGAAGATCGGTTGAGGGAAAGGGGTAGTTTACCTGCAACGGTTTTTTTTATCAAGGGAAATTTTTTTTTGGCAAACGATAACAGCCGCAAATTCAAACAGAATTAAATAATGTTTCGTATACAGCCCTGAATTGTAGAGTTCTCAAGATCTATTGTTTTTGGTGAAGATCGGTTAAGGGAAAGGGGTAGTTTACCTGTAACGTTTTATGTTTTAACAAGGGTATTTCCTATGGCAAACGATAACAGCCGCAAATTCAAACAGAATCAAAAGATTATGTGCATACAGCCCTAAATTGTAGAGTTCTCAAGACCTGTTGTTTTTGGTGAAGCTCGGTTGAGGGAAAGGGGTAGTTTACCTGCAACGTTTTTTTAACAAGGGTATTTTCTATGGCAAACGATAGCCGCAAATTCAAACAGAATCAATTAATGTTTTGCATACAGCCCTGGTTTGTGAGTACTCAAGACCTGTTGTTTTTGGTGAAGATCGGTTAAGGGGAAGGGGTAGTTTACCAGCAACATTTTTTTATCAAGCGTATTTTCTATGGCAAACGATAATAGCCGCAAATTCAAACAGAATCAATTAATGTTTTGCATACAGCCCTGATTTGTGAGTACTCAAGACCTGTTGTTTTTGGTGAAGATCGGTTAAGGGGAAGGGGTAGTTTACCTGCAACCTTTTAAGTTTTAACAAGAGTAAAGTACTTGAAAATTTATTTAAAGTTTTTCAAACAATGGTAATTGTTAAAAATAAAATAATTTTGTTGCCAGGCAATAAAATTAAAATTTTTTCATTTTAATGTAAATCATGTATAAGAGAAAATATATCGCGCTTGGCAGGCGATATTAAGATTTAAATATAAATCTTAGAATATGGAAGTCATGTATGGTTCTCCATACCGATATTTAATAAAGCGATTAATTCCAGTTTTTCTTAACGTATTAACTGTGTGTTAGAAAAGTGAATTTTAATATTTCTACCGATTTTTAATATAGTAGAACCATTGCTTTTTAAATGTTAAAACACTAATTGCAAATGATGTTATTAAATTTTGCTTCCCCAATATTAGACGTAATAAATTTGACAGAAAGGGGTAAATTTCACAGACTTCTCAGAAAATAATAAAAAAAACTGTGTGACGCAAGAAGGAAATAAAATCGTAATTAAAGAGGTCTGAAACCAAACTGGATTAGATGATAGTATTTAGAATTCAAGTGTTTGAGTTACAGTAAAAAGGCAAAAGAGAGCATCATTGGAGCCCAGAGATACTCCTACAATTGTGCTACGATCATTGGACTTATAAAGAACGGCACACGTAAATTGATAAAAAATTTTCTGTGAAAAGAATTTATGTTGAATAACGGAGAGAAGCATTCGCTAAAATGGTCAGAGACTCTGTGATGTCGGAACGGGCTAAAAGAAGAAGAAGAAGAAGAAGAAGAAGAAGAAGAAGAAGAAGAAGAAGAAGAAAAAGAAAAAGAAGAAGAAGAAGAAGAAGAAGAAGAAGAAGAAGAAGAAGAAGAAGAAGAAGAAGAAGAAGAAGAAGAAGAAGAAGAAGAAGAATTTGCTCAGTCGACATCTACTCTTATCTGAAAAACGATTGGAAATATATTTTGTTGTTGGTTAGGTTTCAAAATTTCTATTAGACTGATTCCGGTTCTACAGTTAATATTTACCACCACCTAGTTTACTGAACAGAATTACTACCTCAGTTACTTTCGCATTCACATGCTAGAGAACACTTATAACTAGTTCACGTTATTCTGTGTAAGGCTTTAGCGTTTGTGTCTGTTTTCCGTCTGTCACATATGAGCAAACCATATATCCTGAAAAACGCCTGTCGAAATTTGACATTATAGAACCCAGTAAATACTGCAATTTGTCGTACTAGACTGACGAGTGAGTGTGTGTGAGTGTATGTTACAGATAGGCGTGTTCCAATGATAACAGGAATCAGTTTAAGTTTGTTTAATTATATTATAATGTTCTTTGAAATTTCAGTTTTTACAAAGTAAATTCCTTAAACGGATTCTTATTGGAACTCTACTTTGTATTTAATTAAGCAGTTGTGCTAAATTTGCGGAGAAATGTTAACAATTTATGTAAAATTATACGACTTAATTTGAAACAAATTTTGCACGTTACTTTTCCAATTAATTGCTTGTAATTATTTTACGTGAAGTCGATTCGAATTTCATCTTTGTTCCTTTAACACGTCTATAGTAGCTCACAAGAATACAAACACATGAATACAAACCATACAAAAGTACAAAATTTGTTTACAAAAAATATTGTTTTACCATTCCGGAATTTATTTACTTCAGCCTTTCTAGAAAACTGCAAAAGTATAGGTACCATGTGTTATTTTCCCATTCTATTTTATTAATTTTGTGTGTTTTCAAGTATTTTCTACTTATCTATTTTTTTTTGTGTAATTTTATAATTGGAGAATCCATATTTTCTTAAAAATCATATACTCCGTACTGTATTTTCTAATAAAATATTCATTATTCATTTTATAATCAAACGTTAAAAAGATTTAATTCCGTACTTATCCGTAGCTGTTATTGAAACTCTATCAATTGATTTTATGCTAAAGGTAAACCTGCAAACAAAATGCAAGTTAAAATTTACACGTGCTTAATACGCATTTAATTTTTATATACTTATCAATTCCCGTTTCAGTCTTTACATTTATTTAAGCGCTGTGTCTCATTTTCCACCTGTTATTTACGAGGAACTCACGCGTAGAGCGAACGACATTGTGATAACCGTTAATACAATACAGGAAAGCGTTCATTCTCTCCAAAAACTTGGCATCACTTTTTGGTCATGATAACTTGGATTGGAATAAATAAAATTATAAGGTTACTGTTATTGAAAAATGTAATGTTTGTATCGCATCACTAAATCCTCCACTAGAAATAAAGTAGTCCCTAATATTGGTTACTAGTAATTGATTAAAAATATATACAACAATACAACTGTGATTAATACAACTAAAAATATGATTAGTGAATTTATACTTCTTTGCGTTATATTTGTTTGTTTTGTTAAGAAAGTTTTAACTTTCCACTGTACATGCCCCTGTTGTGTATCACTTCGCTTCGTTTACATCAATCTCCACTCTAAGAACAAACAAACTCTATGTGTATGTTTAGTGGACACGTGGCTTGTTTTATAATAACTAATTCCATTATTCAAAGTCTCAGTGGATTTACAAGACAGTATTTGATTAATTTTTGTTTCAATTTCTCGTCATTGTCGGTCTGAAATTGCTTGGAGAATGAATCATCATAAAAGTGAAGTATCTTGTGGGTTCATAAACGACATTAGTATAATTTCTTGGCCATTAAATTGCCCAAGCAAATATATCTTTGAATCAGTTGCCACTTAAGTAAATTGAAGCAGAAATTACAAAATATGTATTTCCCTCCGTTATTACTCTTGGCATAACAATATTAGGAAATGTGAAAAATGAATTTTATTCATGAATAATTTCTTTGGGATTTGTACTATTATTAAAATCAAACTTGAATGCAGAAACTATTTCGTGATGAAAATTATATTAATCAATATTCGACGAATCAAAATTAAATTTACCACATAGTGCACGTGCTTTTGTAAATATTTTAATAAAATGATTGCTTTCAAGTTAGAATAAAATATAGGTTTTATTCAAAATTATTGTCTTATTTAGCTTTTATCCTGTTAAATGGGTCCAACCTTGGATTCTAGTTGGAGATGCGACCTAACGGTCTATAAGGCAAGGCAGAAGAGGAACTATTTCCCCAGGAATTGAAATGCGGAATAGCTTCAAATAGTAAACCCCGAAGAAAACTTCCAAAGTCCAGGCGTATCTGTAAACGTATCGAGCGTCTTTTTGGTCAGTCTATGCCTTTATGTTACGGACTGCTGTCATTCTACAACTCCAGGTCTTGCCAACTTGGACTTATTATTGAATGGCTCCAACCAAAAAGATGTAGGGAATAGAGAGTTTTTAGAAAACAAAAATGCGGAGGTGAATGATTTTACCGAAGCGAAACTAAGGAGAACCCTAAACTTGAATGAAGGAATACTGACGATTGAGAAAAGGAATCTCGAATGGGTAAAACGAAAATAGGAAAGGACGGAAGTGGTTTTTATTAATGGTTTTCAGTTAAAATAAAATGAAATTTAGTAATCTTTATTTTTGAATGATAACAAAGCAGTATTTACATTTTTTAAAGTTTCCTCAAATTGTGTAATGACGATTAATATATATTAAATATCATTTATTATGAAATTATATAATTACCTTATTATCCACTCTAGTGATACAAAGTTTCGTCAGTTATGCGTTTCGGGACTAAGTCCCATCCTCAGATAACACTTAATTCAATAAACTAATACATTAAAAATCGCAACCATGATACTCATCAAGTCAATAAAATAAAATAAAATAAAATTACAAATCGCATGTGATATGTTTTACTAACCACGGCCGGAGCTCCCGCATGCGTTCACCCACAACCGCGATCGTCACGCGACTGGTCAAAGATTAGTCCAAACCGATTGCAGTGTCGAACAAGTAGTTTGATGCAAAATTTATCTGGTCATTTAGTAAACTGTTTTTAGTGGTACTATTTTTTATAGCTTTATAAATTTCAAATTCCTCCAGACTATCCATCCGTTTACCTTTTTTACAAAAATGCGACGCTGTTAAATTTTCTTCGAAGCTCGTATATTTATGTCATTAATATATTAGTATTTTTAATGTATTAGTTTATTGAATTAAGTGTTATCTGAGGATGGGACTTAGTCCCGAAACGCGTCATAACTGACTAAACTTTGTATCACTAGAGTGGATAATAAGGTAATTATATAATTATATAATAAGTGATACGGTACGCAAAAAAAATAAGTAATTTATTATGATCCTGCGTAAAACATAAACATAGCTGGGTTTTGTTTTACTTACTATTGATTTCAACAGTATGTAATTTTTAAATCTGTTGTAAAGAGACGATTAAATTTACAGGTACCTGAGAGTTACACCCTCACGGTTTTTAAATGTTTATACGTTCATTTTTACTCAGTTGCAAATAATTGTTTCTTATGAAAATAATTTTTTCATGTATAATTATAAGAAACTTTTTTGTGTTGGGAGGGTTTTATAGTTTAAATCTTTGAATATATTTTCAAAATGTTAATTATTAATATAAAATAACTTACAAAGTTTTTCATGATATTCATGACATTTTTTGTAGAAACATTTTCGTAGCATTTGATTTCTTTTGTCATTGGAAATTAGAGTGTAATTCGTGGTACTAGATAAAGCCTACTGCTGGTAGAAATAGGGAACCATGTTTATTGCTGTGTACAGCACATTACGACGACAGACTTAGAAGTTACCGTGCACAGTTCATTTACGTTAATGCTCCATATACACTTCAAGTGGCTCCACGCATCGACGGTCGTCAGTGTCGTAACTCATTAATCATGCAGCTTACATATCGTATAATGTTAACCTACACAGCTTCTACTGTTAACTGGAACGTAGTTCGATACACGAACACCCGAACCATACCTTACGTGTATACATAAACACAAGTCTTAATATTAAAACACTACTTAATATTTTAAATAAATAATAACATTGCTTATATGGTAAACAGTTTCCCCATACTTTCAACAGATAGATTGTAATTCTTACTTCCATATTCCTTAAGGAATGGAAGTATGGTGATGGCAAAAAAAGTCGTGTTCGAGATTATTGCAGATTCTGATTCTACTACACTCAAAACATGAAAAAAAGTCGTTTTCCGAAAAGTGTCTGTGTGTGTGTGTCTGTCTGTGTGTCTCTGTGTCTGTAGATTTTTTTTTGGCAAACGATAACTGCCGCAGATACAAACAGAATCAAATAATTTTTTGTATACAGCCCTGATTTGTAGAGTACTCGCGACCTGTTGGTTTTGGTGAAGATCGGTTGAGGGAAAGGGGTAGTTTACCTGCAACATTTTTTTTTATCAAGGGTAATTTTTTTTTTGGCAAACGATAACAGCCGCAAATTCAAACAGAATCAAATAATGTTTCGCATACGGCTCTGAATTGTAGAGTTCTCAGTACCTATTGTTTTTGGTGAAGATCGGTTAAGGGAAAGGGGTAGTTTACCAGCAACGTTTTTTTAACAAGGGTATTTTCTATGGCAAACGATAACAGCCGCAAATTCAAACAGAATCAAATAATTTTCTGCATACAGCCCTGATTTGTAAAGTACTCAAGATCTGTTGTTTTTGGTGAAGATCAGTTGAGGGGAAGGGGTAGTTTACCGGCAACATTTGTTTTTTATGGCAAACGGTAACTGCCGCGAATTCAAACAGAATCAAATGATGTTTTGCATACATCCCTATATTGTAGAGGTCTCAAGGACTTTCGATTTTGGTGAAGATCGGTTAAGGGGAAGGGGTAGTTTACCTGCAACCTTTTACGTTTTAACAAGAGTAAAGTACTTGAAAATTTATTTAAACTTTTTGAAACAATTGTAATTGTTAAAAATAAAATAATTTTGTTGCCAGGCAATAAAATTATAATTTTTTAATTTTAATGTAAATTATGTTTGAGTTAATATCTTTATCTTTAGTCGTCATATACAGTGGAACTTGGTTATTACGGCCTCGGCTGTTACGTCAACTCGAGTGTAGCGTTATTTTTTCATAAGTCCAGTCAAACTGATATCTTTAACATTATAAAAATTCCCGGTTTTAACGTCACTAAATATTGTACTACTCTGTTATAGCGTCAAATATTTCTCAGATATTTTACTCTAAATTTCATATAAACGTATATATGTGCGCGCGCGCTAGCCCATGGCTACAGACATACATTGTATGCAAGCGATAAGCACTGTAACAGGACTGCCGGCGCCAGCCATTTTACGTGCTCCAACGGATGGCTAGATCGATTTAAGGCCCGACACTCGATTTCCTTTGCAAAAATTTGTGGTGAGGCAAAATGCGTAGATCTGAACGTTACAGGCGATTGGGTGCGTAACACTTGGCCAGAAATTAGACGATCATATAAAGATGAAGACATCTTTAATGGACATGAAGCCGGAATTTTTTATAAATTAACTCCAGATAAGACTTTCAAATTTAAAAATGAAAAGTGCGTTGGTGGGAAGCTCTCTAAACAAAGAGTTACAGTTTTTGTTTGTGCGAACATGACGGGAACCGAAAAAAAGAAACTTTTAGTTATCGGGAAAAGTTTGCATCCTAGATGTTTTAAAAACATCAAAAAACTTCCTGTAAGTTACACTGCCAACATAAAAGCGTGGACGACTTCTAGTACTTTTGAAGATGACTTCTGTACGTGTGTATGTCACTGAACTCCACCATGTATAAAATAATATATCGTTCGTGGCAGGTAAGCATATCTGAGTTATGTAATGTTTAAGTTTCCATTTTATTATTATGGCTACAGCAATAAAAAGGCAGGTAAGACACACACACACACACACACACACACACACACACACACACACACACACACACACACACACACACACACACACACACACACACACACACACACACACACACACACACAATTCACGTTATTTCTGGCCTCACTCATGTTTATTTTCTTACATTTGCACGCTTTTTAAATGGAAAGTGCCGAAACCCACACCAACATAACGCGTGCAAGCCGAAAAAATGGACATCAATTTGCTTCCTGTGGATCGCTGGGCAATGTAACTGCACGTGTTTACAGAGGAACGATTCATAGACAGACTTTTCGTCTTTAGGGAATGAACCCTCTGCAAGATGCTGAGGGTCCATGAGTGACTTCGGAGCGCTCCTTCTTTTTCGCGTGTTTGTTCTGTGAAACGTACACTGTAGATTCGCAGCTTTACTCTAAGCAACGCTCAATAGGAAATGTTGAAAATTTTTGTCCACACTGTACCCTCATTCACACTAAACCTGCTCTGATGTTTTAATTACGGACATCATAATATTAAAACTTTGGAAACTTGAGCACTACTTAATGGAGATCAATCATTAACTTATACAAGCCATTAATTTTATGCATATATTTTATATATATGTGTACAACGTTATCGGCAACAAAGAAGTAGTTTTTGTTAAAATTCCTTCCCGGGATATTTGGCCGTAGTCCAATGTTTTCTACAAAACCAGATGTTTCGGCAATGCCATCGACTTCCATCATCAGTGAAAATCGAGTGCGATAACGTGAGGTGGTATACGTTAGTGACCACAGTACTGTGGTTAAGGCTGAAGCAGTAAGTAGAAAAAGTAGTTTCTATGGTAATATTTCATTTCGAAAATGATTTTAAATATAAATCTTAGAATATGGAAGTCATGTATGGTTCTCCATACCGATATTTTACTATTATTCAATATTTAAACACACATACACACACACAACTATACTCCAACACAAAACTCAATCATTATCATCATCAGCATCATCATCTTCAAGGATTAAACCAACGATGGTTTGTTCCCGTCTCAAATAGGTAAAGATTAGAGCTGGTCACTCCAGCGTTTCCTCGGACGTCACACACCTTTTCGTCCCCTCGGCTTACAGTTTCATAGTTGTTTAGGGATGCGGCACTCATCCATTCGGCAAAAATGTTCCCATTAATTCAGCCGATACTGGGTGATGCTGTTGAGTATACTCACAATCTTCAGTTCTTGCCGTATATCTGTGTTTCTTCTATAATCATGGATAGTATACCCTGCCACGTTGCTGAGAAATGTCATTTCAGCCGCTTGGGTGCGACTGGCCTGGCCTTTTGTTAACGTCAAATTCTCAGACACATAAAGAAGTGTGGGAAGATCCATCACCTTGTAGAATTTTAGGCCTGTTCCTTTTTTTTTTTGCTGACTTAAGGGTTCGCCTAGTGGTCCCGCACATAAGGTTGAACTTATGCAACTTATTCATAATGTCGTTGCTTGCATTTAAAAAACACACTGTAGCCCAGGTATTCAAAATTGCTAACTTGTTCCAAGACAGCACCATCCACAACAATTTTTTCCCGTGCGGGATCAGTCCACGAAATCCATCACCTTGGTCTTAAGTGTGGCTATTTGGAATCTTCAGTCTTTGCAGATTCGAGTTAACAAATTTATACCCATCTACTCATCAATGTTGTTTGAAATAGCTGTTGCCCCAGGTTTGTTTTATGGTTCTCACACCGTGTTCATTAAACGCCATCTACAGTCTTTATGTTTAAAAGGAATAATTCCAAATATTTAGTACCAAGCCACGTGTTGTTCAATCAAATATATTGCAACTTACCGTCTGCGGCTTCCAGAAACAACGTCTTCACAAAGTTGACATGTTTCGGGACACTTGTCCCATCATCAGAACTTAAAATAATCGTGTATCATTTAAGTTGATACATTTGTCAATTAATTAAAATATTAAAATTCAACATGAAATAAATAATTTAAAACAATATAAATACGTAAATGTCTAAAAGCGAGCGCGAACGTTTAACGATGTACATCGTACGGAGATTGACCGCGCACTGAATTACGTTTTGTTTCAACAAAAGAAAGGCTTTCGTCACCCATAGTAAGCCACTTTTTGTGTTAGGGATGCTTTTAGTAGAATTGCTTGAAAATGTACTTTAGTTCAGTGAATATTTTTTGAACGTAATGGAAAGAGTAATATAACAATACGTTGTATTAAAACACATAGAGAGGACCAAGTAATAGCGTATTGAAATAATTTGACGGTACAGCTACTACCTAAAAATTAAAAGTTTTATTGTGAATAGAAAACTATACATTGAAGTTATAACAAAGTTATAAATTGAAAACAAATTACAAAAAATTCTTTAGAACACTTCAATGATAACAAGCTTTATAAATTGACAATAATATGCGTTAAGGAATAACTCTTATACACCCGGTCTTTGTCTTATACTCGCTAATATAAAGTGTAAGAATGCATTCAGTAGAGATTACTGAGACAAAAAATGAGAATATTTTACCGGCAAAGAGGTAAATTTAGTCTTTATTATTATGTTTCCACTTGTTTCTTACTCCCAATAGAAATTATTTATTTATATGTACATAGTACTACAGGAAATGAACTAGACATGTTTTCTTTATAGCTGAAATCTTAGAATAAATTAAATACTGTGTGCGTTATACCACATTTTATAGTAGTGTTGGTTTCAAAATTGAAGAATATATGGAGTTCGCCTTCATATGGAGTCCGTCCAGATCCAAAAACATGCTCTGATCGCTATGAGCAGGCGGGGTGAAAGGTGCGTTGCGAGCTTCAAATACACGTTCTTCTTTCTGATTGACTGGTGGTTGATTTATTACTGTATAGTGGCACTTGAAAAATTTATAAGTAGGAGTGGTGTTTACGGGATTTCTCCAGCCTTAACCACAGTACTGTGGTCACTAACATAGACCACCTCACGTTACCGTACTCGATTTTTACTAATGATGGTAGTGGATGGCACTGCCGAAACGTCTGGTTATCCAGAAAACATTGGACAGCCCGGGAAGGAATTTTAAGAACATTGACACCGTGTAAGGCTACAAATCTCAATGATATATTTATTGTTTATTCTTTTTTATATAAAGCGTATATACAGTTTACATCTGTAAATTCTGAGCTTAAAAATTGTAAGTTTTGAAATATTTGACAGCGATTAGAAAAAAAGTTTTTGCTTGTTTTATAGTTACAAAAAGTTTTATAATTACACTTTCCTGGATTGTCTGGGTTAAGTTGGATCAGTCTGGACGATCTCTTGGGCCTGTTCCTACACTTTCACACCGGCCGTTGCGGTGGGATGTCGATCTCAGTGTTTCCTCGTGAGCTTTATGTTCGTCCATATTGCTCCTGATTCAGTCCTCATTAACAGCAATCGGTTTTTGACGATCTCGAACGCCGTGCCAGAATTCATGAAACTAATTCAACTGCTACTTTGACGATACACTTTAACTTCCCAGACACTCTAAGTGACTGCCCTCATAGAGACTGACTAAATCACGGCTCACTCATGTTTCTATAGCTCTACGCACAAGACGTCAGTTTTAAAAATTAACACATTCTAGATTGTTATAGAAAATCTACAACCTGCTGGTTTATTCAACATTTATATTTTTATTAGCTGTTTCGACGTTAGCATGTAGCTGTATTGTAATATTGGTTGGAAGTGGAACGGAATCACCGTCCGATAGCATTCCTTCCTTCGTTAAGCTCTGATTAAAGTTGGGCGTTTAGATTAGAATAATTAATGTCAGTAGACTAATACTTCATGACTAGGGCTGTAAAATATAGCCAAACTATATAGATTCGTGTTACAAGAGGGAACTTTAATTTTGGAGTGATTTTATTTAAGCTAAGCAGAAGTGAATTTAGTATTTAAAAAATACTATATTAAAAATTTCAAATTGTCTAACGAGATTTAAGACTGGGAAGAATGTAAAGGTAGTAAAGGAAAGAATGGTGTAAAATAAGATAATGTAATAAATAATAATTACAATGTAATTAAAACGATTACGATTAAAATAAGAATGATATAATAGCGTAAATTAGAAAATTATTAATCGGGTTAAATATAATCCGATTATATAATCGGAATAATTTTTCTATAGTGGTGTGCATCAGTGATAATTCTGTTTGTGATTATAACCACTAACAAAACTTTATTAATTAAAATTAAAAAATTGTTTAGTTTTAATTTTAGGAATTACAAGGAGTTACTTTTCATGTTGTTTGCACATTTTGGGGACAGTGCAAAATAACTGTGTATGCGCGGCGCACTCACACACACCCATTAACTTACACATATCCTACAGAATAATGAATGAAGTGTTTATAGCTATCACTTGTAACAATATCGTCAGATTAATCTTAGACTAGAAAAGAATAAGATCCTACAAGTCTAAAATTTACCATTTAATATGAACTTTTATAAGCCGCGGGTAACATAAAATATGTTATATATTTACATCTAAAAAATATGAAGTTTTATGATATTTTAAATTTAATACTTTTTAATTTAATTACTGTAATATTTGCAGCTCTGGAGATTTTAAACCATTGGAGTGAGTTCTCAGTTGCTCGCGATTATTTTGTAGCAAAGGCAAAACTGTTTAATTCTGCAGATTGGATAGTAATGAAATGTTCCCTGGGTAGCATTAATAATAAGCCTTGAGCCTTGAAGTATGATAGTTAAGTCTGTCGTACATGTAGGACATATTTGTCATTTGATTGTTTCTAAGTAAATAGGTGAATGACTTTTTTTATACATGTTGAGTAAACTAATAAATTTATGCAATCATATCTAAAAACTATTATTGGTTTCTAATGATAGAATTAATAAGGAATTCTTTTCAAAATATAAATTAAATGTATAGCTTACTTATTATTGTATGTTGGACTCCAAATAAAAAAGCATTTAAACGTTCCGTTTGTATTGTTTCTTAGATATATCGTACTTATTTGACGTCAGTTCCGGTTAGGACCTTCACTGGTCACTGTGAATCAATAAACAACTAGCAATCGAGAGATTACTCCTAATGTGTAGGAAGTAATGTAGTTCTTTCATCAAATTGTTAGCCGTCGACGTCAAGGCAACTGTTCTAGTGGTAATTAAATTTTTCTCACATCAGTCTTCTCATTAGAAATATACGATGTTGACATGTTGCAGCACACGAATGGGCCGGTTGCACTGAAAGCAATAAGCTGACGCTGTTAAATACTGACTTCAATAACGCAGACTCAAAACAGGAATCTCATCGGGCTAACGGTGAAATCTGATTGGTGCACAGAGATAGTTCCGGGAAGTGCTGCCCAACTAAGAACACTAAAATATACATAATACATGCATACATACATAACAATACATAAAAGCTTCAAAATGTTGACATTCAGGCTGTTTTAATAATACATATTGTTATTTTGAAATTGTTCTTGTATCTGTAATGTATAAAATTTTGCTACTAAGTCAGTCAGACTTACAAGTGTTTACCCCTTTCAATAACAGTTCATGTGGCAACAAAGAGCCAAGAAGACTTATTTGTAATATGATAACAACTTTTATTAGAATAAACCATTATTTTAGCAAATATTATAAAATTGTTTATAATAAATTAATTAAAAAATAGAGATTAGTTTTATATTAAAATTAAGTCAAACAATTTTAAAATAAAAAATCTGTAACATCCATCTTCATAATGTAACACTAATGTGAACTAGCATTGTGCAAACTAACGTTTTTACAACGTCTGTAAACGGCACCTAAAACGAATATTTGACGTTCATCTCAATAGATTTTTTAACGTTCTTTAGATATATGGACGTCAATATACTGATTCATAATGTAAATACAAATTACTGTGTAACTTAATCCAACCGTAATTGGATTGACGTTGGAAATTGGGAATTAGAAAACAAATTATTTACAACGTCAACAGTCAACACGGTTTCAGCATATTGTTAAAGGCAGCCTAACGAGAGGGCAGTTAACCAGCTGCAAATACATGTTACACGACCAATTTCCTGAATTTATTGTTGTTGTTAGCGTCCGCTAAATGACGCTAACGATCTGACAAACACATCATTAACTCAAACGACCGCTGCACAGTGTAATCTCTATTGTACTTGTCAACGCTGGCAAAACCGTACACTTCATTTAAATACTCTATGGCCTGATATTCGTTCAGCAGAGTCTGTGAGGTTAATAAAAGCAGCGAACAATTATCATTATAATTATCATGGCCGATAATCATGTGTGTCTGGTGTTTGTAGAACGCCACAATCAGTGATTATTTTAGAGAACTGCTATGTCAATTCACTGCACACAGTACTTAACCACACTGTACATTCTACCCTTACATTACTTTTTACATAAATAATAAATTATAATTTGTATCTGATGTTCACTTATTTGCACTATTTTTGCAACCTTTTTATAGAACTCAAGTATTTAATAGAACTTGTGCTAAAGTTTTCACGAGCCAATTATGAGGATTTTAAAATAATTATATAATATAATATTTAATTATTATTATAGTGAGGCAGAATTGGTGTAAAGCTTCATGCTCGTTGTCATATGTGCTTTCTTTGTATATCAAAGTTCATGTTTTTCGTCGGCTGGCTTGGTAAACCTTCAAAATAGAAGTTTAAAATTTTAAAAGAATCTCTTCTTCCTAGGAAAATTTAAGGAACACATTAAATCATCTAGAAGAATTGTTAATGACGTATGTAATTGAGTTCAGAGTATGTCGTTTGATAGTACAACCAACCAGCGTTATTTTAGTTACAAAACTAAACAGCTTAGGACAGCATTTCGTTTTTAATACAAACACAAGAAATACGTTTTATAAGTAGACCTACATGGAAATATGGTATTTCAGGTTTCTCATAAATAGAGGTTTTTGAATAAGGTCTACGTTACTGTTATTACAACAGTGACAGAAAATAGACTTTTATGAAGAATAAATTCTGCTATAAACTACTATAAATTGAATCACTAAGAACTACATATTATGTTATCAAGAGTAAAGTAAAATAAACCATTCTTGTTTTAATTAGTAACTTCAAACAAATTTGTGAGCCTGTGTGTGTTTATCTACTCAAAAATACTTTTCTACTCAAAAGACATTTCTTTCATCATTTTCTTATATGGTGACATGTTCTTAAAATTTTAAAATCAGAACAGGGACAAGTCTTCACAATTTTCATAATTAATTTATAAACATACATTAATTTTATGTACTTGAGGGGAGATACCGGTTAACTTTGCTGAATATAGATTACGCGTTGCTATCGACTGTGACACACCACCAGGCATCATTTTGAATTCATTAAGCAGAGTTATCATATTCGGTTCACTGAATTGCGATTAATTTAAGTTGACTAACTTTTGCGGGTCAAAAATTGTGCTCATGTTTAAAGTTAGCATTGTCAATTTTGGCATCTTAGCAACTTCACGTTGCTGGATATGAGTATAGATCACACATTCTAATTAAGCTACTATATTTTTGTATAATTTAGCGAGGCGATACATTTTATAAATACATGATTTATTAAAAAATCCAAACGGGTTATATCGTTTTCCTCTTAAGCAAGTTAACGTAGTTACTTGTGAAGGGAACGATGATTAGATAACTGATATAACGAGATAAATTCCTTAAAAAGGATTAATTTCTGTTGGGTTAGAATTATCTTTTTTAAACACGAACATGTTGAGAAATATGGTAAATTATCTGCATCTTTGTTAAATTATGTAAGAAGTTGTTTTATGAGACCTCTATAATCATGTTGAACACGATCATACTATAATTAGTTCATTGTACTGTGTACTTAGAAAATAAGAATATTCAAAACAGACCTGTTACCTGAATATTAGTTTTTTTTTTACTTTGCAATGTAATGGTAATCTTAAATACGTAAGTTTGTTTAAAAAATGTTTGAGTTATTATACAAGCATAATATTTTTAATAAGGTGTACTGTAAATAGCTGCTAGCCGTTCCATTAAAGACTAAGATTAAATTTCTTCTATCTTAGAAAATTATTTTGTAACTTGAGTTCTTGTTATTTTCACTTGTTCGTGAAACAATCTTATACACTTGTAAGGGAGTAATTACTATTTTTCATACATGTTTATGTTCAGCCACTTCCCCACTTCATAAAAGAGCGTATAATACACAATACACTGCACTCCTTATAGTACATAAATAAATATCATTTGCAAAACTAATGTTGTCGAAACAGTATTATTTTTCTTATGCCTACGTAATTTTCTTAAACTTGTAATTTATAAAATTTTTATCACTTAGCGAACTTGCGAAAATTAGTTTCGTTTTTATACATGGCAAGCTACTCAATAACTCCTTGAGTTGCACAATTGTTTAATCACTGACTCTATCTAAATGAAAATTATGTTGATTTATGTGGTGTAGGAAACATTTTGCATTTATAACTTTAATACACCTTAAAATATTAACTTTAAGTTCATATACCAAGAACCTACACAATCGTATAGCAAGAATACCAAACAGGAACATGCTATGTAGAAAAGACGTATCATTATCAGAATAAAACTGAAGCCTGACAGTGGCATTACTTGTAACAATGACATTATGTATGATAACGTAGATATTGTGACAATACAATTTCTAATGCTTTGTAGTATTTAGAATGAACAAAAAATGACGTTTGTAGATTCCATTGCTACGAAAGGAATATAATATAATCCCTAAAAAGAAAATTCACACAAAGACAAGATTAACTACCGGTGATTTTTACTCACAAATACTTTAGCCAAAACGATGGAAACTGAGGTCAATAAGAAACATAGTTGCTGCCAATATAGCAAACCTTGGTACATACAATATAATTAACCCTGGCCTGGAGGAAGCGATGTACAACATAATTAACCCTGGCCGAGGAGCAAGGAACATACGACATAATTAACCCTGGCCGAGGAGGAAGCGATGTACAACATAATTAACCCTGGCCGAGGAGCAAGGAACATACGACATAATTAACCCTGGCCGAGGAGGAAGCGGTGTACAACATAATTAACCCTGGCCGAGGAGGTAGGAACATACGACATAATTAACCCTGGCCGAGGAGGAAGGAACATACGACATAATTAACCCTGGCCTGGAGGAACCGATGTACAACATAATTAACCCTGGCCGAGGAGCAAGGAACATACGACATAATTAACCCTGGCCGAGTAGAAAGCGATGTACAACATAATTAACCCTGGCCGAGGAGGAAGCGATGTACAACATAATTAACCCTGGCCGAGGAGGAAGGAACATACGACATAATTAACCCTGGCCGAGGAGGAAGGAACATACGACATAATTAACCCTGGCCTGGAGGAAGCGATGTACAACATAATTAACCCTGGCCGAGGAGGAAGGAACATACGACATAATTAACCCTGGCCGTGGAGGAAGGAACATACGACATAATTAACCCTGGCCGTGGAGGAAGGGACAGCTAGGATAATTAACCCCGGTCGAGGAAGAAGGGACATATTATATTAACTTCGGCCGAGTAGGTTTCAAAGCACATAGGTTAACTGATTAGTAAATTGCAGACCGTAAATCCAAACAGAAGATTACCTGAAGTGTGGTGTTATCACTACTGCACTGTATATTGACTTCAAAAACTGAATATGATTCATCTGGGAAATCTAATATTCTACACAATCTGTTAAAATATGGGATTAAAGGAAACATACGGAATTGGTTCAGAAGCTTCATTGGACAAATATACTGCCGGGTGAGTTATAGGTCTGCTATTTCTAAGTATGAGCAATTCCAAACTGGCCGTCTTATGGTACTATCACAGACTGAATTTTATTTAACATATGAATCAGTAACTTGATTGAAACTTTGCATTTCCAGTTTTGTTAATTTTATTAGCAGCCATCTTAACACCAATTTCGTCACTACTTATTGCCACACTGCTAAATACTTCGTTCTTGACAAGCCCTTTTCGTATCTCTACCATCTTTAGGGCTTAAAAGAAGATGGTGGAGACACCGAAAGGCCTCGTCAAGAACGAAGTATTTAGCAGTGTGGCAATAAGAAGTGACAAAGTTGGTGCAAACTGTGCATAAAACTAAAAATAATACAGTTTACCTCTATGTTGATAATATTGTTTTACAATCACGTTGAATCCTCTAGTAACAGAGGATTTACTACAGGTTTTAAGTGGTACAAACAAACGGGGTGACAGTGAATTCGTTTTAGGAAATTTATATTCAATCTGCTATTCAACATTTACTTTGATCTGTTTTCCACAAATACGTATGAAGGATTCTATCGTCCATTGCATACCTGCTCCCTGAATAAAATTGTATTTACATCTTTATTTATTCCGTCTGTCTTGGAATGCTACTCTAAAAATTATTTGGTAGTCTTGTGTCACTCTTCCTAACTACACGCTTAAACCATGTTGTTTTCGTTTACCCTGGATACCGTTGAGAGTGGGCGGTGTACGCTTTCATAATTTTTAGTTGTTTCCTCTCAAACCTGTGTTTTTTTCTTAACATTCAGAGATCACTATTTTGGTAGCCATAAATCTGTATTATTACCCTTTAGTCACATGGGTTAAAACACTATAAATAAATGCTACAACTACACCAACGGCACACTACAAATAAATAGGCAGAAACCGCAGCACACTAAATCTCTCTACATAACAACCGCCCTCAACATTAGTACTTTTGCGATGTTTCAAAATTACACTGCAGCGTAATACACCATAATAATGAATGTTACTTAGTTACCTCAATACTATTTGTGGTTCTTCAGTTATGGCAAGGAATTTTCCTACTGTAACACAAATTTATCAACAAACTTAGATTTCTGTGATTTATAAAATTACAAAAAGCAATTGAAACACATTATCTCAAATAACTTTTATTTACTCTGTCTTAATTTACAGAATAACTAAAAAACACAAAATATTACAAGATTAAAGTTTGTTCTTTATTAATTAGATTTTGTAGCCCTTCTGCTTACAAATTATAATGCGATACACGGGACTGGTGATTTTCATTGGGTCCTTGTTCCGAGGTCGTATACTGGACAAACATACTCTCATGTCGTGTTCCAGTGTTTTGAAGTTGAGATAATTTTTTTAATTTTATTTGGTTCATTGTAGAAAACGCTGACTCACAAATATAAGAGTAGTTACAAAAATGTAGAAAAGGTAAGCAGCGCCTTCATTGCCTTTGTGGTTATGGCTGGGTTTCTCTCCTTCATTCATCAGTGACAGCCAAAAGGCCACAATATCAGAGAGTTTTTCTTCTCTGTAGTCTTTTTTTTAATTATTCTTCCGCGTTCTGCACTAGTTTTGTATGTTCCAGTTTTAGGCAACGGTCATTCCTGATATCACTCAAGTCGTTTTCTTCTACAGCCGTTATCTGTGTCATAAGCAATATCAATAAAAGGATTCCTTATTGTAAGCAAACAACTTTTTGATTCTTTTTTGCCAAGTTAGACATTATATTTTATTTTAAATTTTTATAATTTTTTTTTAAATTTCTCGGCATCTCCAGTCGCTTTTTCGGGAAAGAAGTTTGGGAAAAGCTGCGTATACACGGTATAGCTTTAAGTTGTGTTTATACACCTGCAAGAATATTTTTTACTAAAATATAGCATTTAATATTCATAACAGTCTAGTAGATGAAAATGTGCATTGATATTTCTCAATTTCGATAGGTCTGTTATGAGTAGTTTGTAAATACTTATGAATAAACGAATAATTTTATTCTATCGACTGTCAGAATAGTTAACAGATTTCAGTGGTTTCTGAGCATGTAACATATTCGAGGATAATTCAAGCTGCAGGAAAATTGGATTCCATGTATTGGCATCTGCGTTGCATACTAAGATGTTCAATATAGTCTCAACTCCGCGCAGTAATGGTTACTGAGGTTCCCGTTCTATCTTACTCCGTCCGTTTACGTAATATGGTAATACGTTACATCAGTCCACTTAAGCTTTGAATTACCTTTGGACTGCGGTTAATGATCTCGGTACAACATTACTCCGTCCTTCCGTCAGTACACACATTATGCATACTCACAGACACATACACTCGCTGTTTGCTAAGCGCGTATCAGGGTTTATCAAAGTTGAAAACTACTGAGGTATACCGTTACATATATTCTAGTAAAGGAAATTCTATCGGTTAAAATTAAAATAATATACAAAATATTAAATTTTATAATTCATGAAAAAAGTCATTAGATTGAACAAAAATTTTTCTTGGTAAAATTCCATAACCATAAATAATAAATGCCAGTTTCATAAATATAATAATAATTATGTTCATAATAATTTGTTCTGAGCCAATAAAATTGTCTGTAGTTACTGTTAAATTGTGGTTTTGTTTTTGAGGAAATGTGAATGTGATTTTACGGTGTTCTGAGTTGATTGACTTAAGGCGTGACACTAGCTGGCAGAAAGATTTCCGATTTACGAGAAAAAGCTTTATTACAGTAACGTTAATGTTGCACAGTCGTAAATATCTATTATCCTATTGAAACTAAATTTTTGTTCAAATTCTGAAAGACTTTAGTTAAGAAACTGCTTATACAGAAGAGAATGTATGTTATTTACACGTAGAGACCCAATTCATGTACATATATATAGATATGTATATTGTATATATATATATATATATATATATTGTTACGTAATGCGGAAAAAGTGTACGCCATTCTTACATTCTACGTGTTTCTCGGATTTTCCAGTGGAATCCGGCTGTAATGTTGTGTGCGTAGGTAATCTCAACATGCGTAAACGAGATTTTTCTAGACTTCACCAGCCGCGCGCACTGTGTCAAGGCCGCAATCAATTACGTTCTACTGTAGCGCGGATTCGTAGTATGGATGCTTCTGGAAATTCGGCGGGGTATAAATACCAGTACTCAGCGACGCTCAGCTTAGTTTGAGTTGCGATTAATTTCAATGCGGTTCGAAGTATTGTGACGAAGTGTTATGTGTTTTATAATTGTGCGGGGCAATTTTAATACCACTGTGAACAATTTGTATACCACTGTGTTAGCATTATTATTGCCTGTGAACAATTTTTATTTGATTTGTTGTAAAAGACTATCTTGTTGATTAGACACTGTTTAATTGTGATAATTAAGGCGGGTGATTAGTAACTTACCAATTAAATAATTAAGGCGGTGTCTTGTATTTCGTTTTCCACTGTACCATACGACGATCAAGTAGACCGCCGTTACAATATTATTGATTTGTGTGATTACAGGTGAAAATAATTTCTTCTTTTTATACCAAAAATAGAAGGTTGGCCACTACAGTTACGTCATCAAATTATTACCCTAGCCGTTAGCCTGCAGAATACTGACTACAAACCTGCTGATTTAAAAACGCATTTAAATTTTATGCAGCTAATGACTTTAAACCTCCTTTATAGGATTTAGTGTTCATAACTATGTCTGTTCTCTACTTGGTGTTGACAAATGTTTATTGACGGTGGACATAATAATAACCAGTTGTAAATAGTTTTGTTATTTGCACTTACAGCTGTCTAATATATTTGGTCTCACAGTTATTACTGCTAATACGCAATGCGTCACTTTGTTACTGCGTTTAACGTTTCCATTGGCCGTAGTTATCTGTCGTCTATGCTAAATACCTCTTTTAAGCATCCGATTTATATCGTACGAAAACCTACGATAAAATCTCGTACGGCATGTAAAACAACAGGAACAAATGCGCCGTTTTATGCACTGTCGTACGATAAATTTGCCTTGTTGGTACATCCTCTTCATTCACTTTTTTAAATATTATGTATATATTAAACTTTCACTGTGAACACTTACTTTTTGGTTTTCATTATGATTGTATGGTCTCCAGACCGCTAATAATTATAAATTTATATAAATATAAATACCTTATAGTCCGTCTTGCGGTCTTGTATTTTTTCAATTGTATCACTACATGTTTAGAAAGAAAACTTTCATCATCAGGTGTATTATAAACTTCATCCTATTTTCTAGGGCTCGTCAGTGAAAGTAAAAAATAATAAATAAGTAAACAAAATACACAAATGTACTAATCAATATGATACAGTGTACAGTGCGCACTGCTACGAGATATTATGTCGATGTTAATCATATTGACTAGTATATTTGTGTACTTTGTTTATTTATTTATTATTTTTTACTTTCACTGACGAGCCCTAGAAAATAGGAGGAAGTTTATAATACACCTGATGATGAAAGTTTACTTTCAAAACATGTAGTGACACAATTGAGAAACTACAAGACCGCAAGACGGACTATAAGGTATTTATATTTTTGGTTTTGTTTCCCATACGTTTCAAAGTGGTGTCCGTCTTCCTCAGTGGGATTTGAATGTCTGTACAAGGTAACCATTATGGGTTGTAGGTGTGTGTGGTGTGGGTTGCCGTTGGGAGGGAATTGGCGCTGGGATTCAAAGTGTGTGTTTGAATCAGTGTATCGAAAAGTATGTGTGATCTATAAAGTAATTGTTCATTTAATATGTTAAACGACTACAACCAAACAACATATTAAATGAACAATTACATTATAGATCACACATACTTTTTGATACACTGATTCAAACACACACTTTGAATCCCAGCCCCAATTACCTCCCACCAGCAACCCCCACCACATACACCTACAACCTATAACGGTTACCTTGTACAGACATTCAGTATTTCAAATCCCACTGAGGAAGACGGACACCACGTTGAAACGTATGGGAAACAAAACCAAAAATAAGTGTTCGCAGTGAAAGTTTAATATATATATATATATATATATATATATATATATAATATAAATTTGCCGTTCCGAACTGAAAAACATATTATGGTGTCTTAGGAAACTCAGCGATAAAAAAATCGGGCGTGTTGTCTAGATACATGACCTGTACAGTAGTGGTTCTGTTTATGCACTCGCGTGAGTTTTGTATCGTATGACTTTCAGAAATTTTGCAGTGTGTATAATGGGAATATTTTTTTCTTGATTTGTCATCTCCTATAATAATAGGTTTGTTCACTCTTTAATTCTCCATGCAGATGACGGTATATGTGTTTCTTCAATTAACCTAAAACAATAAGTTTTGGACTTTTAGTCATTAATTATGTTTGACGGCAGAACACATTTAGTTAAAGAATCTTGTGCCATATGCCAAACTACAATAAGAGTCTGTGTTTATAAGACATTTATTACTAATATAAACGAATTAAATTCCAATTTACCTGCCATATAAGGATTCAGTTTTTCAGAAATATTATAAACTTTCGACAAATTCATAATTTTTACAATATGCAAATGTTACTTGTTATTACCTATTTACAAATATTAATTATTTATTATGCTATAGTTTGAAGTATCACATATATTTTTCCCCAGTTTTGTTATTTAATTGAGATTTTAATTATAATTTGTTTGTATACAACCCAACTATAAAAATTGCATATTAAATAATCAAGATTGCATAAGATTACATAAATATAATATTAATCATTACACTATAATAGTTTTAGTGTATTGCTTATAATAGGAAGTATACTTTATGCCCAATTTATTATGTTATAGAAAGTAAACATTCTTTTTCAGTCAAGCGGAGATTATTGCAAACCCTTGAGTTTTTGGTGTCAGAATCTCTGCGTATGTTAGGTGCTATTTGCCGTTGAGTGTATGTTTTTGTTAGTGGTTAAGAAGACAAATGGGATTACGTTGTACAGCTGTTATGGTGTACTAACGACGTGCTTTCTTATAGATAACGTCATTGAGAGCCTGTTACGCCTTCAGTAAATTCAGTATATTGGGCCTGTAACTTGCACTTACAGCTGCTCAGCAGCTCTCATTCATTCAATAATAATGTCGCACAGTTTGTTACGATGTCTTCACAATATATCTACATTGCGTTCCCCAATCTACAAATGTTGTCCCATGGAAGTATTTTACATTTTCTTCCTTTTTGAACAGCAGTCATTTACTCACTCGTAGGGGCTGAGGATACTCATTGTAATATAAGTGAAATGTAGTCATAAAAGACATTCTTCACGCGGTCCATACCGGAAAAAACTTTAAAAACATAATAGACACCGGCCGCGGAAACCCACGTGAGAGTACAATTATTTTAATTTGATTATTAATATGATATATTGGTATATTTTCTGCGTGTATTGTGAGTTAAAAGAACACAAAATTCTTTTTCTGCTACATATGAATAAAAAATATGTTTACAGTAATATGCAAAATATCGTTTTCAAATCTTACCGGCCGTTTTACTTTGACACCATGTTACGTTACATACACACGTTTTACACACATCCATTGAAAAAAACCATCGCTTCAGGAAAGCAATTAACTACAGCAATTCAAATTAATGACTTAGATCTGTTTGGTTACACAATTGCTTTTAGATTTTGAAACTATCAGGCACTCAAATCATTTTAAGTAGCAGATTAAGTATCTTTATAGTAAGGGGTAAAGTTTTATTCTCTCACACATTTATTCGCATACAGTGATGTACAAATTTGTTGTCCAAAAATGTTTAAAACGAAATGGCTTTAAAAATGTACGTAATAATTATAATGATACACATTTGCGGAAATGCTAGTATTAAAATAGAACTAACGACGCTCCATCACAGAGATTCACTTGAAATAACTGGATAGTAAATTGTAGTCAATATCTACGAGGTTATTACAGACCAAGCCTACATACCTACAGATCTACACTCTTCTAAATTTCTAAATTTGTAAAATTTGAACACATTAAAGTAATCATAAGTGTTTATCTATATACATTATTGTTAAAAAATATAATCTTCTAATCTCTCAGTACTATTATAACATATCACATATAACATATAAAATATTACCATATACTATCATTTGAAATTATTTTATATATACTGTATATATCTAATTAAAATTTTAATTTTTAATATTCTGTACAATTGACACTTTGTTGTTTGCGGACGATCAGGCTATTCTGTCGGGCTCTGAAAACAGATTGGAGAGCGGTATACATTTGTTAAATGGAATCTGCAAAGACTCTGGATTGCAGATATCCACAATTAAAACCAAGGTGATGGCTGCTTGTAGAACTGATCCCGTACCGGCAAAAATTGTTATACCTTTACGGGCAGTTTTGAATGCCTGGGCTACAGTGTGTCTTATAATGCAAGCAACAATGTGGTGAATAAGTTGAATAAGTTCAACCTTATGTGCGGGACCATCAGGCGAACCCTTAAGTCAGCAAGTAAAGGAACACGCCTAAAATTCTACAAGGTGATGGCTCTTCCCACACTCCTTTATGGGTCTAATAATTGGACTTTAACGAAAGGCCAGGTCAGTCGAATCCAAGCGGCTGAAACGAAATTTCTCAGGCACGTGGCAGTGCATACTCTCCATGATCATAGAAGGAACACAGTTATACGACAGGAACTGAATATTATGAGTATACTCGACAGGATCGCCCACCAGTATCGGCTGAATTGGTGGGAACATCTTTGCCAAGTGGATGACTGCCGCATCCTCAAACAACTATGGACTATAAGCCGAGGGGACGGAGAGGTGTGGGACGTCCGAGGAAGCGCTGGAGTGACCAGCTGTAATATTTGTCTCTTTGAGACTGGAAGAAACTATTCTTTGTTTAAACCTTGAGGATGATGATGATGATATTCTGTACAGTGTTGTAATTAGTTAACATTTGCATTGAATAAAATAATCACACACTTTAACGTCTCGATAAATTTTCCATTTTTCTTTTAGTTAGCTCCTGTGTTATACATCAACGCGAGCTGGAATAGATTATCCGTAGTAAGTTTCTATTGTGTAGCTTTTGAGGCAGTATATACTTTGCTACAGAATTGCTGCTGGGGAAGTATAGTTCTGAAGTAACTGGGACAAACCAATATGATAACAGCGGTAACTACGAAGTTTCATGTTGGAATAATTATTATTACGAAAACAATACGTTCAGAATTTAGAATTGGTTAGTGGAAGTTTCTTAAAGCCGTGCAAGTCCAACATACTTATTACGATAAGTGGTGAAAATACTAAACATCGGGTAAAAGGTAAAATAGTTTGAAAAGATATTAGTTTAAAAAAAATAAAAAAAGAAAGATTAAGTTTTTGCTTAACTCTTTTGCAATTTTATAAAATTGTGGCAGTGCTACGCGGCCTTTATGGCAGTAAGACTAGGACACTGAACGTAAAACCCCAAACTGGATACAGGCTAGTGAAATGAGATTTTTACGATCAGTACTAGGAGTATCGCGGAGGGACCGGCTAAGAAATGAGGACATAAGGAACATCCTTGCGATATACAATCTGATTAAAAGGATAAAGCAATACAGACAGGATTGGGCAAACCATGTTGAAAGAATCCATAAGACTGGATTGTTCATTTGTATTGTCATTTGTTCATCAAGGTAAAACTTATTAACGAACGTAGTTACTCTAATGAATTAAAGAAATATTATTAATCTAAGTAAATGCCTTATTTAATAACGAGCCATTCCCACAGCTATCCTGTCCGCACGACTGGAGCTTTCACTTTGTGAGGCCCCAGCCCCGGGCGTTACAACAAATACACCCTTTTTTATAAATTTACTCAGTCATTAGCCATATTAGGATTGCGTTTTTAGTTATAAACGTTAATTTCGAATTCTAAAAAGAGCAATATTTTGTAAAATTACGTAAATGTATATCATAAAGTAAGGTTCATGTACAGAAAGACACAAAATATACGCAACAGAAATCAATTATTTATTGATGTGTTAATAGTATTGATCAATTGCAGAAAGAATATATAAAAATACTCAATTTAATTGAATTCAAATATTGCCGTTTTATAAATGTATTAAAATGTTATTATAAAACAAATGGTGTTTATTGTTCTGATGTCTAACGTCAAATACTTATGTTGCGTCAAACTTAGTTGCGTCAACATAAAATGTTCCAAGTTATAAATAAATTGCCTTTGGACTTCAAAAAATGACACAATAGAATTTAAGCATATTTCATTATTAGAAAAATTGTATACGAAAGTGAGAAAAATAAATAAACTAGGAATGTTTAGAGATTACCTCAACTATAGTACTTTATTTACCGGTGTACGCCATATATATCCGATTTTCTAAGTAAGACGTTTAATATTAAACCATAAGCAACTTACAAAATTATAAATTTACGCAAACCCTTTCAACATTGATAAATGTTAAAAATAATACAATTATAGTTAAAAGAGAATCAAAAATAACTATGATTTTAAGTTAATATTTTTGGCTTGTTTTTTAACACTTGTATAAGCTTCTAGTTCTTGGTTACAACCGTATTGCATATTTCACAACTTAACACTAAACTTTACGGCGATGAAAAATATGTTTCTTACTGTTTAAAAATTAAAATCGCAAGTTTAAATATTACAAGAAATCGAAGGTAATTTAGATGTACCTTTACAAAGAAACAACTAAAATTGATAAGATTTGATTTAATGAAATTGACTAAAGCAGAATTAATATAGAAGTGTTGTTTACAATAGTATGAAGAGATTGAGGGTGGAGCAAACACTACTGGCATGGCTTTCTGTATAATTCACGCATATCACCATTATACAGACATTTATAATGTCTGTTTTCCATGCAGGAATAGCTCAGTGATCACCGCACTCAAATAATGTCTTAGTGTAGAATTGTTAATGACAACGTCCGGCCCAATAAACACATCAATTTGGAAACTGAAACTTTAATGCTAGACTCTGTAGGTTTAATGCTAGCTATCTCACACTAATTCTATCATTATTGCTAAGTAAGAGAAATGGTAAATTGACTTAGATTACCCCTATATAGTTACACGTATTTTAAACGGACAAATTTAACTAAACTAATAAAGTCGTTTGTCTGTTAGGTCTGAATAGTTGTAGTAGCTCTTGAACTGCTACTCAAATTGTTCGTTTGAACAATTTAAATAGTTAAATATAGATAGATAATTAATTATTTTGTAAGTAATTGACGTTTGTTTAACTTTTTTATTCGTTTTGTTTCGATTTTGTTTCAGTACACCTGTTTTAAATAATTGCTTATATTTGTTACTTACAATCATTTTTTAAATTTTCTCAAGATTTGTTACGTCGTCAACCATATCATGTTTTAACATTATATGATACGTGTTTACTTCAATAATTCTGAGGCCAATATAGCTACTGCCTACGTTTCTCTGTCAAGTCTCAGAAGACAGTCACCTCAGTTTTCAATATCAGGACAAAATAATTTCTTTTCAAGGCGACATGTGTTCTAGTATTTTGCTATAGGATATCTCAATACAAATACCAAACAAATATTTATATAATTCATACAATCGTCATTTTATTGTTTAAATAATGAAAAACATATTGTGAGGTTAGTGTTAAAACTTTCCAAAATCACATTTTTAATGATGTTTTAGTGGATGGTTAGTGAGGATCGGTCAATAATACAAATTTTAGTTATTTTGCGTCAAATAAATCAAAATATTTTGTATTATTGACCGATCCTCACTAACCATCCACTAAAACATCTTTGATTGACGGTCACTAAAAATTTAAGGATTTTTAATGATGTTTTAAGACATTTCAAAAACATTTTTTAAAATACATTCCTCTTTTTCATTTTATTTTTAAGAGATATGCAATCAATAAAACATAAATTTTGAAAATCAGTTTTATGATTTATAATTCTACTTGAAACCTTTAATTTCAGTTTTCCGTAAATTCACGTGAATGGATTTGGATAGATTTACCCATAACCCCACAACATATATATGCTTAGGTATTTTTTTTTAATATTTTTTTGTTATTAATGTATGCATGTTCTTACACATGTGTTAGTGAATATATATTAGTGTGTGTTTGCTGGTACGAAAGCTTTCACGGTGAATGTCTATTGTAGTAACTGCTTGGGTATCTTTATGTGTGCAATTTTCAATGTGCCGAAGTTTTGCTTAGTAATCCCGGAATGTTTTCACAGCGTACTGTTCTTGATTTTGCTACGCAGATTATTTTATAACTGGCTTCCCTTACGGTTGTTGCCAAGTGAAGGCCAATTGGTTCGTTGGTGGCTGTAAGTATGTTAGGGCAATTTTGTATGCTATTTTACAAACTGTCAGTTATGAAATTTCCAACCTTTTGCTGATTTGGTGTATTAAATTTTATCATTTGCTGCTGTCTGACCTTTTTATACTACGTAACTTCCGTCTGTGTATTGTATGACGTTATTACTGTTTGTGCTTGCTAAATATTTGCACTTTTGAAATCAAATGTGTGTCTTGTTTCTTTGACGTGTTTCCCCAGGGATGCACCCTTCTTCTTTTTTTAACGTGTTGTCGGATATTTCTTCCAGAATGACTGATATAAGATTGATTTTATTTTTTCACGGTATTTGGTACAGACCTTCTTCCTCTAAATGTACACGGTCTTTTGAGTTTTGTAGAAAAGCGTTGATTTATTTTTCGTATTGAATGTTGTCCTTATGCTATGCTTCTTGAGTCTCTTTATGATGTGTGTATTGTATTATTTCTTGATTAATCCCTTTATATATGCCATCTAACGATAGCCTTAATATCTCATGCTGCTAAGATTTTGCTGAACATAGTGAAGAACAGACTGGAAGGAAAGATTGATCACACTTTGGAGGAGGATCTGTTTGGATTTAGAGCAGGTAGATGAACCAGAGAAGCAATCTTGGCTCTGCGGCAGATCTTGGAGAGGGGAATTGAAGTGATTAGAGCAGGTAGATGAACCAGAGAAGCAATCTTGGCTCTGCGGCAGATCTTGGAGAGGGGAATTGAAGTGAATAGGAAAACCTACTTAGTATTTGTGGATCTCGAGAAGGCGTTTGACAATGTTGATTGGAAGCTGTTGTTTCAAACTATGAGGAAGTCAGGACTTGACTGGAAAGTTAGAAGGGTAATCTTCAATATTTATAGGTTGCAAAGTACTGAAATAGACATAAATGGATGTAAAAAGGAAGCAATAATAAGAAGAGGGGTAAGACAAGGTTGCCCACTGTCACCGTACTTGTTTAATTTGTTTATAGAAGATGTTGTAACTCAGATGAAAAGGAGTTCTAGGGGAATTAAAATAAATGGGGAACAGATACACAGTATTCGCTTCGCAGATGATATTGTACTGATGGCTGACTCAGAAAAGGATATGACCCGAATGTTACGTACGTTTATCAAAATTCTTCACGCTTGGAGATTGAGGATAAATGTTAAGAAAACTAAAATAATGGTTGTAAGTAAAAAAGAGAAGACATTAAATCAACCATTATGTTGAACAACACAATATTGGAGCACGTTACTGAATTTTGTTACCTGGGTAGCATAGTTACAAGTGGGAATAAGTGTCTGGCAGAGATTAAGAGGAGAGTAGCTCTGGTAAAACAAGCATTCCAGAGCAAAAGGAACTTATTAACAAGCAACCATATTAGTATTGAAACAAGGAAAAAGTTTGTTAAGGTATTTGTATGGAGTGTTTTAACTTACGGGTGTGAATCGTGGACCTTAGGGAAGTCGGAGAGTGACAGACTTCAGGCAATGGAGATGTGGATTTGGCGGAGAATGACAAAAACTAGTTGGACAGATAGGAAGACGAATGAACAGATCTTAGAGGAAATAAATGAGAATAGAACACTGCTTAGGAGTATAGAGGTGAGGAAGATTAAGTTGATAGGGCATGTGATCAGACATAGTGCTTTTTTAACTAACATCGTTGAGGGCAAAGTAGTGGGGAAGAAGCCCAAAGGAAGACCAAGTACTGCATACTTCCGCAGCACAATGAGTGTCGATAATAGTGGGTCCTATGAAGAAATGAAGAATATCGCAAGGGATAGAGTGACGTGGCTACAGCGACAAGGCATTGCCTTTAGGAGTTAATAAATATATGATGAGTCTCTTTATGATGTGTGTATTGTATTATTTATTGATTATTCCCTTTATATATGCCATCTATCATCACTAGAGTCTGATACCAAAAAAATCGTTTACTCGTGTTATGTTTACTTATTATTTTTGAACGCTTTTATATAATGACTGCTAAAGTATACCTTTCGAATTACACATACGTTTTTAGGTGGAACACGAGGCTGTTGCAAAAGTTAGAGAGACAATAATTTAAATTAGAACTGTAGGAGAGCAAGAATGATAGCAGGACTGTAAACGCAAGTAAAAGGAGTAAAACTGTATAAAAAACTGTAAAATCCTGGAGGCAAAAATTTGCTACTGTAATGTGTGATTTAAGAAATTATATGTTTTAAATGAGTTAACTGTCTTTCAATTGTTTGTTTGCACAAACAGCTTAATAATACAAAAGTTTAGTTACCATAGCAAACTCTGATTGTAAAATTAAGGACACAGTACTACACCGATTTATTAAAACTTATCGATAATACTCTCCTTGTTAAACTGTAACCATAGGATTACAATTCATAAGAGGTATAAAATATTATCAAGCAAATTTAAGTATAGCGATATAAAATTGTCGTGAAGAGATTGCCGTTAAGTTTTGTAATAACAAATAAAAACCAAAACGCATTAACGTAATATATTATAAAGGCATTATAAAGTTAAAACAAAAGAAAAACGAATAATAAATACGTAATTAATATATGTCTATTGTTACACAAATAATAATTAGTACTACTTTCGTTTTCAATAACAAAAGTATATCCTGAAAATATGTTCAAACTACTAAAGATTTGCTAACGGCGGAACACGGTAAACGACATTCAGGAGAAACTAAGCAAGACATGTTTTGAATTGAGCTGTAAACAAGTTTCAAACAATTAGTATTAAATGACCAAAATGATTTGTGGCACAGAATACAAACAGTATAGGAAATTATGTTTTCACGAAAGTTGTGAAAAGTAAAATGTTTTAAGATAACTCATCGTTTTAAAAAGTAACGGCTTCATAGTAAGTTAGATGTTTTAAGGGAACAAATATTTAAGAAATAGTTTGGAATGTCAACGACATTTGCGTCAGACTGAGTTGCTGAATGCTTATTAGAAAACTTGGTATCCTGGAAAAGTTACTTTTGGTTGTCAGACTGTTTTCTGAAATGACAAAGTATGCGTCGTTGCTCTGTCAAACTTGTAAACTTTTCTTCGCCTCAATGAAATAAAATGTTGTACTTTTGACAGTTTAGTCTCTCTATTTGATAATATTTTGAAAAAAAAATTACAAAAATACTGTTGTGTTTCAATACATTATCTTTTAACACAGTACTGTTTTACTGCCTGAGACATACTTTGAGTAAATTTATATACTTTATACAAAATTGGACAAGCGTTCTGTATTACTGGCAATGCATTGAGAAAGGAGGTACGGACGTTTATAGGGAGATTTCAAAGGAAACTATATGAGAAAAGTACTACAAACCTCTAAGTGAAATTAAAAGATAAACAGAATTTAGAGGTTAAGACTCATTTTTAGTAAAATAGTATTGCAACCACTAACACGCAACTAACAGTGGCTGGAAAAATACCAGGTCATAATGTAAAGATACCAGGCAGTAATGGAAAAGTACTGGGACAAGGGGTGGTGACTCGGCTGATTGTTTGCTAGGTAAGACGTAACAAGGGTGTTTACCTCCCATGCTTGTTATGTCAAGGTGACGCTTCCGGGTTGTAGATAAGATATATAAAGGTGTAAATGTTTCAACTTAGATTGTTGTGTTCCATCTGAAGATGAACCGAGAGGTTTGAAAGCGCTTATAGAAAGTATAATTGCGTGTTAGTAGTTGCAATACAAGTTTAGTAAAAACTTGAAGAGAAATCCTAAAAGAGATGATATCTAATACGCCTGCTTCAAATCTGTTCTCATTAGTTAAATATTGAAGGATAATTTTCTCGAATTAAGATCTTTGGTTACTCCGTGATAAAAACATAAATTTACTCTATTTTAACTAGGAAGTAAAAATAACTAAACGAACTAGTTAGAAAATGTCAAGTACTCACCTTTTTAGTATTTTCATGACCAAGTAATTAGATTGAATATCTCACAATTCAGTAAAACATTCTTAAATAACAAGACTTCAAAAGGTACCTTAGATAAACTTATCGACTTTTTCTGGTTCATGAGACAGAGTTAAAGTGTCTACTCGTTCTATTTGTCAACTCATGGCTCATGTAAACATGTTGTGTAAACTTTACGAAAGTTTGTGACTGAAAAAATTTATAAAAAGGCTTTACAAAATAGACGTTTAAGCTAGCTACGTATACGTGATTTTTCTTATCGAATGTGAATACGTCTAAAGGTAACCTTACAGTTAAAATAGTTTTTAATTTTGCAAAAAAACATTTAATCCTTAATAATTGAAATGTATATATGTCCTGAGAAAACTATGTTAAAATTCTTCAAGTTTACGTTTCTGAATTATAAGTTTATGGTAGTTTTGTATGTAAAGAAAATAATCGGGATAAAGGAAAATTGCGTTTAATAAAAGTCAGGATTTGAATTACATTTTTACTTCCATGTTCCTTAAGGAAATGGAAGTATGGTGATGGCAAAAAAAATCTTGTTCGAGATTATTGCAGATTCTGATTGTACTACACTCAAAACATGAAATAAAGTCATTTTTCTAAAATCGTCTGTGTGTCTGTGTCTATAGATTTTTTTTCTATGGCAAACGATAACAGCCGCAAATTCAAACAGAATCAAATAAGTTTTTGCATACCGCGCTGATTCGTAGAGTACTCAAGACTTGTTGTTTTTGGTGAAGATCGGTTAAGGGAAAGGGATAGTTTACCTGCAACGTTTTATGTTTTAACAAGGGTATTTTTTATGGCAAACGATAACAGCAGCAAATTTAAACAGAATCAAATAATGTTTTGCATACAACCCTAAATTGTAGAGTTCTCAAGACCTATTGTTTTTGGTGAAGATCGGTTAAGGCAAAGGGGTAGTTTACCAGCAACGTTTTATGTTTTAACAAGGGTATTTTCTATGGCAAACGATAAGAGCCGCAAATTCAACAGAATCAAATACTTTTTTGAATACAGCGCTGAATATTATTGTAGAGTTCTCAAGACCTATTGTTTTTGGTGAAGATCGGTTAAGGCAAAGGGGTAGTTTACCAGCAACGTTTTATGTTTTAACAAGGGTATTTTGTATGGCAAACGATAACAGCCGCAAATTCAAACATAATCAAATAATATTTTGCATGCAACTCTGAATAGTAGAGTTCTCAAGACCGATTGTTTTTGTTGAAGATCGGTTTAGGGAAAGGGGTAGTATACCTGCAACGTTTTATGTTTTAACATGGCTAATTTTTTCTATGACGAATGATAACTACCGTAAATTCAATCAGAATCAAATAATGTTTTGCATGCACTCCTGAATTGTAGAGGACTGAAGAATTATTGATTTTGGTGAAGATCAGTTAAGAGAAAGGGGTAGTTTACAATTTACATTTTATGTTGTAACGAGAGAAATTTTTTCATGACCAACGTTAACTGCCGTAAATTGAAACAGAATCAAATAATTTTTTAAATATGTGCCTGAGTTGTTTAAGACTCAAGGCCTATTGATTTTGGTGAAGATCGGTTACGGGGAAAGAGCAGTTAACCGGAAACATTTTTTGTTTTAACAAGAGTAAAGCACTTAATTTTGATAAATAAAGTATCCTGATAAGAAAATCTTAATAATCCACTGTAGAAACGTAGAAAATATCTATAAATGAAGAGGCTAGTTGAACGTGGTGGGGGTAATTTTCTATAAATGAAAATTATAGTTGAAGGGGGAGGGGATAATTTTTATATGTGTACTACGCTATCGAGATCATAGTAGTAGTTTGTTTTTAAAATTCCTTCTCAGGCTGTTTGGCCGTAGTCCAATTTTTTCTGCGAAACCAGACGTTTCGGCAGTGCCGTCGACTGCCATCATCAGTGAAAATCGAGTGCGATAACGTGCGGTGGTATACGTTAGTGACCACAGTACTGTGGTTAAGGCTGAAGCTATAAGTGGAAAGAAGTAGTTTCTATGGAAACATTTCATTTCATAAATGAATTTAAATGTAAATCTTAGACATGGAAGTCATGTATGGTTCTCCATACCGATATTTTCAATTGTTAATGAAATATACAGGCAATATTTTCTAATTATACTTTCCTGTAACAAAGCTTATAAGTTTACTTTTAGAAACATATTGTTATTTTTTTTAAGTTCTTTAAAAATTAACTCATTATTACTTGAAACGTATTTAACATTTGAGCTTATTTTTTGATTAATAATTTGTTTATTACTCATTTAAGATCTTCACTTGTCTTGTCTTAAGCTGTCCTCTTTTCTTCGACAATGTATAAACTGTTTCTTTTTTTTTGTCTACTCATCGTTGGTTCTGCATTTTCCGTTATCCCAAAATTTCATATACGTCGTTCTATCATGACCTCTAGTGTTCATATTTTTTGTAGTCTTTCTTTCATCTCCTTCCAGCGTTATAATGCACACTGTTCTCTATACACATTTCCTTTAAAATTTACAATTATATTGATTATGTCTCTGTGTGTTTATTTAATTAATAAAGCTGTGTTAGTGGTTATATCACAAACAGAATTAACACTGTTGCACACTACTATAGAAAAATTATTCCGATTAGCACTTTTGAGCTTCACAGCTCATCATCAGATCCGATCTGATCTGAAACTGTCTAAAACAGTAAAAGGGCAGAGAGAGAGAGAGAGAGAGAGAGAGAGAGAGAAAGAGAGAGAGAGAGAGAGAGAGAGAGAAAGAGTAAAATTTTGGATGGAGGAGAAGAGAAGCATGAGGTGACTTAGAACTAGAGCTTGCGTAAGGAGTATTTTAAAATGTGTGGATGGATAAAGCTACGTGAGCTTGCTCTCTAACGTCGTCAGGATTGAGTAGAATTTCAGAATTCACCAGTTTTGATACATGTGACCTGGTGTTATGTAAAAGAATACATCAAATTGCCACTAAAATAGTGCTGTTAATGAAATCGAATTCGTTAAACCTACATCTCATCCCGATATTACTGCTTTTTGTTGATTACACTAGAGCAAATTAAATCATGATTATAAAGATGTAAAAGCACAACGGATGCTCTGCGGAAGTGAATAGGGCAGTGGATGTTGGTAATAATATGTGAAGATAAAGAAAGTTTGAGAAAGTGCTGCAAGGAATTAGTAAGTAATGATATTTGATTAGGAGCGTAAGGAGAAGGAAAATAAATTGGCTGGGGCTTGGATAAATTAAGACCATCTCATCAAGATGGCCGTCAGAGAATGGTGAATGACGTGAGTAAGAGAAAATAATGGGTAAAGATGGTGGATTCAAATAATATATGAGGAGGATAACCACAGAGAGCCTGACGTTCGACCAAGAAGTATAAAAGATCATGTAAGGATTTATCAAAAATTGATTTCATTTATAAGAGTCGCAGTGATTCGTAAGTTTACAAGGTTTGTCAGTGATTGCCCAAAACTGACGACTGCTTAGTCGTCAACCACAGCTGTAATTACCAGTTAATTGAATTCACTGAGCCCCGGCGAGGAAAGTGTTAACGCAACTGTCCAGCAGTCTGATTAATGGACTTAGTTTGGGACACACAACTGTCAGCACATTGCCTTAACGGCCTCGTGGTTATCTAAGTTTTGGTATAAATTACGGTGAATTATCTGCTGCGATTACGTATAACTTGAGACAAGAGTCTTACGACCGCCTTGGTCAAAATGTATTGGTTCTACAACATTCTACATAAATTTGCAAATGTAATTTCAAAGAAGTAAACGTGGGTTTAAATAAAAAGAGTAAAAATATTAGATCTTTATTTTGTACTGTAACCATTGTTATATTGACTGTTTACACCAATGCTACACAAAGAACCACCTTATGTTGTTTTCGATTTCTCTTGAATACAGTAATTTATTTCAAACCTTCAACATCAAAATTCAATATCCCTCGTAATAATTGCGTCTTCTAGAATTCAAATAATAGAATTTGTTTTTGGGTTTTAGTAAACGGAAAATACAAAAAAATCCTAGTAACTCTAAAGCTAAACATATTAAGATATCTGCTACTGACGAATGTACAATAACCACAACACCTGGTCACTAAGAAAAACTATATAAGCAGAATTTACCTTATTATTTTAATTATATTTAGACTATATTAACTAATTGTATAAATAATAAAGATTGATTTACCTACTGAGAAAATCACGGGAAATGGTTATGTTTCCAATGTAAAAGATTTAGCCTTTTAATTGAGGTCAGTCACAAAATGTTTATCAAGTGAGTTGCTTACTGCTAAGGCGTTTTAATGTGTTTTCACTTGAAGTACATAACTTAAATCCTCCCAGCTTACTGAAGAAAGTGATGAATGGGCGTATCATGAATTTTGTTTCCAATTTGTAGACGTGTTCTTTAATTTACTGTTTATTTTCAAAACTGTTACAGCGACTATACATCCAGTACTTCTCGACTTCCAGTGACTAGGAATTAATCTCAACGCGTCATCCAGAAAGCGGTAGATTTTTATCGAACCTCGGGGGAGGAGGTATAGAATAAATAGAAGCGGCCAGTGCAGGACAAGTTGCAATTTGTATCTGCAATATTAATGTCCGTTAACGCAGTCGTTGTTATCGTGATTTGCGATTTAATGTAAAATGATCACTATGAAGGCCTATTATACTAAATTCGACAATTTTATAAAATGGATATTTGTTGTCTGTTACATTACTGTGAATTAGACAAAGTTTAGCTGAAAGAATCTTTGCCATTGCTTACTTTTATTTTTGAAATTAGTAACTTCATCATGTGTCAATTATTCTGTTTCTATTTCTTTTATGAATTTGCTAACTGCTATAATTTTTTTTTTTTATTGTTCGACTAAGCTTTTCGTCATTACTGACATCTTCAGGTCTTAAACAACCTGACCTGTTGTTTAGGTTGTTGTTAGGTTGTTTAAGACCTGAAGATGTCAGTAATGACGAAAAGCTTAGTCGAACAATAAAAAAAATTATAGCAGTTAGCAAATTCATAAAAGAAATAGTAAGTATGGATGCTAATTTAAACAATACGAAGAATATTCTGTTTCTGTTGTACAACAATATGATTAGCGCGACAGTCGTAAGAATTATATTTATCTCAGTATTTATATAACTTCGTATAAAGAATACTTCACATTATTCTCTTATTTCTGAATTATCTACATTTCATTTCTAATACCAGAACGACTTAATACTTTTTGCAACGATTTCACCGAACTAAGGAATGTTTTCCTCTTGATCTCTCCTTTTTCAATGCCCACAATTTTAATTTTAAACAAGCATCTATGGAACGACTACCGACAACCTACTCCCAGGCTAAAGACACAAATAACCCCATTAACCATGTACAAAAACATCGCCGAAAAATACGATATTGCCCTCACAGAAACAGCGCCGCTGAATACCCATCAGGACTTCTTCAGTCTCATACCCCAAGCCAGCTACCATCTTAAGAACCACTCAGCACCTAAACATGCATCCACAGATTTAGAACTAAAGCAATCAGCTTTGCAAACCATCCACGAAAATTATCCCGAGCAAGAGTGGATCCATGTCTACACTGACGGCTCATCAATTCCGGGCAATGGAAAAACAGGAGCTGGGTACTATAGCCGCCTTGTCCAAGGACACTTAGCCTTGGGCAGCCTCCTTAGTAACTACGATGGGGAAATCGAAGCAGTTCACGCTGCTGTTGATGAACTGGAAAAAATCACTCCCCCTTAAAAAGCCGTGCTCCTAGTCGACTCGCAGGCCGCAATACGCAGTCTATCACGGAACTCTCAAACCGACTGCCAAAGGACTATCGACTGTAGAAGGAAACTGGAGACCCTGGCGAGCCGAGGGTGGATCCTAAAACTCCAATGGATACCCAGTCATGTCAACATCTGGGGCAACGAGGAGGCCGATAAACTGGCCAAGCAAGGCACAACCCTACTCCAGCCTACCCGCCCGTCCCTACAATCTTCCAAAGCTCAAATAAACTCCGCCGTCAGCATATGGAATAAGCGAAGACTGTCTGAGGCGGCCGCCGGTAAAAAATGGGAAAGCCTCGTCACCGACGGTCCAGTCAACCCCAACCTCCCTCGTGCAGTGTGTGTCGCCAACTTCCGACTAAAAACCGGACACGACTATCTCGCTTCACATCTGCACCGCCCCCACGCGCTACCAACCCCTGAGTGCCAGCTGTGCGGCCACGCGACGATGGACGCCGACCATCTGAGAGACTGCCCGGCCTTGGACCACACCCCGTCCAACGAGGACACCGAGATCGCCGAAGCCCGACGCTACTGGCCAGCGCGTCGCCTAATGGCTCAACAGCCAAGGGTGGGCGTTGGCTAGTAAGTAATTTTGAACAGTAGATTAGTTAACGCAAATATTTGACATTTTACTGTGATTGGTCTGTAAGCAGCAATGCTTTAAAGTCATCGAAACTACGTCACTACTAATGTAGTAAAATTAGAAGACTGACTATCGGTTATACTACTATACCTAATTTGAAATTAAAATTAAATTTTGTCAGTAAATAAACGCAACAAAACAATTGTTGAGTGTTAACACTTTAAAATTTAAAACAATATTTTTTGGTACAATAAACCGATCTCTCATTTTTTCCGACAGAACCATGGCTGAGCAAGAAGTGCGTACGGCGTACGAAAAAGAAAAAATAGTTTAAACGTATTAATAAAAAAGAAAATAAATTTTCTCTGTATCCTCTTTATTCCCTTAATAAAAAAGAGAAAAAAACACTCAAATCAACCTATCAGAAAATTTGTATTACCTGCATATTGTAGTCTTAGACTGAAGAACTTAATTAACAAATAAATATCTGTTATTTGAACGAAAGCGTGCCACGGTTTCTACATTTAAGGCAACGTGTTAGCTAAATTACTACCAGAGCGTTATCAGCGACCTATATCTTCCTTCAGGACTGCTGAACTTTGCCACGTAACCAACACGTTATAAATTTGTTACCAATGATTTATCTGTGCTAGGATTTCCTACGGGATTTTTGTACCGTGAAACAATTTCTTCAGAGCAGAGACGGCAACATTTTATCATTGAATCTATAAAATTGATTATGTTTTCAACTTTGTGCAATGTTCAATTAAATCAAATTTATATTGTTTACATGTTTGTTTTTCCTACATAGTGAATTTTATTAGGTAATAAAATTTACTTATACTCGTAAACACTGTACAGGAGCTCATTGTATGTAATAAGAGCTCGTGTGTGTGTGTGTGTGTGTGTGTGTGTGTGTGTATAGTAATCGATTACGATAAGTAATAATTGTCATATATTACATGTAAATCTATCAGTGTCAGTTTATGTCCGCAAGCTCATGTTGTATCCGCAGTTAATTTGTGATGTATATACTTGATATATCACAAGGTGTGTATGGAGTCCTGAAACGAAACACCATTTATTTTTTTTCCATTGACAGCAGTTTTAAAATTTTCACTACCTCAATTAGAGCTAAGGTCTTATCTTGCACCTTGGAATCCAAAACGTTTCCTGCGTTCCCCTGTGTTAGGAGTTATGTAGAAATTTTAAATTCTTATCTCACCATAAAAATTATTTTCAGAATAGTGTTGCTGACTAAAGGAGCTGTAAAATTTGTTGAGCTTCAAGTGTAAGTAGTAAAACAATTGTAACCACCAATATGCAGCTACAATAAACAGAATGACAATACTTTTCAGTAATATTTTCTCGGAATAAAACTTAAGTTATATAATATTACAAATAATTTACTAAGATTGACAAACGGGAAATACGATTTTTATATCTTCATAACACAAATAATTGCGTTCTAAGTATAAACACGTTGCGTAATAACCTGAAATCCTACTTTATTATAGCATTTTCTGATACAACAGATCTACCAAGGGTGAAACGTCAACCATAAATTTAGTAACACCTGTACATTCAAAGTCTTAAAAATTATGCTTAATTAATATTGTCACAAAATTTTGTTTAAAAATTACAAATTTTTCGTTAATTTGAAATCTTTATTTTATTATGTAAGGAGAGCAAATCGTTTAAAAATTTAATGTTTTTGACAATTATACATAGAAACACGTTTTCGTGATTTAATATTAATATCAAACAATCCTGTTCATAAAAAGTTTGTACCCTCATTATAAAGTAAACATCATTTAGTGTGTGGTTTTCATAATCTATTATACGTATCTTATTAGACAGAAGCAGTAGCATACAATTAAATAGTATAATTATATTTATAAGGCACTGGGAACTACAATATTAACCTTACCGCAAATGTTGTTAATCGTTTTTACTTTTAGTGGGTTGGTGTTGGAAAAAATACATATCAATATTTAAAACCATTATCCTTTATTTCGACGCCAAAGAAATAATTGTAAATAAAATAATCTGGGTACCATATTTATCAGCGTGATAAAAAAAAACCTCCGCTCAACAATCCCTGAAAGGGACCAAGGAGTACCGCACGGCTGTTGTGTGCAATGTGACGCTTGCATGGCTAGTACAACGCGCCACCAGCCGCTAGTTGCGGTATTCACAGCCAAATCAGCGTGATAAGGCCTGAGTAATCAATTTTATTATTACTATTCTAGCTACGCAAAGAACCAATCATTTTTTTGGAACCAAAGATTACAAAATTGATTTAATTCTCATCTTCCACGATTGAGTAGTCAATTTTTTTTTATAATTTGTCACGATACTTAAAATGATACAATTACATATATTCGTACTAAGTGCAGACACGTACGCTAATAATTATGCTTTTGAAAACTAATAATATATTTATTATTATTAATAATTGGTGTAATTCTCATCTTCCACGATTGAGTAGTCAATTTTTTTTTTAATAATTTGTCACGATACTTAAAATGATACAATTACATATATTCGTACTAAGTGCAGACACGTACGCTAATAATTGTGCTTTTGAAAACTAATAATATATTTGTAAACATAGGTAAATAGTGCAGTCAAAGGAGTAGACAACAACGCAAGTATAAATGATAGAAAACAATTATCAGGATATATAAGGGTAGTATGTTAGGAACAGATTACATATTATCTCAGATAACGTACATATAATTACTATAGGAAAGGTTCTAAGGGTGTTTCAACAAAGCCAATAACTTTGTAATCGATTGTTACGTACTCTTTAATAATACCCAAACAGGTAGAATAACTTTAATAATCCTATAGTATAATACACCATAAATTGTAACACAATACAATTCAAACTCCGGTAAACTATTAGGGAAGCTGGTATACTGTAGATAAGCTACATTATTTGAAGTAGTAAGTAGTAACTACATTTAGTTTTGCAATTAGAACATACTGTTACGTTTACGGGAGCGGGGCAGTCTAAACCGACTTAACGAAATAAGAAGAAAGTGCACTCAGAAATCAGTTACTAAAACACTTGATTTTTATGCAATGCACCTAAATACGATTTTGGAGATGTTGGCACTGAAAAGTGAAATTTTAAATGGAAACATTGTGGAAGGCTTTCAGAATCGCCAACGTAAGAAATTTGCCACGAAATTGTGAATAGTAGAAAGTAATTAGTAAACTGTTTCTGAACTCGTTATCCGGTTAATTTTAATTACCGAATTTCAGTATTTAATCCCACTGAGGAAGAGGAACATCACTTCAAAACGTTTGGGAAATATAAATGAAAGTAAGTTCAATTGTGAAAGTTTATATATATAATAATATTTATAAAGTGAACGAAGAGGATGAATCAACAAGATAATTCAAATAATAATCGTTAAGTCATGCAGAACGTGGGAAAACGAATGTATTGTTATATTAAGCCCAATGAGAAGATTTTCCAAACATATAGCGTAACTGATGCCGTAGTCATTTAATGGCAAGCTTAGCAGAGCTACTAACGCGTTAATTTTAGATAAAATCTGATGTCGGTAAAAGAATAGACAAATCAAAACCACACCTACGCCTATAACATTGATGTTTGCGACTGTTGTAAGTTTTTCTAACCTTGAACAGTTTTCCACATTCCTGCTAGCGTACTATTCAATCATAAAAAATATAAACGATAGGGTTGACAAGAATGAAGATAGCATACTTACTAGAGTAAAGGTAGTTTTTATACGTATTCTAATGATGCATTACAATTAATGAGTGAGAAGTCAAAATTTTAGTAGGAGCAAGAAATTATAATTATATGGCATTCAAAAGATAAAAAATCCATAGGTATCCATCTTCGACTTTTATCCACAGTTAAAAAAAGTCGTAATGGCTAGATTTGGCCACCGAAATAGTTTTATTTCATAACTTGTAATAGTTAAGGTAAACATTAAAAATTTAATTAAGAAAGTTGTGTTAGTGGTTATAATCACAAACAGAATTATCACTGTTGCACACCACTATAGAAACATTATTCCGATTATTTCTTCTATAAACTTTAATTTCTGTAAATTTCTATAAATTCCAATTTTTCTATAGTGGTATGTAACTGTGTTAGTTCTATTTATAAACATTAAAGTTATGAACGTCGATGCTACAAGTTCCTAATATTTGGATTAAAATGAATCACGACAGAAATCTTTTAAGTTGCAAAAAAAATGTTGGTGAAATTCAATGTTACAATGTTAGTGTGGATGCAATTCGAAACAAAAGTACAAACAAAACTATAACAAAAATAACAAGGGGAAAATTGACAAAAGTATTGACAAACAAACCACTTGAGAAACAAAAAAAGCAACTATCACTAATACGTTGCAATTAGTGGCGCCTGACTTTAGCATTGACACACTCAGGTCACAAATGAAACACACTGTTTTAGATTCAATAAAAGTATGGACTAAGAAAAGTTTTAATACGCATTCAAAAATTCTATTTTCAGAATGTTTGGGTGTAGCATTGCACTATCTTTATCGTCTTCTATATTTTCCCTCAAACAGCAGCGTAGTGTAAATGTTGTAAAGGGAGCACCAAATGTTTGATGCGATACGGGGGGTATAGACATGGAAAAATCGTTTTCCTTTTTAGGCCACTCTGTCCAACAATTTACTCGTGATGCTATGAAATATTGTTATCTTCCTATTGGAATTTCTTCCAACTCTTTATCTGAAAAAGTCGATGCCTGTATTTCAGTTCCCAGTTGCCCTCGCTAGTCATGGTTTATTTACACAAACGAGTGGTATGTTAAAGTAATTTATCTAAACGTGGCAAACGTTTATCAGTAATGTTGGGTAATTTTTGTTACACACATTTTGTACTTGTTAGCTGTACACAATTACAAGTCATTCCTTTCTACAATTATGATTTTGTTCATGAAAATCTTACATCAGCGTACGAATATTCAGAACTAAGGTACACGCATATACACAAAAAACAATTGTACATTCCAAATATGTCATAACTGCATAGAAAAGTCAGAACTCTTTCACAACAAGAGGGTACAGATAATATACACTGAAACATAATCAATACAAACAACATACAACAAAGAGAAATTCTGACGCGTGCGTTTGACACCACTCAGAAACAGACTACCAGACTTGATGAAAGAAAAATCATAAAATGACACATAATTGTCTCTAGTTTATACGAAACTTTTGTATTGATTGTTTCAACATTTAATTTATGATTTTTGAGGTAGGGAAGGCCGAAAGAACTGACCCTATGTTCAGATCACGCTTATATTTATTGCCATAAATCCATGACCTGTTGCGGCCGCTAGTCATTGGGCAGACCACACAACTCAAACACCAGAGAGAATGAGTCTGTATTTTTTAGCACGTGCAGTGACGAGCTCACGGTGAGAAGTATGTTTGTCAGGGTACACGTGAAAGTGTGGCATTTGTGGCATTTGGCATACTCATATCTCAGCGTATGCGATGTTTTAGATTTGAGAACATGTTTGGATTGACTCTACCACTTTGTTCTGAACCCACAGTATAGCATGATGAATAAACAGCATGTAAAACGTGATAGGTTTATTCCGCTTTGCTTCTACGCATCAATGCAGAATTAATGCTTTTATAAAACTGATGTAAAAGTAAATAATTGCTTACCGAATCCGACGAGTGACTTATTCTTGTAATCGCTTAACTTGACGCGTTTCGAGGCATATGCCCATCTTCAGAATATTTCTCTTTAAAGAACGTCAGACATTACAGTTAAAGTTAAGCGATTACAAGAATAAGTCACTCGATGGATTCGGTAAGCAATTATTTATTTAATACAAGTGACTTGGATACTTTAAAAATGAATATGACGTAAAACGTAGGTCATTAAGTAAAATTTATTAGGTAAGCCTATCTTAATTTGAGGTTATGGGTACAATGTGATGCAAAATGTGAAACGTAGAAGACAAAATAAGATACACAAGGCAAAGAAACAATTGACAAGTTTGATTAAGCAGAACATAATGAAAGCGAGTTATAGGACATTTTCTACATGAAACAATACTGTTTAATTTATTCTGCCAACAAGAACATGATTTAAAACAATATATATCATAGCTCGTTATTACTATCAAAGCAAAATTAGATTATTACAGAATGTTTTAAGCCGTGAATTGTATGGTAGATTATTATGTTAATTAAAAAATGATTGATGTGTTCAAAACTTATTTTACTGACTCTGATGTGGTTTGTTTTCCGATGCGACCACTACTGCAAAGACATAAAATTCTTACTATAAATTTGATTACACTGTAATCGTGTATCTACACATCATGTAGTATAACATATTGGAGATAACCATAAATTTAACTTTAGATCGCTGGTTTAAATTGGCTATTTCACTGAGGAAAGTACACGTTTATAACACTCTCACGTTTTGTAAAAGTGTGCGTAATAACGTAGATTTTACAAATAAATTCCACAAATAACTTATTACAAATAAATTATTTGATGATCAATAATTTAATTACGTTAGTAATGTTGCAATTATAGAGTAAATTTAATTATAGATGGTAGTAGAGAAAATCAGGCGCAACTTACAATTGACAGTTCACTATTAAATTTGATTTAAATCGTGAACAAATTGATCAACAGTTGCAGAGTTTTTACGGGTATGAAAATTAACACTTGATTAGCTCTACAAAATCAAAGCAGGATGAGCAAGCTACAGATAACCTACATACGTCACGGACGTTATTGTGTATATGCACATAGACAAATTACCTTCTCGCCTTCTTTTGGTTTTAATTATTTAAACCTAAAACTATAACTTGCGCTGTAGTAGTATCAGAATTTTGTTGGACCGTAGCCGTGACTATTATTTGTCCACTATCGATGACCGACATTAGAAAATTAATGCACGTACCTGGCACTCACAGAAGCAACGAGGTCAGCATGGACAGCACACGGGAGACACCCACAGGATAATAAAAAGTAGGTCAGGAGCATTAAATTGATCGTTTAAAATTGATTGTTTAAAGAGGAATTGTTTTTGTACTGCCAAGATTGCAATTGCAAATGTTACGTGTGGATACTGAAATGTGGTAAAGTAATTTTTTTTAATTAGAAGTAAGAATAATTAATAAATAATAGAATAAGAATAAGAACATAAATAAATAAATTTCACAATGTGAAACGTATGTAATATTATGAGTATAATATGGTCAATTGCAGAAAATTAATTTGTGATTAATCGAGTTTGATTAATTAATTATTTCATTCATAATCAAGAAATAAAATGCAAATATAGTGTTTAAACTTTATTAGAACACATTTAGTTAAAAATGTAACTTATGAATATTTCTATGTTATATACTCTTTTATGTTCTAATATACTGAAATGTTTCTTTGTATTTACTAGTTAAAATTTTTTTTTTGTAATATGTGTCCAAAGCATAGATGCAATGTTACAATATTTTAAAGTTGATTCAATTTATTTCCCTTGGCTGCAATTTTGTTAAATACCACAATATAAATCAATATTTTTATTAAATGATTTTTTTTAGAAAATTTAATAATTCATGTTTTTTTGTTCTACTCTATATTTTTATTTAATTTTAAGCGTAGCGTAGAGGTTGGTCGTAGCCCGACTAACTTCAGATTCTCCAATATTGAGAGATATGTACTGTGATAAAGATACGTTCAACTAAAAACACTCGCTGCATAAAACGCGTCAATATTATATACTCGTGTCACAGCCACGTGTGTAAACGACACTACGTTCATGCGCCTGTTTCGTATCAGGACTGCACGCGTTTCTCAGCTAAATGATTCACTAATGCCTGAGATCCAACAATGTTCAAAAAAACTTTATAAAACATGATCACGCAGCTCTTTTATTGGCGGTTTTCTTTACCAATACAACGCGACTACAGTTTACAATCAGTTTTGCAAATTGGACCTTCAGCGATTGTAGTCAAGTTAGTCAGTCAGTGATTATCCAGATATAGTTAAATTAACGGGGGCCGAGATATAATAAAATTGAATGTTACTCTGTGGAGTATCATAGTTTAGCTAACACTTTAATTACATTACTTGTATTTGTTGGTGCATATTGGATAATTGTAGGGGATAAATAATTAAGTTAATACAAATGAAATTGTTTTATGGAAATTGAAGAAATGGTTTCAACTTTCTCTGGCTGTAGTGATTAACTTCTCAAAAATATCCGCGTAACAAAATAATTTGTAGCAAAATAATTTAAAATCCATTTTTTCAATTTTACTAATTTGTAAAAAATTTAGAAAATTTCGCACTTGTCTTCTAGAAAAAGCTTGCGGATTAATCAGTATAAATATTAAAATTCTGAACGCATATTGAAGGCGCAACATTATTTATTTACACAAAGTCAAACAAGCATAGTGTTCATGTAACCGCTAAAAGTATACAGAATGGTGTTATTTACCTTAGAAAAACTAACTGCTATGGTTCATACTATTACAGAAGGACACTGTGCTATTTTATACAGCAGACACGCGTATACGTCTGACGCGTTAGCAAACTGATTCGTCATCTACAACATTAGAGAGTGTGTACGACAAAGTGGTGAGCAACATTAGTACTAATTGAATTTGTTTCCATTAGGCTCTGTCAGCTTAATGCAGAGATGTCACTTCGTTGACGAGAACTTCTGAAGGATTCTGACTCGGGTGTTTTGAATATCCAACAATTTATGATCCAGTGTAGTCTGAGTAATAAATTGTATAGTAGAAAATAATAATTTAATAATATAAATTAAGTTCAAACTTAATTTATACAGATGTCTTAATTACGTAGTATTTAGATAAATATTATTTAGAAAAATAAACATTATTTTTGAATTTTAATAAACGTCTTTCTGTTACGACCATGACAGTTACTGTAATTAGTTACATGTTACATGTATATCTAAGTTTCCAGTGGATATTTGCATATTCTGTGGTAAACTCTGCAACTCTATTTTATAGTGTCGCGACCCTTCCAAATTAACCCTCTTCATTTTAAGATAACCCAAATCTAATAAGATATTTTGAGGTGATGTCTTTTTATTTTGTCCTTCTTTGTCGTACTTTATTCCATTCTTAACCTTTGAGCTTTTGAATCTGTGAATTAACAAAACATTTTTTATCACCAGTTTTGTCCTTCAAGGTTTGGTTTTGCTGCAAAACTTTCCAAAACTATATGCTGCGTATAAACGCTCTTCTGGTAATCTCATGGTCATGCAGAGTGAGAACAATCAGATTTGTAAAACAGAACGAACACCAACTAACCACGTGTGCTGGCCATTAAAATCTGACGTTTTTTAAATAAAAAAGTAAATAGTAAATTTATTAAAAAGCTTGTATCTGAGCAAAACAAAACAGAACGATTGAATTATCTTGCTTGAAAACAGTGATCATGACAGTTTTCCTCTGGTGAATTACGTTTGGGGTTATGCCACGACAGCATCTGCACTATAGTGTTTAGAAACACAAACATCTGTTAAGTAGCATATAGGGCCTATATGCATTTCTACATTATGTAATTTCTATTTTATTTATCCGGGATACAGAAATTTTCTTTAAGCTTAACTTCAACTGACTCTTTTAAAAGGCCTGTGTTCTTACGCTTCTACATATATAGAAAACAATTAATAGTTGATAGATGCTAGTATTAGTAAAATATACTGTAGGTTACTCCAGTATTTATCAGTATTACTCCATTACAATAGACTAATAGGATTATGAAGTTCTCTTTTTCATTATAGACTATATTATTTTCTCAACATCTAGATTGCCGAATAACGGCTACAGTTTTCCTGGGATATGTTAATGTAATGCATATAACAGTTTAATAAAATATCGGTATGGAGAACCATACATGACTTCCATGTTCTAAGATTTATATTTAAAATCATATTCGAAATGAAATATTTCCATAGAAACTACTTCTTTCTACTTACTGATTCAGCCTTAACCACAGTACTGTGGTCACTAACGTATACCACTCACGTTTTCGCACTCGATTTTCACTCATGATGGCAGTCGATGCCACTGCCGAAAAGTCTGGTTTTGCAGAAAACATTGGACTACGGCTAAACAGCCCGGGAAGGAATTTTAACAAAGAACTACTTCTTTGTTGCCAATAACGTAGTACACATATAAAAAATTCTCCCCTCCCCCCCTTCAACTATAATTTTCATTAATAGAAAATTCCCCCCACCCCGTTCACCTAACCTCTTCATTTATAAATATTTCATCTACGTTTCTACAGTGGATTATTATGAACTTCTTGTCAGGATACGTTATTTATCAAAATTAAGTACTTTACTCTTGTTAAAACATAAAACGTTGCATGTACTCTACCCCTTTCTCTTAACCGATCTTCACCAAAATCAATAGACCTTGAGTCCTCTACAATTCAGGGATGCATGCAAAAAATATTTGATTCTGTTTGAATGTGCGGCAGTTATCGTTCGTCATCGAAACATTTCTCTTGTTACAACATAACATGTTGCAGGTAAACTATCCCTTTCCCTTACCCGATCTTCACCAAAATCAACAAGCCTTGCGATCCGTACAATTCAGGAACGTATGTAAAAAATTATTTGATTTTATTTGAATTTACGGCAGTTATCGTTCGTCATAGAAAAAATTACCCTTCTTAAAACATAAAATGTTGCCGGTAAACTACCCTATTCCCTTAACCGATATTCACCAAAACCACCATGTCTTGATAACTCTACAATTCAGGGCTGTATCCAAAACCTTATTTGATTCTGTTTGAATTTGCAACTTTATCGTTTGCCATAGAAAAAATTACCCTTGATAAAAAAAAACGTTCCTGGTAAACTACCCCTTTCCCTCAACCGATCGTCACCAAAAACAGTAGGTCGTGAGTACTCTACAAATCAGGACTGTATGCAAAAATTTATTTGATTCTCTTTGAATTTGCAGAAGTTATCGTTTGCCACAGAAAAAATTACCTTGATAAGAAAAACGTTGCCGGTAAACTACCCCTTCCCATTAACCGATCTTCACCAAAAACAATACGTCTTGAGTACTCTACAAATCAGGGATGTATGCAAAACCTTATTTGATTGTTTGAATTTGCAGCTGTTATCGTTTGCAATAGAAAAAAATTACCTTGGTAAGATAAACGCTGCAGGTAAACTACCCCTTCCTATTAACCGATCTTTACCAAAACAATACGTCTTGAGTACCATACAAATCAGGGATGTATGCAAAAATTTAGTTGATTTTGTTTGAATTTGCGGCTGTTATCGTTTGCCATAGAAAAAAATCTACAGATGTCTAGATACACAGACACACAGATAGACACACAGACAGACACACACACAGACACTTTTCGAAAAATGACTTTTTTTCATGTTGTGAGTGTAGTACAATCAGAATCTGCAATAATCGCGAACACGATTTTTTTTCCATCACCATACTTCCATTTCCTTAAAGAACATGGAAGTAAAATTACATATATTTAACAATTGTTCCAGTGAAATTCAATTTTTAATCTTTGTTTAATATTACGAGTCACAGTCTATCGAACAGCTGTGTGATTGCCAGTCAGATTTAATCGGTATTATTATGAAGGATGTGATGCTTCACTATCCAAGTGGATCAACAATTTTTTTTTTGCACAATAAATTAAATTTCGTCAATAATAAATCGAATGTTATGATGACAAAGTATAGCGTTTAAGCAAGGAAATCATTCAAAAACAGTTTGCGCCAACAGTCGTTTCTCTCCTTGGAAAGCCTTCCAAAAATATGTTTATCACAGTTGACGTCACCGCAATTGTAACACTCAAAGTCCACTTTGAGAGTTAGTTAGCGAGGTCGGCAGATTACATCTCTACACACATAAAGTACGACACTAATTAATTTACTTCCCGTTTCTTAGTCTTCATCACTACGCTCGTACAAATGCAATTCTATCATTATTTGAGAAAAGAATGTCGGATATTCTGCTGACATGCCTATTCCATCATCATCCCCCTTGGACTATACAGTATCTGTTATGTTACTTTTTGTTGCTTACCTTACATTTCTATCTATATTTGTCACGGTGTGTAACTTTGTTCTGTTACAGCATCGCCACCACTAACTCACCTTGAGAAAATTTTTTCTGATATGATTATGGTGGTTACTTATTCATACTTCCATCCAGTATGCACTGATAAGGGCAAGTAGTCTTTTATATTGTTCTGCTAATTATTACTTTCTTTCTTAAACAGTCAACAAAATATGTTTATTACAAATAGGTTTTGTTTGTTTTTAGAACGAACATAACATAAAGTTAAACTCAGGGCCAGCACATAAATTATATTTACAGACGAATTAGGTCTTTTTGACTTGTTTAGATGAATACAAAAATTCATTAAAAATAGTTTAAGTTGCGATGTTTTCGTTTGAAATTGTATTTGTTTTTGAATTTTTGCTAGTTCAAACTCCCGCCACTACCCCAAGAGCGCTGCTTATCAAGATGGCAGACTGAATGAATATGAGAACAAAATATGCCTTTTGGTTTAAAATTAAATCTAAATGTTAATGTTTTTACATATTTTAAACTTCATGGTACGTTATTTTAAAGAATATTCTGTTTATAATTACACAGTTATATGTAGTATTTGAATATTTCAACTCTGTCACTTATTTTCACTAATGAACTGTATTGTGCTCTGTTGCTTGGCTATAATTTACTTAGTGTATTTCCAAATACGTGTATGTTTATACATTTTATTACGTTTTGGTTACCTGATGTTCATTATTAATGCTGTATTTGGATTATTCTGGCTACTACTTAAACTGTTTGGAACCTTTTTTTTTTGTAATAATTCCTTTACTTCTTATACTTTTCTTAGTATACTGAGTTATTCTTGCTGTTATATTTTCATCCACCAATTTTTTCTACTGTTGTTCTGATATTTAGTTGTAAAATTATAATTTCTCTCTATGACATGTTTTCTGTTTGATGGTTTATCAAGGAATGAAAACTTAATTATTGCATTGTTAGAAACCAGATTTTTTTCTCCCTAGTTTAATGCAATTTTATATTATTTTTACAATTTTTTAATTCCCTGCAGTTATTCTACACTTACAGCTAATTTAAATACAGTTATTTATCAGTAATTTAAAATGTTTTGTGGTTTTACAATTATTAATTTCTTAGACAATTTATTATAATATCTAGTTTTCTATAAAACCTTTGACACATTGATTATTCTGTGTTCTTTTTAATTCTACATTTTGATAATTTCATTCACATTTAATAAATCATAATTAAATGTGAGTTTACAATTTGTACAGATATATTAAAAAGATTAATCTATGGGTTTTTAAATACATGTTATATTTAGACATCACCAGTACTACTACTTTAAATCATTTTACAAAATTCTAATTGGATTTCAATTTGACACCTTTCAAAATCTAATATGGTTGCCACTCTTGTTACTTTTGTCAAAATAAACATTTATAATTTTTACAAATTAGCTTACGTATTTTAGCAGGGTCTATGTATTGTTGAATTTACAGCAATACAGTACATACTGCGTTGTTGTGGTTTTCATAATTTTACAACTCTAAGCATAATTTAACAATTTTATTACTCGTTGCTTATCTTCGTTGACCTAATCAGTCAAATGTTTCTCTTTCTTGCAAAACGGCATTTCTAATCACAAACTCTTCCTATTCGTAGCTCTTGTTGCACTTCACACACTCTATCTAACCGGAACTCTTCATCTCTCCTTCTGCCATCATTCTGATGTTTAAAAAGTATAAGATAAATAAGTATGTTTAATTCCTACTACCTGCACTGTTATTTAATTACCCTTAACATACAATGAATATCGGATTTGTCTTTGAGCATTATGGTCGGTGAATAACGGAGATCGCAAACTTACGTCACCACAACATTTTGCTTTACGCTTAGTTGTTTTGTTTACCGACATTACATAATTTTTATTAAGCTACAGATTTAAGTAACTCACCAGACTAATCATTTATAATGAATTTTTGTATTTAAAATATTTTGAACACAATTTAAGACTTTCGTAAACTTATGAACATGTTTGAACATTTGACACTAAGTTGTAACACATTACATTCATAACAATATAATACGTGTGCATATCACATCAGGAGATTAAAAATAATATCGCCTTTACTAGATATTGAGACAGTTTTCCTTTCTGCAGCGTTCACTTGAAACAAGTTTGCTCTGTATATGTGGGTAAGTATGTGATTTGAAAATAAATACGACTGTAAATACTGATAACAAATTACGTGTATACACAACAAAAATGTAACCTACTGTAAGATGTGAAATTTATTACATTATTTTTTTAATACTATAGTGCTTTCAGTAGGCCTATATTATCGAGCTCAAGTTGTGTACTTCACATATTATGATTTTAATTAAATGATGTAAAGGATCAAAGACAATAATTACTAGCAAATTAAGCGTTATTAAGCATTACGTTTATAAATTTTGTTGTTTTTTCAGGAAGTTGATATTTACATAATTTTGTAAAAAGTTATTTGTATTATTTGCTACAACTATATCATTTCAGAAATTACGGTTTACAGAAAATTCAGCATAAAATATTAGACACGTATGAGATGTGGAAACCATTTAATAAAACCCCAGCTTTATGCAGCAAATGTCAGCGTATGTGTATTACAATGTAGGTCAGCTACTGAATCACTGGTCAGAGGACTGCAAACAAATTGCATTTCATAATTTTAGACCAATAGTATATGTCAAATAAATTTTAAAGTATCTATACAGTTAACGTTTTAAAACAACAATTATTGTAAAATTTGTCTTTTAAAATAATTTTAAAATATACAGCGTTTGTTGGCACAATAATTGAGTTAAAATTGCATTCTGCATGTAGAAAATGTTTAGTCTGCAAAACGTTAGTAATTGCTGTACAAAACTGTGAAAACAGGCTATGTAATATCGGTTTGGAAAAGGACTTACAATAGATGATTGCTGTTACGTTAAAATATTTAACAACAATTATAAGCAATTTAATAGACAGTAGTGTTTATGTACTTTAAATCATTTCTCAATTGTACTCATTTTATAATTATTACTCTGTTTTGTAATGAGTTCTCTTTGTATTGTATATTATATGCCTGTGTTCCATCTGTATTTGTTGTAGATGTACAATTTTTATAATACCATGCTCGTTAGGTTGAATTCCCAAGTTTTATTCTTACCCTATTGTGACATTTCAAAAATTTTACAATAAGGTAATTAAAAACTAAATTAAATGTTGTAATTTTAGAGAAGGAATTTTATAATTTTATAAAAAGTGCTACCCATTGCAAACTCTTCTTGTAATCATTGTACTAAAATGACAGGAGTTTAAAGGAGATATGGTCTAAAATTTACAATAGAAAAGGATGTGAAATACAACACTTAGGCTACTACTTTGAACGTCGGGTAATATTTCTCTGGATCACTGACAATTTATTCTGCATACTGCAAACCGAAAACTTACCAGTATTAAGTAGAATATATGCGTCTATATCGTTAACAGTAAATAATTGTTTACAGAATTTCTAGTTCTTGTTTTTAACAATAAAATTAGATTTAAAAAATGTTCAATAATAATTAAGAGACAATTTACAACATGCATATGAACAGGATTACAAGGAATTACTTTATAACGCAAATTCTCAACATTTTACGAAAATGTTTATAGTTTACATTGGAAAAAATTCATATTTAAAACATAAATAGCAGTTTAGTATTGCTTTCCTTTATTTTATTTCTTTCTTTGCATATTAATTTTAATAATATAGGCTGTAAGAATTTTGAACGTTTCGCAGTAAAATTGGAGAAAACCGCGTAAAATATTCTTTCTAAAAAAATCCGTTGTCAGACATCGAGTAAGATTTCAATAATAATATTAGGATTTCCAACGGCACTTTTCAACGTAGACTTAGAAAATACAGCCCACACGACCTACACTTCGAAGACCCTACGGTAATTTGTTATACAATGAAAAACACAGTCACCAGACCCTCGCAAAGTACTCTGAGACCTTCCTCAACTGGGAAGCTCAAAAATCAAAAATCGCCTTCGTTAAAAGAAAAATTACTAAACCAACCCAGACTGCACACACAAAACAAGAAATCGATCATATCACGCATTCACTTAGTAACAACAAATCAAGGCTACGAGTCGATAATCACCGATCTTTGGATGCAGAAGACAATAAAACTGAGATCATTTATAAAATTTGTGAGGCTGAGAAATTTTCAAGTTGTTCCTCTTCAGCCTAAATAATATCTTTTCATTAAACAGGCGATAAAACAGACATCAACAATGCCATGTTATCTTACTCGTTTGAGTAACTTACAAGAGTCTATCAAAAGCCCTTCAGAGTAGGACAGAGGAACAACTCGATCTACAACTGAGAGAATACCAGGGAGAGTTTAGCACAAGACGCGGTTAAAGTATGAAACGGCATCCCAGTTAACCAAAGGAATCTACAATACACGCTGTGTCCTTCAAACAAAGGAGGTCACCACTACTACACAGTAACTGGACCGGAAGCATCGAAGACCCATAGACAGTGGAATGCTTGGGTTAATTAATAGAAAAGGCATGGCCAAGAAAGCAGAAGCCAAGTAAAAAGAGATCTCGATAGAAATCATGAGCCCCTTCAAAGGAAACAAAGTGCACAGTAGACAGCACAACCACAAACTCTACACACGTATAGGGAAGTAACGGACATAATTCGGAAAAGAAAGAATGTCATCTGTGGTCACACGACACGAAACAACCAAGAGAAATTTATCAAACGGAACTTTTCCCACTTTTTATGTAAGGAAACCAACGAAGTTAGTTTTCATAGGTGGAAAGGATCTACAAAAATTGTGGATTACGCGTAACGACATTCAGGAACGTTATCCTCTTAAAAACAAACTTGGAAGAAACGGTGTTTGTAGGAAAACCCCAAGTTGAGAATAAAAGAGGCGTGGCTGTAGAAGGAATGAAAGCACGCAGGAAAAGAATGCAGGGCTAAACAGAGTTAAACTCTAGGAACATAAGAGTTAAAATAATGTGGTCTATAACTGTTTAGGTGCGCAAACGCGAATGTTTTGTAGTTAGTATAAACTTGTAACCTTTACTACAAACAAACAATAAAAACCAACACTTGACTTGAGTTTTCGGTGTAATGTCGTATGACGTTAATATACTAATCTGTAATTAACAGTATACATTAGGCTTGTCTACGTCCATGTAAGTCAATAACTATGTAGTCCATAAAACAACGTACTTTTGTTAACGCTCTTACCGAATACGCGTCTCAAATTGTTATTCCTTATAAAATAGAACGAACTCATAATCTTAAGTTTCCTGTTTCATATCCTTCGAAATTTGTTCTGCGTATAAGCACCGAGTATCTTTAAACATAAAGAACACTCATATGCATAAACAATTAAGAAGTGTATTCATTATAAATATTATTATTATTATAAATGTAATTCTTAGTTATTGTTTTCTATCAAAAGAAACTATTGCGTAACAAAAAAAAACAGACAGCTGAATGCAGTCACCATCTCTAGTGTAGTGAAACGATATATATATATAGTAACGGTACATAACCCGGTCCCAATAAGTGATAACTCTTGTAATACCATAAAGGTCAGAAATGGGTAAACTATAACGAGCTCAAAATTAAATTGTATCACTAAACATTATAAACGATTAAAGTGATATACCGTGACAAGTGAGTTATAGTGTACCCAATGAGGTAATAAATGAAGGTGAAGGGAACTTCTTACAGAATTGTGCTGTAGATGTGAGAATTATAAACTGTGATAGTAGACTATGATGCTACTAACTAATTATGTATTTTGTTAAGTTTTGTAGTATTTATATTATGTAGACAACAAAATTTAATACCTAGGTTAATTTTATATTTTTTAAAATACTTGTGTTATAGTATAAGCTAACCCAGGGTTTTGTTTTAAAAAAAAATAAAAGATTTAAGTATCAGATGATAATAAAAATTAAAATAATACTGTATGAGGGAAATGGCAGAAGGAAGTAGTGCAGTGTAGGAATACTATAAGAGATTAATAAATAATATATAAATTCATTTAAAGTTAATAATAATATTAAAGACTTATATACAAAGTTATAAGAAAATAAACAGAACAGTATTATGTAAATCAAATTGGGAAAGAAACCAAGATTAAAAAGAATTATTTTTCTGTAAATAAAAAATAAATTTATAATAATTACAAACTGCCTATATACTAAAAAGTAAATAGCAGAACCAATAAAAAGATATATAAAAATTATGGGTTACTAAGAGTAACGAAAATAACAAGTATTGTTTAATCGAATTTGAAATTTAAACCTGTCCGGTTGACAAAATGATGAGACAAAAATTGTATTAAAATATCCTTTAGAAATCTTGGAAAAGCATAAAATTGTTACAAAATTAAACAACAGTATAAACATTATGTACTACTACCTTAATTATTAAAGTTAACTTGCTATACTCCATAATAAAAGTGAAAAAAACCATTTTTGAACGATTAGTCATCGCCTAGCCGAGTTTTGAGTTTTGACGAGATTGTATGTGACAAACGGTTATGAAATTACAACCAAATACGAACACCACCTGAGAAACGGCTTCACCCAAGTAAGAATTTCAAGAAGAGAGGTAATATAAACATTTCTTTTAATATTCAACGAAGAAAACTCAAACCGAATGGTCGTGTAGTACAGAAACGATTAAAATGTAACCACATGTTTTAATAAAAACAAACGCACTCTGCTCTCTTACGGACATTTCCGGAACTACGTACTAAGCGAAATAAACAAATTTTTGAATATTTTTTCTATATTTGTAAAGGGTAGTATAATTATCCATTTCTGACCATCTCATAACAAAAAGAACTTACCCTTAACCCTGGGGAAAATAACTCAAAGAATTATATGTTGATTGATGTTTAAACAAAAGATAAAATTGTAAAAAATCGCTCAAACAGTATATTTTTTTATGACAATTCCTTGTTACTCAATGAAGTCGATATCATGTACTAGTTAATGGAAATATCGATTGTAATATTTGTATTTTGGCGGAAGGGAAAAAACCAATAATATAAACAATAAATATTATTGAGAAAATGATATTGAATAATAAAAATGTGTTTCCTTTCTTGTAGTGGGTAGTTGTAGTAGGTTTCAGAATAAATAAGAAGAGGACGATCCACCGGGTCGTATTCTGCCACAGTGTCGTCTGGTTACCCTATATTTGGAGACTAGTGTCAAAGTCAGCTGATTCAGTTCACGGCGAATATTTGAAAAATTTAGAAATCGTCTAAACCAAGGGTACACAAACGGTACTTGCTCTCTCTTCAAAATAAGGCTAAACAACTTCCCTACTTGACCCAAATCACACACACTCGATTTCTGCTTTGTTTGAGTAACATTACCAACAACTTTATTTAAACTTCAGTCATTATAATTCATAAGTGGCGACTGCAAAGAGGTGTTCTGACCGATCTGAGACTGTAAAAAAGACGAACGTCACACACCCACTCTAAAGGCGGTGTGTTACAAAAATAGTCGCTTACTACAGTGGGGCTGAATTAACTACAAACCTGTAATTACAATACACTCTTGGAGAGGCGGAAACCTCGGATAAAAGCCGGTACGTTACAGATTGGCGAACCCAACATTGGGGCTTGAATCAGACGGACGTTTCGCTAAATAACCGCTACCACCTCTAAAGGCGGGACGTTACAGATTGGCGCTCAACGTAAAAGAGCTGTAATTAGAAAAGAATTTTGATATATTTAATAAATTAATATACCAAAAAATCTAATTATCGCGGCAGTTATGAGAAAACAAGAAATGCATAATACCAGAGGCAGATCGAATAAGAGGGCAGAAGAAAATGAGAAGGAAGAAGGTGGACAGGAACGAGAGATAGAAATATTTACGGACAGCGAAATGGAACAACCAATGGGTGATAAAGAAGAAACCGAAGTAATCACAGATACGGACAAGGAAATAGTTGAAGAGGATGCCCAAGGGGGCCAACCAGACAAAGCGGTAGCCAGAGAAGAACCTAATTGGCAAGACATGATGAAATTTATGGCTGAACAATTTAGAAAACAGGAGGAAAACTTAAAACAAACCAATGAGGAAAATAAGGAGAATTTTAAGAAACAGGAGGAACAAAATAGACAGACCAATGAGAAAATCGATAGCATTCAGGAAAGTTTAGTGAAACAACTAAATGAAAAAATAGAGACCATTCATGGAAATATCAAACAAACCATGAATAAACAATACAATGAACTGAAAGAAACTGTTGAAGGACAAAGAGAAGAGATGAATGCAAAATTTGAAGAGAATAATGAGAATTTAAAACAAATTGAGGGTAAGATGGAGAACTTCAACAAGGAATTAAGAGAAAATCTAGAGAGTAAAATTGAACGGGTCAGTAATACGCTTAGCCAAAGAGTAGATGAATATAAGGAAGAGGCAGAGAAGAAAGTAATAGAAACCAATCAAAGGTTGGATAAAACAGAAGAAAAGATGGAACTAATTAAAACAGGAATTGACGCACGAATGGAAAAGGAAGAACAAAATAATCAAGTTCGTGTAATGGCCATACGCCAAGAAAACAATGACCAGTTAGATAGTATCAAAGGCAGTCTAAACTGTAAATTTTCGGAGTTTCATAAAACAGTGGAGAATTTAAAAAATCAGTGTAACAGCCAAGCAGAGAAATTAGATAATTTGCAACAAATACAAACCAATTTTCAAGGTGACATCGATAGAATAAGTTCTAGATCTGCATGCAACAGTCATCATGTTTTTCAAGATAGTAAGGAAAGTGTAAACTTTCGGGATTATCGCAGGAACCCACTCGAATTTTTAGGGAGAGTAGACGAAATTTTGAATAGATCAAAGGAGAATCGATGGAATATGATCAAATGTATATTAGACGAATCTTTTAAAAACATCAATGATAATTGGTGGACAGTAATCAGGAACGAGGTGTGTGATTATGGGGGTTTCAAAACAATGTTCAAACTTAAGTACTGGTCGGAGTCAGTACAAAACATTATTAGGGACGATATTTGTCATGGTAGGTATGACCGTACAATGGGACAAACACCTACGGCTTACTTTCTGGGGAAGGTGTGTATAGCAAAGTATTTAGACCCAAAGATCCCGGAAGAGTGTCTAGTGACCAAGATTGCGTATCATTTCGAAGAGAGGATCATCAGTGCCCGATTAAGTGGACAAATAAAGACTATTGGAGGCATGGAAGCGCTACTAGAAAATTATGAGCAGGAATCTTATTATCGGAGAAGTAGATGGAGGTCAGGGAATACTGAGGAGCGGAAGAATGAACCACCAAGAGAGAATCGACATCGAGTAAATTATGTACATGCTAATAACAATTATTTTAATAATAGATATCGAGGAAGATGGCCGAATTATAACAGTCGAAATTACAGACACGATTCTTATCACCGAGAAGAAGGTCCACAAAGGAGTAGGAGTGAAGAGCAACCTAGATTCAGAAATAGTGATGAAGAAAGGAGATCAATAAGCAATATTCAACATAATGAAAATGTTGAATCTAATAATGATAATGATGGAAATAGGGGAAACGGGTACCAGCAGTGAGAAGATGTGATTGCCCGTCACTGCTAGAAACAACAGGGCACAGAATTTACCACAAACCCAATTATAATAATAAATTAAACAAACCAATAACCATTATCAGAAATAATTTTTAAAAAAATATACAGTTAGAGTTAATGGAAGAAAAAGCAATTCAAGAGTCCTCACCAAACAATGACATAGTCTATATACAAATAAAATTAAATGGAGTGTCAGCAGAGTCCATGATTGATACAGGAGCCAATAGTTCAATTATTGATCAATTAGAACTAGATCGTATTACTGAGCTAACTACTGAGAGAATACCTACTTTACCAATTAATAATTTAACAATTGTTGGTGCCACAGGGAAACAAAATAAAACCATCAGGAAACAAGTGTCTTTGAATGTTACCACTAATGGAATAGGAATACCTATGGGATTTTTAGTAGCAAAAGGGGTTCCGTTTAGGGTGTTAATAGGGTGTGATATGCTACGGCGACACACTGCAATTATAAATCTGGCCAGGGGTATAGTAACCTTGAGCACAGAAAATGGTGAGTTAACGGCTGAGATAATTGGTAGGCAAAGTGCCCCTCAGTGTCCGAGCTCATTTTTTGTTAGGGAGGATAATAGATTAACCCTAGGTAAAAACACAGAAGTAACAGAATCAAAGATTTGGCAAGAGAAGATAGAAGAGATAATTGAGTTTCAGAATAGGCAGGCACCGGAAATAATTAGTGTAGAACAAAAACAACAGCTTATAAAAATTTATAATAAATATAAATCAGTATTCTCAGAATCACCAGGAAAAGCAAAAAACTTCTTGTGTGAACTAAAGTTCAAGGAAAATGTAAATTTTAATAAACGATCATACCCTATTGCTCAAGCTTTGAAAGAGGCAGCAAGGAAAGAAATTCAAAGAATGATATTAGAAGACATAATTGAAAGAAGTATTTCTCCGTATACCAGCCCATTGGTAGCTATACCGAAGAAAGATGGTGAAGTCAGACTATGTCTTGATGCTCGGGAGTTGAATAAAATGCTCATTAACGATCGCACGTCTCCAGGTGAGATTGAAGAAATAATGAAAAAATTCTATGGATGCAAGTACATGAGTACTTGGGATGCAGTCTGTGGATATTGGCAAATAGAGTTGCACACTAACAGCAGACAATATGTTGCTTTCATATTCGAAGGACGAAATTATCATTTTAAGCGTTTGCCTTTCGGATTGGTAAATTCTGTGGCCGTGTTCATCCAATGCATGGACCAAAATTTAGGTAAGGAAGTTTTAGATTTTACTACCATATATGTGGATGACATATTAATTACGTCTTGTACTTGGGAGGAGCATTGTAACCGAGTGGAAACAGTGTTAAATAAACTCTTGCAACATAATATAACTTTAAAACTGGATAAATCTAAATTTATCATACATGAACTACCATTTTTAGGGTTCATTTTATCTGCTACTGGAATTAAACCATCTCCTGAAAAAGTAAAGGCAATCCAAGATTTTTCTAAACCAAAAAATTTGAAACAATTACAATCCTTTTTGGGGATATGCAACTATTATAGGAAATTTCAACAGAATTATTCAGAAGTAACAGCCAAATTCCAATGTTTACTTTCAAAGAAAAACAAGTGGAAATGGGAAGAAAGTGAAGATAATACTTTTCAGATAGTAAAAAATAAATTTCTTGACAGCATCATGTTACATCACCCAAATTTTAATAAACGTTTTTTCATAAATTGTGATGCTAGTAACATTAGCCTTGGAAGTGAGCTATATCAGGAAGATGAGGAAAGAAATCATGGGGTCATCAGTTTTGCAAGCAGAGTACTGAGTAGTTGTGAGAGGAATTATACAGTAACGGAAAAGGAACTGGTGAGTGTTGTGTTCTCATGTATAAAATTTCGAACGTTTATATTGGGAGACCCAGTGACCATCAGAACCGATCATAGATCAATTTCGTTTTTAAAAAATTGCAAACTTAACCACGGCCGACTCACCAGATGGGTATTAATACTTCAAGAGTATAATTTAGACTGGGAATATATTCCGGGTAAGAAGAATGTAATAGCAGACCGATTATCACGGATTAATCTAGAAAAAGGAACTTGTGAAATAGAACCAGAAAGTATTGGAAAAATATATTACATTATTAAGATGGCAAAGGAGTTACAAGATATAATTAATAAAATAAAAGTCGATCAACGAAGGGACACTAAATTAACAAAAATTAAGGAACGAATATTACAACATGACCCTATAATAATGAAATTTTTCTGTGTTTATGAAGAGATCCTTTTTATTCGTCCTACCATTAAGGATCAGGTATGGAAGATGTATGTGCCCGAAGCAACAGAAGTAGCCCTGATTAAGGATTATCATGAAAGATATGGTCACATGGGATCACTCAAAGTTATTAAAGCTCTTAGTGCGTAGGCTTTCACGGCCGGTGTCATTACAACTATTTTCTAAAACTTCCGGGCTGAAAGGCCGTGGTCGATTGCTTAAAATGCTGCTAAACGTTTCGGCCGCACCACCGGTGGCCATCTTCAGTAGCAAAAGAAAAGAAATGTGTTCGATAGATGATACGCCGAACACGTCTCCCAATGGACTGGGAACAAGCAACAGTGAGTACCTGCTACGATGCCTCTATTTATAACATTTTGTCCGCTTCAGGTGTATCGCACGGACCAATGAGAAGCCAGCTCGTCATACTCAATTCTGATTGGTCATGGAAAATAGACCATGCCAGACACTATTTAAGGAGATGCTTTCTCCTCGGCGGTTCATAGCGACGGACGCATTCTTATGAATATGGATGGACTCCAGATGCAGGCGAGTGAAGTAACCCCGGACAGAAGACACCACACGGGCTTCATCAAACATTACCCGGTGATCGTCGTGGGACAGAGCGTGTTCAGCAACTGCGGACTTCTCCGGCTGGCCCAGGCGGCAGTATCTCCGATGTTCAGAGAGGCGCGTCCGGACACTACGCTTCGTGGTGCCTATGTAGACCTGGCCACACGTACAAGGAATACTGTACACCCCGCACGACGAGAGTGGATCCCTGGCGTCTTTCACCGGTCGCAGGAACTGTTGGATCTTTTTGGTTGGCTTAAAGATCGTCCTGACGCCCCGCTTACTCAGCAACCTGCCGATGCGATCAGTCACGCCACGGATGTAGGGCAAGACAGCAGAGCCAACAACTTCAGGCAACTCCGACTGGTCCGGCCTACCAGATCTTCTCGGCCGGGCAGCTCTCCTAACCTCCGCAGCAGAATAGCCGTTGGACTGCAGTGCTTTCTCGAGATGCCGAAACTCATCTTCGAGATACTGGGGCTCACAGATTCTTTTTGTCCGGTCTACCAGAGTCTTCAGCACCGCCCTCTTCTGCCTAGGATGATGATTGGAGGTCTTGTGCAGATATCTGTCGGTGTGCGTTGGCTTCCTGTAAACTTTATGTCCCAAGCTGCCATCGGTCCTTTTCAGGACCAACACATCCAGAAAAGCCAATTGATCACCACTCTCGCGCTCCATCGTAAACTGTATGCGCGGGTGTACAGCGTTCAGATGTCCAAGGAAGCGTTCCAACTCTTCATCCCCATGGCTCCAGACCACGAAAGTGTCGTCCACATACCGCAACCAACACTTCACATTTCTTTTCTTTTGCTACTGAAGATGGCCACCGGTGGTGAGGCCGAAACGTTTAGCAGCATTTTAAGCAATCGACCACGGCCTTTCAGCCCGGAAGTTTTAGAAAATAGTTGTTATTAAAGCTCTATCTGAACACTGTTACGTGAAAGCTATAAATAAAAGAGTAAGGGAAATAGTAAAAAACTGTAACATATGCCAGCTAGTAAAAGTAAATAATGATAAGAGAACTGGTGCAATGATTACAATAAAATCTAATAATAAACTTGAAAAGACATTCTTGGATATATGTAGACCTTTTCCCAGAAGTGGAGGGAGACATAAATATAAATATATAATCATAGTATTTGATCATTATACGAAATATACAAAACTCTACGCTATTAGTAGAGCCACAACGAAGAAAATTCTAGAAGTAATCCTTAAAAAATACTTACCTGAGGTGGGAAAACCGGAAACAATTATAACGGATCATAGAACGCAATTTCGTGGAAAAAGGTGGAAAGAAGAATTGAGAAATTGGCAAATAAGGACCTACAAAACATCAGTGTACCACCCTAGTAGCAATCCTGCTGAACGTGTATTAAGGGAAGTTGGCAGAATTCTACGTACATACTGTCACCAAGAACATAAAAACTGGAGCCAGTACATCGAACCAGCAGAGACTTTCCTGAATTGGTCATACCATGACACTATCGGGACTAGCCCTTATCAGGTAATGTTTGATAAACCACCACCAAGAGAAATTACCTCGTTGATAAATTTTCCTCCAGCAGAGAGAGTAAAGTTCGACAAGGTGGAAATGCACAACAGAGTGTTGCATAAAGTGGAACTTCAACAAAAAAGGGATCAAGTAAAAAGGAAAAGATTGGATGCTTACCAGATGGGAGATAAGGTACTAATAAAAAATAGACAACTACCCAGTTATATAGAAGGTATTGCTCGGAAGCTACTGTTACTTTATACTGGACCTTACCTCATAACCCAGGTGAAGGGGAATAATACTTATGAAATTAAAACAATTAGCAATAACAGAATAAAAGGAGTGTACAACCAGTCGGAAATGAAACACTATTACGAAGAAAAAAACAAAGAATATTAGGAGAATTGAAACAATCAACAATTTATTTTAGTAAACGAGTAAAACAAAAATAAATTTGTTCTAGTGGGGGGGCTTTATGTAACGGTACATAACCCGGTCCCAATAAGTGATAACTCTTGTAATACCATAAAGGTCAGAAATGGGTAAACTATAACGAGCTCAAAATTAAATTGTATCACTAAACATTATAAACGATTAAAGTAATATACCGTGACAAGTGAGTTATAGTGTACCCAATGAGGTAATAAATGAAGGTGAAGGGAACTTCTTACAGAATTGTGCTGTAGATGTGAGAATTATAAACTGTGATAGTAGACTATGATGCTACTAACTAATTATGTATTTTGTTAAGTTTTTGTAGTATTTATATTGTGTAGACCACAAAATTTAATACCTAGGTAAATTTTATATTTTTTAAAATACTTGTGTTATAGTATAAGATAACCCAGGGTTTTGTTTTAAAAAAAAATAAAAGATTTAAGTATCAGATGATAATAAAAATTAAAATAATACTGTATGAGGGAAATGGCAGAAGGAAGTAGTGCAGTGTAGGAATACTATAAGAGATTAATAAATAATATATAAATTCATTTAAAATTAATAATAATATTAAAGACTTATATACAAATTTATAAGAAAATAAACAGTACAGTATTATGTAAATCAAATTGGGAAAGAAACCAAGATTAAAAAGAATTATTTTTCTGTAAATAAAAAATAAATTTATAATAATTACAAACTGCCTATATACTAAAAAGTAAATAGCAGAACCAATAAAAAGATATATAAAAATTATGGGTTACTAAGAGTAACGAAAATAACAAGTATTGTTTAATCGAATTTGAAATTTAAACCTGTCCGGTTGACAAAATGATGAGACAAAAATTGTATTAAAATATCCTTTAGAAATCTTGGAAAAGCACAAAATTGTTACAAAATTAAACAACAGTATAAACATTATGTACTACTACCTTAATTATTAAAGTTAACTTGCTATACTCCATAATAAAAGTGAAAAAAACCATTTTTGAACGATTAGGCATCGCCTAGCCGAGTTTTGAGTTTTGACGAGATTGTATGTGACAAACGGTTATGAAATTACAACCAAATACGAACACCACCTGAGAAACGGCTTCACCCAAGTAAGAACTTCAAGAAGAGAGGTAATATAAACATTTCTTTTAATATTCAACGAAGAAAACTGAAACCGAATGGTCGTGTAGTACAGAAACGATTAAAGTGTAACCACATGTTTTAATAAAAACAAACGCACTCTGCTCTCTTACGGACATTTCCGGAACTACGTACTAAGCGAAATAAACAAATTTTTGAATATTTTTTCTATATTTGTAAAGGGTAGTATAATTATCCATTTCTGACCATCTCATAACAAAAAGAACTTACCCTTAACCCTGGGGAAAATAACTCAAAGAATTATATGTTGATTGATGTTTAAACAAAAGATAAAATTGTAAAAAATCGCTCAAACAGTATATTTTTTTATGACAATTCCTTGTTACTCAATGAAGTCGATATCATGTACTAGTTAATGAAAATATCGATTGTAATATTTGTATTTTGGCGGAAGGGAAAAAACCAATAATATAAATAATAAATATTATTGAGAAAATGATATTGAATAATAAAAATGTGTTTCCTTTCTTGTAGTGGGTAGTTGTAGTAGGTTTCAGAATAAATAAGAAGAGGACGATCCACCGGGTCGTATTCTGCCACAGTGTCGTCTGGTTACCCTATATTTGGAGACTAGTGTCAAAGTCAGCTGATTCAGTTCACGGCGAATATTTGAAAAATTTAGAAATCGTCTAAACCAAGGGTACACAAACGGTACTTGCTCTCTCTTCAAAATAAGGCTAAACAACTTCCCTACATGACCCAAATCACACACACTCGATTTCTGCTTTGTTTGAGTAACATTACCAACAACTTTATTTAAACTTCAGTCATTATAATTCATAAGTGGCGACTGCAAAGAGGTGTTCTGACCGATCTGAGACTGTAAAAAAGACGAACGTCACACACCCACTCTAAAGGCGGTGTGTTACAAAAATAGTCGCTTACTACAGTGGGGCTGAATTAACTACAAACCTGTAATTACAATACACTCTTGGAGAGGCGGAAACCTCGGATAAAAGCCGGTACGTTACAGATTGGCGAACCCAACATTGGGGCTTGAATCAGACGGACGTTTCGCTAAATAACCGCTACCACCTCTAAAGGCGGGACGTTACAGATTGGCGCTCAACGTAAAAGAGCTGTAATTAGAAAAGAATTTTGATATATTTAATAAATTAATATACCAAAAAATCTAATTATCGCGGCAGTTATGAGAAAACAAGAAATGCATAATACCAGAGGCAGATCGAATAAGAGGGCAGAAGAAAATGAGAAGGAAGAAGGTGGACAGGAACGAGAGATAGAAATATTTACGGACAGCGAAATGGAACAACCAATGGGTGATAAAGAAGAAACCGAAGTAATCACAGATACGGACAAGGAAATAGTTGAAGAGGATGCCCAAGGGGGCCAACCAGACAAAGCGGTAGCCAGAGAAGAACCTAATTGGCAAGACATGATGAAATTTATGGCTGAACAATTTAGAAAACAGGAGGAAAACTTAAAACAAACCAATGAGGAAAATAAGGAGAATTTTAAGAAACAGGAGGAACAAAATAGACAGACCAATGAGAAAATCGATAGCATTCAGGAAAGTTTAGTGAAACAACTAAATGAAAAAATAGAGACCATTCATGGAAATATCAAACAAACCATGAATAAACAATACAATGAACTGAAAGAAACTGTTGAAGGACAAAGAGAAGAGATGAATGCAAAATTTGAAGAGAATAATGAGAATTTAAAACAAATTGAGGGTAAGATGGAGAACTTCAACAAGGAATTAAGAGAAAATCTAGAGAGTAAAATTGAACGGGTCAGTAATACGCTTAGCCAAAGAGTAGATGAATATAAGGAAGAGGCAGAGAAGAAAGTAATAGAAACCAATCAAAGGTTGGATAAAACAGAAGAAAAGATGGAACTAATTAAAACAGGAATTGACGCCATTATATGCAACGTAACAACATTGCATAAGTGCATAATATTATTTTGTATGTGTACAAATTTACATGTAATTTATGTTTGTGATGCCCCACGTTGGAAGCGACATTATATGCAACGTAATAAATTGCAAATTTAATATAATTTAAATTTGTGGAGCCCCACGATCTTGGAGCGCCAAATTTATGCAACGTTACATATACATAAAATAGGCGTGAGCGGATTGACAAATTACGTAACAACATAACATTTAAATTGGGTTTCAGGTGTATCTGCAATAAGAACTCTAAGTAACTTGAAACGGTAATTAAAATTTATTTGATACTATTAAAAAATGTGCACATGGCACTGACTTCGATTTAAAACATTCGTTATTATTTGTTATTATGCCGTAAGGCTTAAGCTATATACATCCTTACTGACTAAATATTCTATTCTACTAATTATTGTATAAAAGAAAAATCTCATTTTCAGACTACTCAGTCAATTAATGTGTTTCAAAATATCAATATTTAAATCTCTTTTTCTATATTGTAATGTACTCAAAATATTAATAGTTATTGAATTTATCTTTTGTTTCTCAGTACTGTTTTCTCAAATACTAATTGTTTTCATTTAAATGCTTTGTAATCATTTTATATCATATTAATTTGAGCTCTTGTTACGTTAATCGTATTTCTAAAACATCTATGATTTAATTCTACTTTACAAGAAACATTGCTCTTACTTTTAAATAAAATAGGAATGTCTTTAATTGTCTTTGAGTTTTTTGTATGATTAAGATATAAATAAGTTGTTTATCACCTTATTGTCGTCAATCATACTCGATCATTTTGATCCATCGGTATTCGTCCTCGTCTCGCTTCCAGCGTCGGCTGTCTTTCTTCTCCTCTTGTCCAGCGTCGTATCACTCTTTCTCTCTGGAACTCTCCTCTTGTCCAGCGTCGTATCTCTCTCTGGAACTCTCCTCTTGTCCAGCGTCGTATCACTCTCTTGTCTAGTGTCGAATCATTCTCTGGAACTCTCCTCGTGCTGTTTCTGACGTTAATGGATCTTCTTATGTAGTTCTTCTTATGTACTGCTGTTATTAATTAAAATGATTGTCTTTACAACTTAGTTACATAGTTGTACGTAACTGGAAAATTTAAACTGTTTACAAAAAAATAAACACGCCGTGCTGACGGGCATAAGCTCCCGCTGCACCGTGGATGATTTAAGAAAGAGAACCACTGTAGCTTGCGTGTCCTATTTATACCCATGTCTTGGTCGACACCTGCAGTGGTACGAAATCGACATGTTAGAAACTGTCTCTGGATTCAGTTCCCCCACTCTTTGTCAAATTCGCTATTTTTTATATTTCTGCGAATTGCAGAGTCCTGTAAGTATACTCTTATACTTATCTTATAACTATTTTTACAACACATGTTGTAGCATGACAGATAATCCACACAAATACATTACTCAATGATCATTAATAAAGCTCTAAGATATGGAATATCCAGATGAGAATTAATTAAAATGCACTGTTTAATAATATATTCACAAGAAAGGTTGAATAAAGAAAATTTCTGCAAACAATATAATATAATACAAATTTAAAAACCCAGAAGACTAAAATTAATAATAACAAAATTACCCAGGTAAGATAGAAGCAGGCAATTAATATACCCCGTCAAAGAAACCAGACCAGAAGAAACGAAGGCATACACGGCGAAAAACTATTACTGAAGAAGGAAGAATAATTAAAACTACTACTACCGAAGACAGAAGAAAGAAGAATAATTAGAACTAAAGAAGAAAGAAGAATAATTAAAACTACTATTACTGAAGAAAGAAGAACTAATTATAACTACTACTACAGAAGAAGGAAGAATAGTCAAAACTACCACTACTGAAGACAGAAGAAAGAAGAATAATTAAAACTAAAGAAGAAAGAAGACTAATTATAACTACTACTACAGAAGAAGGAAGAATAGTCAAAACTACCACTACTGAAGACAGAAGAAAGAAGAATAATTGGAACTAAAGAAGAAGGAAGAATAATTAAAACTACTACTACTGAAGAATGAAGAAAGAAGAACAATCAAAGATACAGAAGACAGAAGAAAGAAGAATAATTAAAACTACTATTACTGAAGAAAGAAGAACAATCAAAGATACAGAAGACAGAAGAAGGAAGAATAGTCAAAACTACCACTACTGAAGACAGAAGAAAGAAGAATAATTAAAACTAAAGAAGAAAGAAGACTAATTATAACTACTACTACAGAAGAAGGAAGAATAGTCAAAACTACCACTACTGAAGACAGAAGAAAGAAGAATAATTAAAACTAAAGAAGAAAGAAGACTAATTATAACTACTACTACAGAAGAAGGAAGAATAGTCAAAACTACCACTACTGAAGACAGAAGAAAGAAGAATAATTGGAACTAAAGAAGAAAGAAGAATAATAAAAATAAGAACTACAGAAGAAGGAAGAAGGAAGGATAATCCAAAACTACAGAAGAAGGAAGAATAACCAAACTCAAGAAGAAAGAAGAATAATTAAGACGACCCATATAAAACAAAAACCCCATAGGGAAAGAACCCCCAAAAAACCCCAAAATCAATGAATGCCCAAAAAAGAAAGTATAACACATTAAAAAACCATATCACTGTAAAACTGACAAAAACTAAAAGTGTTAGTAGTATTAAATATTAGTGCATTCAAAAAGTTATTATTTAGTTTGTATAGACAAGTCTTCACAGTTCCCCCATGGTTGAATATTTCATATTAAAAGCTAGAAAAAGACTAGTAAATATATTGATAATTCACCATAGACAAGTGCAAGTGATCAAATTATAAATAATAAACTTTAAAAGGGTACATGAGTTGCAGTACATAGTAACAAACTTTAAGTTTTGTGAACAGTGCCTACTTTGATAATGAAGTAGTAATATTACTAAATAAAAGCTACTAAAGCGATAAGAACATTCCATAGAATGGAATATAACTTAGGTAGCTAGGGGTATACTTTAAGAGGGGGTATAAATTTTATAAATGGGGAACTACAGAACAAACTGTTTATGAAGAAGTTTATAGAAGGTGTTAACAATTATATATGGAACCAGGATGTTAGGTTCCTATTACATATAACATTTAGATAAATAAGGGTTAGTCATAAGAAATATTAGTATTATAATTGTTATTTTATTGTTCATGTTAATTTAGGAATGCATTATCTAAAATTAGATATCATTCCAATGTTGTAGAAATACTTTTTATTATGTTATTTGGTGATATACCAAAACAATGTTATTAAGAACACCAGTTTTATATATCTGGGTGTTATATTTTAATTGTATAATCTATAATTACTGTTATGCCAGATCAGAGAACTAATTTGTAATCAAATATATCAGAGTCAGAAGTCAGAGAAGGAAATAAAATAATTACATTAGTAAAACATTCTGCAAATAGCCACAATTCAAATCTAGGCAATATAATAAAGTTAAAATGCAGAATAATTAATAAACCTAATCTTATAAACCAGTCAAACTGACAATATTTAGGCAAGATACACCCAACATATTAAATACTATGTAAATAAGGCTTTCTAAAGATATGGTCATTCTATGAGTAAAATTATTTATTTGTATAATGAAATACCATTTGAAACTGAAATAGGTTCACTAACTTTATCAGAAGGGGAGTCATATACAACTGAATTATATTAAAAAACCATCATTAGTATACTAAATTGCCATAAAATAAGTGAGAATTGACAATTATAACAATTTCAGATTTTATAGAATAATAATTATATTAGGTAAAATGGCTATTATTTACATAGAAGACAGGGAAGTATAAGTTTAGGCCTACCTCCCAAAAAATTATAAGAAATAATTTTCAGATAAAACTTTGTAATACTAACTTAATTACTATCAAAATAAGTAGAATAGAATAGTGAAAACGAATATGTATTTTATATTGCAAACAGTTAACTAATAACGAATTTATTTTATGAACATAGTGTACTATTTTAAAACGTGTCGGAAGTTATGGCAATTTTTAACAATGTCTGAACTATATTATATAGGCTAAGATTTTCATGAGATGATGAAAATACAGACAGTTCATTATTATACCTCGAAGAGAGCACTTCTCGTGAATATTTGTTTGAACCAACCTTTAATGGACGTTATGCTACAACGGAGTTCTGAATCATTTTATGTAAATTAAATTTTTAACTATTTTAATGAAAGTGAAGTGGTGAAGTTGACCCACGAACTACATAACACCTATAAACGAAATCACATATAACCAATTACATTGAAATAACACTGAAATCGCATCAAACACCAAGTGAAAATTCGAGGTTAACTGACACATAAACACCAGTTGATATACTTATTTAACAACATTTTTACACCAAGTGAACGTTTCCATCTAACAACAGTGACAATAAACTATACCCCAGAAGATCATATACCGTAGTGAAGAACATTTAACCAAAGAAGGGACATATTATCTCAACAAGTACGTTGTTTACATTAGAAGCTTTCAACGCGCATGCGTCAGGCGGCCATTCTGATCCCATTCCGTCACCTCAATTAGAGACGACTAGGCTTCTTTCTGGTTTGAACAAAATTATATATAAACTTTCATTATTAATAATTACCAGTATATTGTTTAAATTTAAGACCTTTTTTTTTTGAATTGTAAGTGTTATACTTTCATGTCCCTGACCTTCTCTGGCTTTTTATATAAATAACCGTTCAAAGAACCTGTTTAAATAATACAATTGTAAAACTTCTAATATCGACCGATCCTGAGCGAGAACTCGATATGGCTTGTAACTTCGATTAATTAATCGACCAACCTTATTATTGTATTTAATAAACGTATTTGTCTGTTTTTTGGTAAATTGGAGTTGATTTCTCTTATAAAAGGACATAATCATTAATTAACCAAGAAAAATAGATAATCTTTAAAGGCAGTATATGCGAAACTACAACATTTCAAGAGTAAGAAGAAGAGAGCCGTTTTCGCCTAACTTGAAGTTAATTGGATTATCTTTTTAACAAATTTACCGAACAGAAATTTATTACCAAATTAAACACCTTACTATTATAATTATAATTACGATCCACAACCTCAATTTATTCCTATTATTAAGCACATAAATACCTCGAAAATATTTGTTCCGAAATTATTTTTTTTTTATAAATATAAATTTTAAATTTATATTTTATTTCAATTTGCTACACAGCAAAATACACTTTATTTAATTGATGGTAATAACATCCCAATTACCAATAACAAAGACCAGGAACTTTACCAAATCGACGATTCCCAGAGCGGAACGTCACTACTGAACATACACACCATAAAAATTATCCTGGATAATATTATACCAGAACACTATACAATTACAATTATAGTAGGGTTGTATTACAAAAGCGAAGGTCAACAGTGGGAGCTTAGAAGACAAGAAGGTATTAGCTACGTACTACACATATTATAAATTAAGCTATATTTTGCAATATCGTTTTATTACAAAATCAGCTAGCACAACCAGTGGGACTTACAGGAGAGCACAATCTACATACATCAACCTTTTATTTATTTTATTATACCCACTCAATCACCGTTATATTACATAATTTGGCGAGTCCAACTTGTGGGGCTCGATTACCGCAGAATACCAGAACAAGCAACACTTTATTTATTTTTATATTTAATATTTATCGTAATATTACAAAATGGCGTCCAACTAAAGGGCTGTAATTAGGGGTTGAAAGGCGGTAATTACTTACCCAATTCCTAATTCAGCTTGGCAGCGGTTACCCAGCCAGGGAATCAGGGAAAATAATGCGTCGTGCCACATCAAAGAAGAGAGCGGCGGAGGCCGAGAAAGAACTCGAGATGGAGGATAAGGAGGCGACCCCAGTGGAGGACGTGGAAAAGATACTTGAACGGGTAGAACATCAACAACCAGCACCACCAGAGAAACAACCCGAAGTACCCACTCAAACAGGGGATGTCCATGTCCAAGACCAGGAGATAGATAAAACTAAGACTACAGAAGAAAGTAAAATGGACAAATTATTGGAAATGTTCATGAGAATGGAAGAAAACAGCAAGAAGATGGAAGAAAACTTAAGGAAGGACAACCAAGCAACAAAAGAAGAGTTGAAGAATGATAACCAATCGTTAAAGGAAGAATTGAAGAAGGACAACCAAGCTACCAAGGAAGAATTAAGTAAGAAAATGGATACTACTACAGAAGAAAATAATAAAAGATTAGAAGATTTGAAGAATGATAACCAATCTTTAAGGGAAGAATTGAAGAAGGACAACCAAGAAACAAAAGAAGAATTGGGCCGTAAAATCGAAAGGACCAATAAGAGAATTGAGGAAACCAGTAAAAAGGTGGAAAGGAAAATGGAAGAAAATAAGAAGAATTTGGAAGAAAAGATGGAAGAAACCAATAAGAAAATCGAAAGTGATCATCAACAATTAAGGGAAGAGTTAAGAGAAGATAACCAACTGTTACGGGAAGAATTACGGGAAGTGAACCAGGAGAATCTCGACAAATTAGACGAACGAATGGAGCTATTGAGAAAAGAAATGAACAAGGAACTCATGGAAAACAAGAAATCTATGACCAAAAGGCTGGAAGACGAAACCATAACTATAAATCAACAGATAAGAGAAGTTGATGGAAGATGTCGAATGACGGAAGTGGAGGTACAAGAGTTCAAGGAAGTGGTGAACACAAAGGTCACAAATCTTGAAGAGTCTACTCGCAAGAAGGCGGAAGAAAACCGAAGGGAAAGCCAGGAAGAACTCAGCAAGGTACGAACTCGAATTACCGAAAGATGCGACGGAATGGAGGAAGCAATGACTAACATCACTGGTCAAGTGAGACAGAACCAGGAGGACATGGAAGCAATTCGGAGCCGACCAACCAGCTTTACTAATATCCCAATAAACGAGAACAGAGAATGGCTTAACTTTCGCCAGTATAAAAGGAAGCCAATGGAGTTCTTGGCCCGTATCGAAGAATATATGGCCAAACATAAAAGTAATCGATGGTCCAATAATCGTGAACTATTAGACGAATCGTTCCGTGATATGACAGATAATTGGTGGATGGCGAACAGGAGCGAAATAACCGATTATCCACAGTTCAAAAGTTTGTTTAAGTCTAAGTATTGGTCAGAGACCACCCAGAATTTAATAAGGGACAACATCTGCAATGGCCGATATAGAACTCAGTTTGGCAGTACCATGACTGCGTACTTTCTTGGGAAGGTGTGCCTGGCCAAGCACCTGGAACCAGCCATACCAGAGGAATGCCTGGTGAACAAGCTCTCTTATCATTACGACGAGGAGGTCATAAGAGCTCGAAGAGGTAGTCAGATAAAGACCATACAGGCGATGACGGAGCTATTGGAGAACTATGAGAATGAAGAATACTACAGGCAGAGCCGAAGAAGGAACGAGCGGCCGGAAGTTCGAAATAATCCGTCATCAAACAATAATAGTCAACCGGTCAACAGTGGGTACCAAGGAAATAGATATAACCCGAACTACCATAATCAACATCCCACGAATGGTAACAACAACAATAATAACCATGGAAATATAAACCCAAATAATAACAGAAATAATAACGGGCTCTCCGGAAGTCGAGGTAATTATTACCCGAATAATTATATGAATAGACCAAGAAACAACAATCCTGCAAATCACACCGAGCGATTTGACAATAACAATAGGGGTTACCCTAATCAGAATAACAACAACAATAGGTTCTCCCGACCCCGGGTAAATTTTATACGGGCGGAAGGAAACAACCACCGCCGGTATAACCAGCAACGGTGGAGCAGAGTACGCGAGTACGAAGATCTAAACCGCAGCCGAGAACGGGACCACTCTAGTTATAATCTGCCGAGGCGAAGTACTAGCCTGGATGACCCGGAGCGGCGTACAAATAGAGAACAAACCTACGAACCGAGAACGGAAAGGCTGGAACCAACTCAAGGTTTCCCTACTGATGCCTCTATTGGTCCTTCCAATAACCAAGATGAGGAGAATTTAAACGGGAGGAGGCAGTAATAAACAATAAGGACCTTTTGCTGCTTCTATCGCCTGGGTATGTAAATGAATTGCCGATAGTAAATAATCCCAATAAAATTACAATCATTCGATGTAATTACTTGAAAAATATTAGAAATGAATTACTGGAGGAGGACAACGCCCGCCTCCCTATAATAAATAATGAAATAATATACATTAATGCAGAAGTTGAAGGAACATTCGCACAACTAATGATTGATACCGGTGCGAATGTATCCATAATTAATACAACAGAATTGGAGAGAATCCAAGGAAATTGTGGTAAGTTATTGCCAACCTTACCTATAAATAACATTGCATTAATCGGTGCCACTGGTCGCCAAAACAAGACAATTAGAAAACAAGTATCGTTGAATGTCGTTAGTAAGGGTATAGCTATGAACATGGTCTTCTTAATTGCAGCAGGATTACCTTTCAACATATTAGTGGGATGTGATGTACTGAGAAGGAACTCGGCTATTATTGATTTACGAATGGAGAAGGTATCACTCTTTACCGGAGATATAACCTGGACAGCCGATTTAGTCGGTAGTGAAATAACACTTCCCAGCAGTATCCACCAGCAAATACGTAGTATAAATCATACAAATACTAACACTATTTCCAATAATATAGTATATGAAACTACCGACGAAGATTTATGGTATCAGAAAATACAGGAGATAAGAGATTTCCGAAGCGGAATTAATAGAGAAAAATTACCCAATACTCAAGCGAATCAATTGATACAAATTTATGAGAAGTACCGCTCAGTATTTTCCGATGAGCCAGGCAAGGTTAGAAACTATCAATGTACCCTTCAATTCCGGGATACAGTAGAATTTAATAGGAAGTCCTACCCTATTGCACATTCTCGAAAAGAGGCAGTAAGAGCGGAAATCAATCGTATGATTAATAATGATATAATAGAACATAGCCAATCCCCATACACCAGCCCTATTGTCGCAATTCCCAAGAAAAACGGCGAAGTCCGGCTTTGTTTGGATGCACGGGAAATTAACAAGAAAATCGTTAACGATAGAACCTCGCCCGGTGAGATTGAGGAGATCTTGAAACGCTTCCATGGTACCCAATACTTCAGCACTTGGGATACGGTGTGCGGATACTGGCAGGTAGAGTTGCACCCACGGAGTCGCCAATATCTGGCTTTCATATTCGAAGGGCGCAATTACCAATTCAAAAGATTGCCCTTCGGATTGGTAAACTCAGTTGCCATCTTTGTGACCTGCATGGACCAGATATTGGGACAAGAAGCCCTTCAGTTTACAACAGTGTACGTTGACGACCTCCTTATAACATCTGAAACGTGGGAGGAACACTGTTACCGTGTGGAGCATGTGCTTGAGAAGTTATCTGCCAGTAACGTCACACTGAAGTTGGAAAAATCCAAATTTATCGCCCGAGAAGTGCAATTCCTCGGATTTAACTTAAACGATCAAGGAATCTCACCGTCGGCAGAAAAGGTAGAAGCCATCCAGAAATTCCCGGCACCCAAAAACAGGAAGCAATTGCAGTCATTCCTGGGACTCTGCAATTATTATAGAAAGTTCCAGGAACAATATTCTGAGTTGACCGCGAGGTTCCAACCTCAATTATCATCTAAAAACAAATGGGTATGGTGTAAGGAACAAGAGGGGATTTTCCAACAAATTAAGGACAAATTTCTGGATACGATAATACTTCGCCACCCAAACTTTAAGTTACCGTTCTTCATGAACTGCGATGCCAGCAACATCAGCCTGGGAACAACACTGTATCAGGAGGACGAGAAGGGTCAACCTCAAGTAATTAGCTTCGCAAGCAGATCCTTGAACCACTGCGAAAGGAATTACACGGTAACGGAAAAAGAATTACTGAGTGTGGTATTCGCTTGCGGTAAGTTCCGCACTTACATTTTGGGATACCCTGTGACTGTCCGCACTGACCATAAATCTATTTCATTCTTAAAAAGCTGCAAACTGAACCATGGCAGACTAACGAGGTGGATACTTGCCCTTCAAGAATACCATCTACAATGGGAGTACATCCCTGGTAAGAAAAATATAGTAGCGGACGTATTATCCCGGGTCAATGTGGAGGAACAAACTTTCGAAGGGGAGAAAGAAAGCGTGCTGAAAATATATCATCTTCTTAGCACCAGAGCCGATTTAACAACAATATTAACCAACATGAGTACCCACCAACAAGCGGACCCAAAATTGAGAAACCTCAGACTTCGGCTAGAAGATGGAGATGAAACCGTTACTATATATTACCAGATGAATAAACAAATACTGTTCATTAAAACATCTTTGAAGGAAGAGATCTGGAAGGTAGTGGTCCCGACACAGATCGAAAAGGAATTGATAGTGAATTACCATATACGTTACGGGCATATGGGCGCCCTCAAGGTAATAAAAGCTCTGGAGGAGAGCTGCTATATAAAAAACATCAATAGAAAGGTCCGAATGTATATAAAGAGTTGTAAGATCTGCCAGCTGGTAAAAACTAATAATGAGAAGAAGGAAGGTGTGATGATCCCAATCACTTCCAAAGCGAAATTGGAGAAGGTGTTCCTCGATATCTGCGGACCATTTCCCCGTAGTGGAGGTCGACACCGATATCGGTACCTAACCATCATAATGGACCACTTCACCAAATACATTAAGCTATACCCTACTAACCGAGCGACTACCAGGAAAATTCTGGGGATACTAACTGAACAATATATCCCACACCTGGGGAAACCATCTTCGATCATTACTGATCATGGAACTCAGTTTAAAGGGGTAATTTGGAGGGATACGTTATTGTCAATGGGCATTCGTACATACAAAACCTCGGTCTACCATCCGAGCAGTAATCCGGCAGAGCGGGTGTTGCGAGAAGTGGGGAGGATCCTCAGGACTTATTGTCACCATCAACAAAAAAGGTGGCAAGCCTATTTACAAGCCACGGAGGAATTCCTCAACTTAGCTTACCATCCAGCTATAGGGATAACCCCATATTCTGCTATGTACGAGAAACCACCCCCACGAGAGATCACAGATATCCTCGAGTTCCCCAGTAGCCATGTGTACAGATTTGATAAAGCTAAATTCTTCAACAAGGTGGCAGAAGACCAGTTAAAACGGCAGAATAAATATCAAAAGGCCAGTGGCAAAGTAATAATATATGGGAAGGGAGAAAAAATTTTGTTAAGAAATCGTGAACTTCCCAGCACACTGGAAGGAATAACGAAAAAATTATTACTATTATACACAGGACCATATATAATATCCAATGTGAAAAATAACAATACCTATGAGATAAAGGAGATCGATTCAGACCGGATAAAGGGAGTAACCAGGCATCCATGAAAAAATATTATGAATAATGGAAGGTATAGAAGAAGTAAGTCAAAATTCAAAAAAGAAGTAATGACTACTTACTACCTATTATTTGGGAAATAATTTATGATCAAAACGAAAAAGAATTTTGAATTAAACCACTAAATTCAAAAATGAAGTAATGACTACTTACTGCCTACCATTTAGGAAACAATTTATGAATCAAAGAGAAAATGAATTTTGAATTAAATCATCAAAATTCAAAAACCCAAGTAAAAACAATTTACTACCTTATTTTAAAAACAACTTTTAGAAATGAACAAGGAGAAAAAGAATTTGGATAACACATTACAAACAATTATATATGGGACCAATTCTGAAAAACTTTCCAGAATAAAGAAATGGCAATACAAACCACTGATACCATTTAAATGAATAAACTTATTATGAAGTGAAATTAATGAGAATTTTATGTCAAATAAACAGAGATATTAAACATATGACATTAATAATAAAGAGTGCATTTGGATAAAAAGCAAGAGCAAAATAAAATTTTGAGGAAGAAAGAAAAAACCATATATAAATAAATCCATATGAAAAAGATGATCATACAATAAATGTCAGTTATTAGAAAGACAATTAAAAGAGTAATTGAAACAACATAATACTAGTGGAACGATTCACAAGAATTAAGAAAGGAACAAAAATATAATACAAAATATATGCTACCAATGACCAGAAGGAGATTGTGATAACAGTCAAAACATGACAGAGAATTAAAAACTTTACACTGAATAATAAGTGATGATTATATTATACCAGCTTCCAACCACAAGGAGAAATAAAATGCCAGCAGAGCTAACCATTGAGAAAAATAACTGAGATAGAGATTCACTAAGATAGAAATATTAATAGATCTGTTCGTATACGAAGTGAAATATCCAAAGATATTTAATTTTTTTTTATATAGTCATAAGGTGGACTATTCTTATATAATTTTATTAATGACTGTCTGAGATAAGTCCAGCAGTATTATTATGTATTGGTCAGAGATGATTTACCTCTGTAATCAATAAATGACGTAGTATGGCCAGCAGAGTGAGATGCCTACAGAGCCCCTCTGGACACTGCCCCAGCTAACGTGTTAGGGAATTTTAGGGAATAAATATCCCAAGGATAAAGAAACGAGTTAAGAAGAAAATGGAAAAATAAAAAATAACGAACCTCAGATGACTATTACTATCAGTAAGAATCCAGTTAATAATGAAATATAGATAAGCTCAAAAATATGGGAGAAAAAATTTTAGAAATGTGAAGGAAGTAAGAAAATATAATTTATAATATAATGTCATAAGCAATTATTTCAGACAAACTAAGTATGATCTGAACTAATCACTTCTGGAAGAGAGCAATCTGTAGCATGACAGATAATCCACACAAATACATTACTCAATGATCATTAATAAAGCTCTAAGATATGGAATATCCAGATGAGAATTAATTAAAATGCACTGTTTAATAATATATTCACAAGAAAGGTTGAATAAAGAAAATTTCTGCAAACAATATAATATAATACAAATTTAAAAACCCAGAAGACTAAAATTAATAATAACAAAATTACCCAGGTAAGATAGAAGCAGGCAATTAATATACCCCGTCAAAGAAACCAGACCAGAAGAAACGAAGGCATACACGGCGAAAAACTATTACTGAAGAAGGAAGAATAATTAAAACTACTACTACCGAAGACAGAAGAAAGAAGAATAATTAGAACTAAAGAAGAAAGAAGAATAATTAAAACTACTATTACTGAAGAAAGAAGAACTAATTATAACTACTACTACAGAAGAAGGAAGAATAGTCAAAACTACCACTACTGAAGACAGAAGAAAGAAGAATAATTAAAACTAAAGAAGAAAGAAGACTAATTATAACTACTACTACAGAAGAAGGAAGAATAGTCAAAACTACCACTACTGAAGACAGAAGAAAGAAGAATAATTGGAACTAAAGAAGAAGGAAGAATAATTAAAACTACTACTACTGAAGAATGAAGAAAGAAGAACAATCAAAGATACAGAAGACAGAAGAAAGAAGAATAATTAAAACTACTATTACTGAAGAAAGAAGAACAATCAAAGATACAGAAGACAGAAGAAGGAAGAATAGTCAAAACTACCACTACTGAAGACAGAAGAAAGAAGAATAATTAAAACTAAAGAAGAAAGAAGACTAATTATAACTACTACTACAGAAGAAGGAAGAATAGTCAAAACTACCACTACTGAAGACAGAAGAAAGAAGAATAATTAAAACTAAAGAAGAAAGAAGACTAATTATAACTACTACTACAGAAGAAGGAAGAATAGTCAAAACTACCACTACTGAAGACAGAAGAAAGAAGAATAATTGGAACTAAAGAAGAAAGAAGAATAATAAAAATAAGAACTACAGAAGAAGGAAGAAGGAAGGATAATCCAAAACTACAGAAGAAGGAAGAATAACCAAACTCAAGAAGAAAGAAGAATAATTAAGACGACCCATATAAAACAAAAACCCCATAGGGAAAGAACCCCCAAAAAACCCCAAAATCAATGAATGCCCAAAAAAGAAAGTATAACACATTAAAAAACCATATCACTGTAAAACTGACAAAAACTAAAAGTGTTAGTAGTATTAAATATTAGTGCATTCAAAAAGTTATTATTTAGTTTGTATAGACAAGTCTTCACAGTTCCCCCATGGTTGAATATTTCATATTAAAAGCTAGAAAAAGACTAGTAAATATATTGATAATTCACCATAGACAAGTGCAAGTGATCAAATTATAAATAATAAACTTTAAAAGGGTACATGAGTTGCAGTACATAGTAACAAACTTTAAGTTTTGTGAACAGTGCCTACTTTGATAATGAAGTAGTAATATTACTAAATAAAAGCTACTAAAGCGATAAGAACATTCCATAGAATGGAATATAACTTAGGTAGCTAGGGGTATACTTTAAGAGGGGGTATAAATTTTATAAATGGGGAACTACAGAACAAACTGTTTATGAAGAAGTTTATAGAAGGTGTTAACAATTATATATGGAACCAGGATGTTAGGTTCCTATTACATATAACATTTAGATAAATAAGGGTTAGTCATAAGAAATATTAGTATTATAATTGTTATTTTATTGTTCATGTTAATTTAGGAATGCATTATCTAAAATTAGATATCATTCCAATGTTGTAGAAATACTTTTTATTATGTTATTTGGTGATATACCAAAACAATGTTATTAAAAACACCAGTTTTATATATCTGGGTGTTATATTTTAATTGTATAATCTATAATTACTGTTATGCCAGATCAGAGAACTAATTTGTAATCAAATATATCAGAGTCAGAAGTCAGAGAAGGAAATAAAATAATTACATTAGTAAAACATTCTGCAAATAGCCACAATTCAAATCTAGGCAATATAATAAAGTTAAAATGCAGAATAATTAATAAACCTAATCTTATAAACCAGTCAAACTGACAATATTTAGGCAAGATACACCCAACATATTAAATACTATGTAAATAAGGCTTTCTAAAGATATGGTCATTCTATGAGTAAAATTATTTATTTGTATAATGAAATACCATTTGAAACTGAAATAGGTTCACTAACTTTATCAGAAGGGGAGTCATATACAACTGAATTATATTAAAAAACCATCATTAGTATACTAAATTGCCATAAAATAAGTGAGAATTGACAATTATAACAATTTCAGATTTTATAGAATAATAATTATATTAGGTAAAATGGCTATTATTTACATAGAAGACAGGGAAGTATAAGTTTAGGCCTACCTCCCAAAAAATTATAAGAAATAATTTTCAGATAAAACTTTGTAATACTAACTTAATTACTATCAAAATAAGTAGAATAGAATAGTGAAAACGAATATGTATTTTATATTGCAAACAGTTAACTAATAACGAATTTATTTTATGAACATAGTGTACTATTTTAAAACGTGTCGGAAGTTATGGCAATTTTTAACAATGTCTGAACTATATTATATAGGCTAAGATTTTCATGAGATGATGAAAATACAGACAGTTCATTATTATACCTCGAAGAGAGCACTTCTCGTGAATATTTGTTTGAACCAACCTTTAATGGACGTTATGCTACAACGGAGTTCTGAATCATTTTATGTAAATTAAATTTTTAACTATTTTAATGAAAGTGAAGTGGTGAAGTTGACCCACGAACTACATAACACCTATAAACGAAATCACATATAACCAATTACATTGAAATAACACTGAAATCGCATCAAACACCAAGTGAAAATTCGAGGTTAACTGACACATAAACACCAGTTGATATACTTATTTAACAACATTTTTACACCAAGTGAACGTTTCCATCTAACAACAGTGACAATAAACTATACCCCAGAAGATCATATACCGTAGTGAAGAACATTTAACCAAAGAAGGGACATATTATCTCAACAAGTACGTTGTTTACATTAGAAGCTTTCAACGCGCATGCGTCAGGCGGCCATTCTGATCCCATTCCGTCACCTCAATTAGAGACGACTAGGCTTCTTTCTGGTTTGAACAAAATTATATATAAACTTTCATTATTAATAATTACCAGTATATTGTTTAAATTTAAGACCTTTTTTTTTTTGAATTGTAAGTGTTATACTTTCATGTCCCTGACCTTCTCTGGCTTTTTATATAAATAACCGTTCAAAGAACCTGTTTAAATAATACAATTGTAAAACTTCTAATATCGACCGATCCTGAGCGAGAACTCGATATGGCTTGTAACTTCGATTAATTAATCGACCAACCTTATTATTGTATTTAATAAACGTATTTGTCTGTTTTTTGGTAAATTGGAGTTGATTTCTCTTATAAAAGGACATAATCATTAATTAACCAAGAAAAATAGATAATCTTTAAAGGCAGTATATGCGAAACTACAACATTTCAAGAGTAAGAAGAAGAGAGCCGTTTTCGCCTAACTTGAAGTTAATTGGATTATCTTTTTAACAAATTTACCGAACAGAAATTTATTACCAAATTAAACACCTTACTATTATAATTATAATTACGATCCACAACCTCAATTTATTCCTATTATTAAGCACATAAATACCTCGAAAATATTTGTTCCGAAATTATTTTTTTTTTATAAATATAAATTTTAAATTTATATTTTATTTCAATTTGCTACACAGCAAAATACACTTTATTTAATTGATGGTAATAACATCCCAATTACCAATAACAAAGACCAGGAACTTTACCAAATCGACGATTCCCAGAGCGGAACGTCACTACTGAACATACACACCATAAAAATTATCCTGGATAATATTATACCAGAACACTATACAATTACAATTATAGTAGGGTTGTATTACAAAAGCGAAGGTCAACAGTGGGAGCTTAGAAGACAAGAAGGTATTAGCTACGTACTACACATATTATAAATTAAGCTATATTTTGCAATATCGTTTTATTACAAAATCAGCTAGCACAACCAGTGGGACTTACAGGAGAGCACAATCTACATACATCAACCTTTTATTTATTTTATTATACCCACTCAATCACCGTTATATTACATAATTTGGCGAGTCCAACTTGTGGGGCTCGATTACCGCAGAATACCAGAACAAGCAACACTTTATAAATTTAATTATAATTTGTAATTTCACAGTTATATTACAATGTTCATTGTAATTTTGGACATTGCAACTTAACCCTTTCGATTTGTACACAGTTATTTCACTATTACACTCGTACGGTGTGTCACTTTCGCGTGGTTTTCGTACACAGTATTTAGTAAATTTTATTACATTTTATTGTGCTTTTGGATTTTAATTCTTAATTATAGTTTATGAGTAATTACGGAAAAACAGTAATTGTGCAATTATTCATCTTGGGGTGGCAAACTCGCCTGCACAGACCTGCGTTAACACACACTAGCAAAATATTGGTGTACACACTTTCAGTTACATTTGTGTGTGTGCACGTCGATTCAGGTCGAAACACCTGTTCATATTTTTGTCTGAGCCAAGCTTGCAATCCCTGACATGCTTATTTCTAATATATTATTAATTATTTACAGTTTATTAGGTAAACTTAAATTTTTATATTCCATGCTCAGTACATCACTTATTTGTACTGTCGCAATATATATATATATATATATATATATATATATATATATATTTCAATCACTTTCTGCTACAGTCCGTTTCTTGATGTATATAATACTTTAATTTATAACTAATTTTACCTCAAGATATATTTTTTCCTTTAGGAACATGTTTCGGGAGTTCTTGTTCTCCCATCTTCAGCCTTCGCCATCTTGTTTCTGGTGAAGTATTTGTGTGTTGGCTTCTGGATGTTATTAAGGTAGTTTGTTGGTCTTTGGTCCTTCAAAGTAGTATTATTGTGTGTGGTTGTGGTATCTGTTTTTGTATTTTGTGTATTTTCGATGTTGAGTGCTTTGAATATTGTGTCATGTTTTGTATTGATTTGTATTTGTTCTGGTATTAATTTGTTTTGTGTTTTATGTTTGTAAATCTGTAAATTTTCCCAAATGTTCATTATGGTGCCTTTGTGTGGTATATGTTTTATTAGTGTTACATTGGTTATGTCTGGGAATTCATGTCCTGTGTTTATTGCATGTGTGGCTAAATTGGACTTATATATATATTTGTTTTTTTGTATGCATTTAGGTGTTCAAAATAACGTTTTTTCAGCTGTTTTTTTGTTTGTCCTATATAACATTTATTGCAATCTTGGCATTCAATTTTGTATATACCGTTGGTTGTTGTATTATCTTTGTTGTGTGAGCTATTTAGATTTTGTAATTTATTTTTATTAGTTTTGTATGCTATTTTTATATCTGTGTTTTTAAATAGTTTTGTTAGTTTTGTCATTTTATTATTTATATATGTGAATGTGGCCCAAAGTTTTCGTTCTTGAGTTTACATTTCGATCAGTATACGTCTGTTAGATAGGTATGTTGCGTATGCGTCGTAGAGTTGTCTGCTAAAATTGCAATGTCAAATGCTTTTCAGCTGTATACGCCTTCCAGAAATTGGTAGATTATTGTACCCGAAGCGACGGAAATCTCGTAATCTACTACACAAAATTGACGACTTGCTGTTAAAATTTACAATTTTTTAGGCAATACATTGTTGTTGTGATTACTGTGCTTGTTAGTTAACAGCGGTTTGTAGTAAGGTGTTACATTTTGACTATTGTGTGCGGACATTTAACACCGGTAAATTTTTGTTACTTGTGGCCGTATTGTGTGTCTGACAACTTTATCTTCAATCATTGTTGTGTCTTTTAGCAAATCGTTGTCATTATTTATGAAAACTGTCGTTAATATTGTAAGTAACCAATTCTATTGTTTTGAGTTAATTATTCGTTTTTAATAAGGCAACAATCTGTGCAATTATCGTAACTATACTTGTTACTGTATTTCTAGTAATTAAAAACATTATATTAGAATTATTTTTGTAACTTGTATATCTAATAGTCAACTTACAATTATTTCAGTAAATTTTAATTTCGCAAATAAAAAATAAAGAGCAACTAACTAAATAAAATAAAATTACTTCTACTAGTAATTTTGTACACACCACTATGTTGTCTTTGGTATTGACGAGCGCTTTCGGCAGTCAAGCCATCTTCGTTGGTAAATTACCTGAAGATGGCTTGACTGCCGAAAGCGCTCGTCAATACCAAAGACAACATAGTGGTTTGTACAAAATTACTAGTAGAAATATTAGAGACCACCAACACTCCAATACAACAATAACAAAATATTAAATTATATACGTAGTTCTAATGGAAAATTTGATTATGCCTTTCTTTGTTTTATAAAATAATCAAAAAGTTTAGAAGGTTTTGTGATAACATTCTGTGATGATAAAGGTCTATTAACAACAATAATTAATTAGCAGAAACCAAAAAATAAATAAAAAAAATAAAAATAGGAAGACTCATTAAAAAATAAAAGAGTATACATAAATACTCATAAAATAATGTAAGACAAATAGGCTTGCAGAATGTGTTATTGATTTTATACGTGTGTGCGTAAGTATTACAGAGAACTTCCATCAATCTATGAAAGGCCTCGCTTTACTCATGTAAAATATTACAAGCAATATACACGGGCGATTGAGGTAATGTAACAGCACATTAGAGAGCGGCAGATTGTGTGTGGCAGTAAATCTTTGATGACGCGTATACAAAGCTCTCTCCTTGATAGGTAGCCAAGATGTATCGTGTGAAATCGGTTTGAAATATTGAATAAAACTTAATATATTAATATTGATTTCTGTAAATGGAATCTTTTACTCTTTACCTTTATTTTGTTTAAAACCATATAAATTTTAAGGCTACAGTGTCATTCGAAATTATCACAACATAAGTGTTTCGAAGAGTTCACATTATCGCAACACTAATGAAATGCATGCAGATATATTAAGACATCAGAGAAGTACTAACACAACCTAGTATCAACATTGCCACGAAATTACGTAAAGCTCTCGAAACGTCATCAGGGCAATTACGTGAAAGTTCTACACGTTTCTACATGAAAGTGTCTGTGTCAAGGTTGAGAAGTAAAGTACCCTCCAAACTGTTCGAGAGCACTTTTACGTACGCAAATTATGACGGCACGCGGCCAAGAGTATGGAAAATTATTTTGGAACATCTGATGGACATATATAAGCAACAGCGGCTGGCTTAGTTAGTTAGTCACACCTGGCGTTATTGTAGAGTGCTGATCAAGCGGTTGTTGCATATTAGTGGAAAGTGATTTATATATTATAATTAGTGCGGATCTCTATTAGTTGACATCATTATACCGTGTAGCCAATTTAACCTAAATTATTTTATGAGGGTACCTTGTTGTTTTTAAATTGTTATTTGTGAAAAATTCAAGCTTTTAATTAGTGACTTCTACAATTGTTTGTCTATCAATTTTTTTTTTTTTGGCGAACTTTCTGTTCTGACAGTCGGTTATGACAGGGTGTGTCCCTATTAATATTCTTTATCTATATATTCTTTAATGTACATAGTCAATGTTTTTCGAACTACATTATTTACTCTATTCACCATAGTTCGGTAACAGAATTGTCCCAAAAAGCTGTAAGTCTAAAATTATATTTTTTGTTAAACGCGAGGATTCAAAATTTCCGCCCTGACTCATGTCTGTTAATTTTTGTGGTTTTCATAATTTTGTAACAAGAAATTATCAAACTAGTCTTTTTTTACTGGTACCGTTTCTTTACCTATCCATACAAGTACTTCTATTTCGAGTAGTCTGATATCGCTAATCACAATTATTACATATTTATTTGTGCTCCTGACGCCGTTCATACACGACCCCTTTCGAAAAATTTGTTAAATAATGTTGCAGGTAAACCTGAAAAACAGGCCCAATACTTTGGTTACCCAAACACTTGCTGTATTCGTAACTTTTCTTACTTCTTTTGCATAACTTCTGTTTGTAATGATGCACGTACGAAATGTGTATTATATCCACTTTAACCATTTCTAAACAAACCTGCTGATGCTCTTAATTGTAGTAAATTAAATGGACTATTGCTAAAGTAACTTCTGTTCCTACGCGTTTACAGAGACATGTCCTCTCCGATTGTCCACTTCGAATAGATAGTCATAGTCACGGACATAACGAGATTACAAGCATCCAATTAGGTTGCTACAAGGGCAGACACAAACTATTGTAACCATGAAGCGTTTAATCACTATAACATAGACGTCTCCTATAGTGTAGCTAGGTTTACATACCAAATAGTTGGTGACACACAGTTAACTTTACACTGTAACTATCACTGACGTACTTGGAAACAAGGCTTACATACTGAGCAAATCAATTTACCATCATGTGATGCACGATAGTTTATAAAATGATACAAATTGCTGTGTGCTTTCTTATTGTGCGCAAGCGTGCAAGGTGTGTGTTTGTGTGTTTCCGCATATATTTCTCAAATTACAGAAACATTTACTTTTTATTTATTATCAAACTTTATGTTTATGCCTTTTTTGTCTCAACATTTTTAATTTGGGCTACAAAATCTTCTTTGATAGCAGCCGCATTGTATTATTTACTGAAGTTTAGAGTAGTATTCTGAATCAAGGAGAAGAGAATTACCTATAAATTATTCTTCATTCTGAAGAACAAATCTGTACATGAAACAACAAGAAAGTAATAAAATGTTTATCAATAGTTGAGTCGCCATAAGAAACCAACACGATACAAATAAACCACTAATCTAAGCAGTTTAGTTAACTCAAGATAGAGATTAATAAAAAAAAAGGATTGATATTAAGCCCTAATACAACAAACCTGTCTCAGTAAAAATTACAGAAGAATATAAATCCTCGTGCTATTTATAGGGGCACTGACAAAAAGTGTAGTCTCAAAAGTAGTTTCATTTCTTAAATGAAGAAATATTTAATACTTAATAAATATTGTTAGGACGGTCTACTCGATCGTCGTAGGTACAATGGAAGCAAAATAAGTACAAGACACCAATTAAGTAACTAATCACACCTTTAATTGTTACAGTAAAACAGTTCGTAATTAACAACACAATCTCTACAACAAATCAAATAAAAATTGTTCACACGCAATAAAATGTCCACTAATATTAAAACTCAATTGTATTGCAATTATACCGTCTGATTACAAAACGCAATACTTCACTAATAACTACTTGAACGTACACAATAATAACTCGAACCGCTCTGGAAATATATCGCACTAATACTCTCGAACCGCACTATCCAATATTTCACATTGAACTGAAAACTAAGGCCGCTACCGCCATGTATTATATCCCCGATCACACACCAGAAGCTTCCAAACTGCGTCCTATCTCTCTTGTGAACTACGTAATTAACTGCGGCCTTGACACAGGCCGAGAGCCCGAGCGAAGCCCGTCACAGTCGAGAAGATTCTCGCAAAATGCGTCTAGTAGCACGTACGCTACACGCTTATATTCTGGATCTCTATGGAACGTTCGATAAACACGTAGATTGTTCTGTGACGTCGTAACACAGCCTCCTCCTTAAGCCTGTTCGTCCCGAACTTGCAAACCGTCTCTAAAGTTGTACTTAGCCAGGCGATCTATGTGGACGACCTTGAACTTTCGCTGTCCTTCCTGTTGAATCCGATAAACAAAATCGTTAATTCTTTTCTTCACAGTGTAGGGTCCTTCCCAGTTAGACTGAAGCTTAGGTGAGCGACCACGACGGCGCTTTGGATTGAACAACCAGACCTGATCTCCTTCTTGGAAACCCGACACTATTGCTACGAATGTCATACCGAATGTTCATTTTATCACTGGCAATCTTCAGCCGTCCTCTTACCAAGCGATTCTTTCCTCTTAGTGGGTTTCTAATTGCAAGGAATAGTTCTGTGGCTCTTGGGACTGAGTCTCAGGTGATCCGAACATTAAGTCCCCAGGAAGACGAATCTCCCCCCCCCCGAACACTTTTTTGCTGGAGTCATGCCGGTTGTCTCGTGTACTGATGATCTAAACACCACTGGCTGATCCAAGTTTGTTTGATTCTCGTCAACAACCTCTTACGTAAGCTCATCTTTAGCCACTTTGCCCTCGGGCGCTTCTATCAGCTCAGGAACAAGCAAGAGTTTTGTCGCGACACACATGGTTGGCTTTCCAATCACTTCTTTTGTCGTTACACTTATTCGTATTTCCTTTGCTAGTTCTTCCTACATTTCCGCTTGCAATAAGGAGGGTTCCTCTTTACCAGACCTGCTGACTTTTTCTTCGACTAATGCTACTCGTTTAATCGAATGGTTGGTAGACCCTGTCATTTTAGCCATGCAAAACTTTATCTTCTCTTGGCCAACCTTCAGGACATTCTCTCTTAAGTCCACAACGAATCCGTAGGCATTCATAATGTCCGTGCCAAGAATCATTTCATCGACAATGTCTGCAACAAGCATTTGGTGGCTAAACTCGAGAAGACCCAGGTGTACACGTACGTCTACCTTTCCTAGCACCTTGACGGGGCTTCCAGTCACAGTCTGTATTGTACAAGAGATAATTAGAGGCTGGCGGTTGCTGACTAAGTCAGGGCGCACAATGGACACTGTTGCGCCCGTGTCAACTGTAAATGATGTTGGTTTACCTTCCGCAAATCCATTAACAATCAAGTTTCCACTGGTCTTATGTAGCGTGGAAACTGTGTGCTGTTTTGGGGCTTTACTTCTCCAATTAGTGCGATTACTCTCTTCTTCCAGTATCTTATTCTCCCAACAGTCTACCTATAGATGACCACGTTTTCCAAAGTTGTAACATTTCGGTCTCCTGTCTTTTTCAAATCGTTGCGACTCTCTTGAACTTTTGAATTGTTTGTCTGACAACATTGTTTTTCTGCACCCATCGTAACGGCAATGTGATACAGGGTTCTTCTGAATGCAACGTGATGGCACGAATCCATTAATGTAGCGAGACGCTGACTTGGCAGCTTCAAACTCTAGGGCGTGAACAAGAGCTTCTGAGCTATTTCGGTGTCTTGCCATTCGTAACACTTGCTGAAGTTCACAATCGCCGATGCCATCAATAAATATCTGTACCGCAAACATTATTCGGAAATCTTCTGATGCTTTAGGATAGACCAATCTAATCAATCTGTCGATACTTGCTTCGAACTCTTGAAGACTCTCCCCGCAACATTGTCGTCTTGTTCTCAACTGAGCGTAGTACACCTCTCGCAAATGTTTATCACCGTAGCGTAATTCTAGAACTTTTATCAACTCGGCATAGATATTCTGGCTGTCAGGTGGCACTTTCTGTAGTAGTTTTGCCGCGGGTCCTTTGAATGCGAGAACGAGTGAAACTGCCTTGTCTTTCTCCGTCCAATTATTTGCGCATGCAGCAGCTTCGAATTGGTGTAAATACGTCGCTCAGTGCGTGCTTCCATCAAAGGTTGGGGTCTTGACATGATCTGTCCCAACCGCAGGCGAGGTGACCTTCTCTATTGACTTATTTTCTGTGTCTTTCTCTGTCTTTATCATTGGTACAGTGTGTTTACAAAGTTGTTTTGGTTGTAACTTCAGGCACTGCTCGACTTCATTTTTAAACTGCTCTTTTATATTTGTAATCGAGTCTTCTATTTTTGTTGACATAGCTTTTTCCACACTCAAGACAGATTTTTCTACTTCAACTATTTTATTTGACATGGATTCTTCTACGTCAGATATTCTGGTAATTTTATTGTTAAGCCCACCTCGTAATTCACCTACGTCACCACGTAGGAGACCTAATTCCGCTGTAGTATGTTCTTGCATCTGCTTTTGCTCTTGAATTAAGGCTTTGATGTCACGTGCTTCACGTTTACGTTCCTCTGTCTCCTGCTTACGTTCTTCTTTTTGCCTTTCTTCTGTTTCAAGCCTTAGTGCTTTCTGACGTTCCTCAGCCTCTTATCTTTCCTGCCTGCGTTTGCATCTTGTTGTTTGTCTGCTTCTTCTCTTTCATGTCTGCGTTTTTCATCCTGTTGTTTTCCTGCTTCTTCTCTTTATTGTCTCCGTCCTTCTTTTTGTCGTCTTTCTGCTTCTTCCGCCTCCTGTCTGCGTCTTCCCTCTGCTTCCAGCAGGAGGGTTTTCTGTCTCTCTTCCGCTTTCTCTGCATTCTGTCGTCGTCGTTCTTCCGTCTGCAACAACAGCGCCTGGAAATTTTCCATCCTCTGACTGGCATACATTGTTTTCCGATTAATTACGAACGACACTCGTCTTGTACAAAATGTCCACTGTTAACCGTTCTATCCCACTTCTGACACCACTGTTACGACGGTCTACTCGATCGTCGTAGGTACAGTGGAAACAAAATAAGTACAAGACACCGTTTAAGTTACTAATCACACCTTTAATTGTTACAGTAAAACAGTTCGTAATTAACAACACAGTCTCTACAACAAATCAAATGAAAATTGTTCACACGCAATAAAATGTCCACTAATATTAAAACTCAATTGTATTACAATTATACCGTCTGATTATAAAACGCAATACTTCACTAATAACTACTTGAACGTACACAGTAATAACTCGAACCGCTCTGGAAATATATCGCACTAATACTCTCGAACCGCACTATCCAATATCTCGCATTGAACTGAAAACTAAGGCCGCTACCGCCATGTATTTATAGTCCCGCTCACACATCAGAAGCTTCCAAACTGCGTCTTATCTCTCCTGTGAACTACGTAATTAACTGCGGCCTTGACACAGGCTGAGAGCGCGAGCGAAGCCCGTCACAGTCGAGAAGATTCTCGCAAAATGCGTCTAGTAGCACGTACGCTACACGCTTACATTCTGGATCTCTCTGGAACGTTCGATAAACACGTAGATTGTTCTGTGACGTCGTAACAACATTTAATATTTTCTTAATAAATATTTCTTATTTCAATCATATTTACAGCACTCTTGTTTCAAACACTATTTGTAATTATTGTCTTAACTGCCAATGTATAAAATATACATTATTATAATGAAACATTTTCTAGTTTTACAAGAGATACATGAATTAACAACTGTCCGTTCTAAAAATAGCAAAAGTATCAAAAGCTCGTTGTATAAAATAACCAATGGTAAACACAAGCTTTAAAAACATTTGTTAACATTGATTATCATTTGCTACGGTAATTGTCTTCCCAAGTCTTTTCATGAATGCTATTACAAAAACTGGAAGCTTCTTCGAATTCAATTTTATAAAAACGGCGTGAAAACATTGTCCGATTAGACTGGAACATGTCAGAGGTTTGAGAGTACTCACACCTTAAGAGTTGAAACTATTCAAGCCTTTACTAAAATAATCTGTAAAATTTAAATGCACAATGATTTTATTTGTTGTATTTCTTGGATGGCCTTGTTAAAAAGAAAATGTGTTTATAGTCACTCTATTTTAAATAGTCAAAAGCTCTCTAAATACCACTTGATTCTATAAAACAAGAAGAAGTTTTATGTAGTATTAATGCAGGCACATATTGCTTTAAGATTAAAAATGTATAACGCGCACACACATCCACGCGCGCGTGTTTTGAATGAAAGATAAATCAGCCATTTATTCTAATTTTATACACCTATGTGTTTGTAGTTTTTATTACTCTAATAAGGATTCAGAAGAGAAAGCGTTTACTTCAAGAAGAAAGTGTAAGGTGACGTAGCTAGCTTTTTGTGTAGTAGTGTGCACATTTGCAGATGACGTCTTCGATGTGGTGGGATGAATTAATCAGGATCTCGGCATAGTGAAGCAAAGACAGTTTGCGATGAAGAAACTGTGAGACTACAAATGGCTGTCATGGTGTCATCACCGGCTCCTTCATCATCTACGAACACATACGCACAGTTATTCCATATATCAGTTTAATCTATTCAGTTTTTCTTCTGCTAAGGCAAAGCATATTCAGTACAGTCAGAAAACTACGATTCCATTTGTTTAGCACTTTTTTCATAAATACGTTACACTTTTCTGTTAATATTGTTAAAACAAAAATAGTAACAATAAAAAAGTATTTTAAAATATTTCTTGCGTCTCAGGCCTTGCATACCAGAGTGATCAGTCTACTTACTTCTGAATTCAAACTGATCTTTGAGTGGATAATTTTTCTGATACCTAGTGCCCTTATTTTCTTACGACATAAAATACAAAATAGATGTAAACAAAGTAAAAGCGATGTGAAGGAACGAAAAGCTGAATACTGTGCTTGTCCAATACTTTGCTGTAGGCATTTCTTTTTTGCGTTACTTCGGTAAGTTTGTGCTTCATGCAAAAGAATCGAATATATAAATAATTAAAGACCATTTATACTATATTTCTAAAAATTGTGTCATTGCTTTTAAATAGTTCAAGTGTAATTTATATTTAAATTATTTAACAAGATTTTGAAATAGGTTTTGTAGCTGTTTACTAAGCTAAATATATTGGCTGCTATGTTTTTGGCTTAGAAGTATTTGTAGTATTCTAGCTTCAGCTAAACGTGAAAGCGTACAGTCATATATTTTATTCATTTATGAATACACGTCTCACCTTTTGAATAACAACTTGTATTTTATCGAATTTTACAATGCATCTTAATTATGGCATTGTCCGAATTTCGTATAAAATATTATTAATCTAATGTCAATTTGAATAGCTCCAGTGACGCAACGAGATTACTTAAATAGGACTGTTGTGTACTATTGTAATTACCATACTTTATGTCTAGCGGTTACAGTTTGAAACATTCGGGCTGCCGCCTCTTGTTTACGATTGCTAGCTTGTGCGTCCTGATAACAGCTGACTAGTTAATAATATAGTCTGCTTATGTGTCTCCTAATTTACATATCTTGGTACTATAGTTGTACAGTAGCGCGGTAATTTTTGCATTCATAGGTTGGCTAATCTGCGCTTTTAATTTGCTCAATTTATGTCTGTACATCTGGACAGTGCGTTACATACGTTCGCTAGCGGCGGTCGCCCTTGCGCTCGCTGCTATCCTGTCACATTCATTTCTTCTTTGTCGCGACAATTAATGTTGGCCTTAGGCCCAAGACTTTATATATGGCCTTCTAGGCTTTCTCACTAAATTAATTCTTCAATGTAACATTTTACGACTTGTATTTACGATGCGCTCATTAGCCAATCTTATATTCAAAATTGACACCTAACCATTTCAATGCTGTAATAATCTGAATAATTTTCAATAAATGTATTAACTACAGTCCACTCTCTCTTCATCATTTCTGCTTCCTGGCGAATTAATTACAACAGTAAATCGACAATTCACGAACACTTCATACTTAACATTTTTTTGGTCGCTCCGGACCTGGATTCCCGGATACATCAATCACCTATTTATTATTTTTCTGCCCCAATTCCTGGCCATCACGGGCGACTCAGCATATCCGCTGATACGACCATGGCGTGATTCAACCAGCATTTCGCTCGTCGCCTTTGAGCCTCCTGACGACATCATTGCAAGAGCTTACACCTGCTAGCTTCAGTACGTCAGTCAAAGCAGTCATCTCTCCGAGCTGTGTGTTTGCCATCTTCTCCACGGCCTCGACGCTTCAGGACATCGCCAACAAGGTATCACCTCACTAACATCATTTCAAGGTGCGTACAATGGCTGAAGAAGGCCTCAAAGTGTTAGTCAGAAAGAGAGGCGGCTTAAAGTCCGCAATAGTGCGTATACAATCAGCTGTCAGTAACTTTGATAGAAACTCTAATACCAAACACTTTTTAACAGTCAGACTTGAAAGTTTGAAAAGCTTGGCAACGAAATACGATGAGGTACAGTCCGAAATCGAACTTATTTGCAAAGATATAGACGCTGCTCAAGAAGACCGAGTTGAGGTCGAAGAAATGTTATATTCCACAGAAGCTAATATTTTACAATTAATTGATACCTTTAATGTTCAGACTGTACCTCCCGTATTAACGGGCCATATGCAATTAAAACCGATAAGTTTGCCCTGCTTCACAGGCAATATCTTGGAATGGCAGCATTTTTATTCAATTTTTTTGGACTTGGTGCATGCAAGATCCGATCTAACGTCAGTGCAGAAACTACATTATTTGCATTCTTCTCTAAAAAAATGAGCCGTTAGACTTAATTAAATCACTACCTATTTGTAATGAAAACTACTCGATAGCGTTGAGTTTGCTGTCCGCAAGGTATGACAACAAGTTCATACTAGCAAAGTACTGTGCCGACTCTAGTATAGAACCGGCGCATGTCCAGTATATAACGTCCTGTAAGTTAAACGCAGTACAGAATTTAAAGCGCTTTAATTGGTGCTGCACTCTTGTAGCGAAGATTAGGCAGTAATTCTAAGCTTATCAAGTGCCTGAGAGGTGCTGGCATCTGGTGCCAGCCGCTGTAGGCAAACGAGGAGGGCGGAAGTTATTCTGTTTAAGTTGGTCTAACACCAAAGCTCGTGGCTGATCGCTGCATTTTTTTTGTACTCCGGGAGATGAAGAAAATTTCGTCTAACATCCTTCACACTATGTCAGGCTAGATCTGAAATCGACTGCGGATCCTCCGAACAAGTCGAGAAAAAGCCCAACAACATGACCTGAACCTGTAACACCATTCGCTCTCACTTCATCTACCGGAGGAATAGCCATGAAGCCACACCAACACCTGTAATGTAGGCCACGAGATTGCCACCTCACCCCCATGGACAAAAATCAGGTGATCTCAAACCTTTATATTCTTTTATACGTAGAGATGCACTAAATAGACCCAGTGAACCAGTTCTATCAATCAACCACAACACTTTCAAGTTTTTAAACAGTAATTGGATCCCCAATTAACGGGACAGTATAGTGTGTGAACTGGGTGTGAAATCAATTGTAAATTTTATTAATTTGTTGTAAAATTGTCAGTTCAGAGGCTGGCATGTATCGTAGGCAGTTCTACATTCAAACGTATAATTCCCTCTTATTTCAGTATATGTGTTTCATTACAGCTTTTAAGTCATTCATTCAATTTGTAATTTCTTGGGTTCAATTTAGTGTTCATTTATATATATATTTTCTCATTTTTAAATTCAGTTTGGTTCATATGGTATAGAAATTTCTGGGGTAGTTAGGTGGATTTTCACAAGTTTAATCCTGAATGGGTTTATGTCCATACAGTATTAAACGTGTTGTTCAGACAGGTTAAATTATGGACCGACTGGCAAACGAACATGTCGGTCTCTGGGCCAAATGTACTTTTTAAAAGGATTATAATATTCATGACATATTTCTATTTTCACTACTTAGCAATGTTTCTATATATATATATATATATATATAAATTCTATTAATTAATTATGATAACTGGGGGGGGGTTCATTGTTTTCTAAATTTTTATTTCTCACAGTATAAGAGCCCAGTGGGGCAGAATTTTCTAACAGTATTAGGCACTTGGCCAAAATTTGGAATTTATTATGTCCTGGGGACTACTGGCGTTGCACAAGCATAATCTAATACACATGTCATGTGTTATGAACCAATTAAGTATTGTAAACCGAACATGGATGTCCATAAAAGAATTAATAATATACCTCATGGGGGTAAGAAAAGGGCGTGGCAAGAGATCTTTGTATAATTGTATTGTATTGTGGAACATGTGTACATTTGTGTGTGTATTTTGGGGGGTTGTATGTATTGTACATTTAGGTGTATTTTTGGTGGGGAGTTTAGATATAGGGTTTTTAGAAAAGAAAGATGAAACATAGGATTATATATCCTTTTAATTTTAATAACAAGTATTTATTCTATCTCAATTAATTTTTGCTGAATATTTTCTTCTAAGAAAGTAATTTATTTTAAATTAACTTTAATAACAAGTATGTGGAGTTGTCACTATTTAATTTTAATTAATTTGTTTGAGAATTTGTTATTATAATTAATATTATTAAGAAGTCTATAAAAATTATCTCCATTAAGTTCAATGGATCATTTTAAAGAGAACATAGAAAATAAATTTTATATTAATAATATTTTACAGGAAACTTTATTTCAAGAATAGTTATGATTTTTAATTTTAATTCATTTTAAAGAGAGATACCAAATAAAAATTATATATGTTAAATATTTTCAGGTGACATTGTTGAATACATTGGTGTACAAATTATTTTAATTAACCATTTAAGGGGATAATAGATTCTGACTGTGGTGTTTATTGATTTTGTTATTAATATTGTTTCAAAATGGAGATAGAATAATAAAAGGGATTTTATTAATTGTTTAACTTATGAATTTTCATTGCAAGTCCCGTCTCACTGGATCCAGCGCATTTTTGGCTTCTCTAGGCTTTGGTCTAGTTCTAATTATCTTGTGGCCCCTCTTTTCAAAAAAAAAAAAAAAATTAAAAAAAAAAATTAAAAAAAAAAATAATCTTTTTTTTTTAACTGCCTAAGTTAAAGAGGAGTTACAGTACTATATTCAAAATTTACTTGAAGTCAAGTCAACAATTAAAGACTCTGTCCAAAGTTTGGCAGAATTCACAAATACAATAACGTCTTCCGTTAATTCACTGGCGGCAATGCAACTGTCAGTGAATTCATTCGAGCTTATCACTACACAATTATTATCAGCAAAACTTGACCACACTACGTTTAAATTATGGAAGGAGTGTATATACCCGGATAACCTTCCCAACTTTCAAGATTTTACTCACTTTTTAAACGCACGTAGGCAGTTGTTAGAAAATACACTGCCTATCGATGCCGGACAGCAACTCAACAAAGTAAGCTTAAGATTCAAAAAATCTGACAAATATAATTCACGAAGCGCTGCTGGCAGCACTACATTTAAGAGTTATCACTCAGCATCAAGTAATTATTCATGTTTGTGCTGTAAATCACATGTATTACATGTGTGATAAATTTCGTGCACTAAGCACCGCTGAGCGAGGACAATTTATATCAAATCACAAATGTTGTACCAATTGTCTTAGATCAGATCATTTTGTATCTAATTGTAAGATTAAGCAGGCATGTAAGATCTGTTCAAAACGACACCATACGTTGTTGCACATAAACAATGTGCCGAAGCCAGTCTCTACCAGCAGCAGTAATTACTGTTCACTCAAATTACAATCCACAAATAATATTCTTTTATCAACAGCAATTGTGTTTGTCATTGACCAGGCTGGCAACAGACAAACCGCAAGAGTTCTTTTGGATGCGGGTTCACAAATAAATTTTTGTACGGAATCATTTGCCAAGAAATTACGGTTTAACTTGACTAAATCCAACATACCGATTACAGGTATAAATAATACCGCGTGTCATGCCACTAATCTCGCGTCTATACGCATTATTTCTCGTTATCAAAGATTTAGCTTCAAGGCAAATTGTGCGGTTTTATCTGCATTAACCCATAAACTGCCAGCACAATCTTTTGATATAAATCATTTCAAAATTCCAGATAACGTGTTCTTAGCCGACCCACATTTTAACATTTCGGCTGACATCGACATACTTTTGGGAGCGCAATTCTACCTAGATTTAATTTTAGCCAACAAATACGTACGCGGTCCTCATTTTCCCATTATTCAGGAAACAAATTTAGGCTACATTTTGGCAGGCAATTTGCCCAAACATTGCCGTTATAAGGGTCCTGCTGTTTCGTTCCTAGCTAGGAACAATGACGGTCAAATTTTGCAGTCTCTCGAAAAATTCTGGGAAGCAGAAACTATCCCTGATAATACACCTGATAACGAGTCAGCTTGTGAGGAGCATTTCGTGGGGTCTACTCATCGCAATCAAGAGGGTAGGTTCGTTGTTTCACTACCATTTAAGTCCGACCATCTCCAGTTGGGGGAATCTTATACCAATGTTGAAGCAAGATTTTTGAATTTAGAACGCCGATTCAGGCGTGATTCTAAGCTTGCGCGCGATTACGCAAACTTTATTAATGAGTATAGCGATCTTGGCCACATGACGCTTATCGATAATTGCTCTATCAATTCTGGGGTGTCAAATACTTACTATCTGCCTCACTATGCCGTTTTTAAGCAGTCTAGGTCGACCACAAAACTGCGCGTCCTTTTTGACGGTTCGTCCAAAACTACTAATGGCCTTTCTCTCAATGACATATTGTTGGTAGGCCCGAATGTTCAACAAGACCTTTTTTCTATTCTTTTACGTTTCCGTATGCATAACTATGTTCTCATCGCCGACATCGAGAAGATATATCGACAAATTCTGGGACCTGAAAAGGGGTTTGGGTGCTGTATTTATATTAGAGTCATTTATCAAGATTCATCGGCCTCTTGTCATCTCCTGTGTTCTAAATCTCGCGTGGCTCCCCTACGACAGGTGTCATTACCTCGCATCGAACTCTGTGCTTGCTTGTTGTTATCGCGACTCGTATCTAAGGTCGTTCCTGCGCTTTATTCATTTATTAATAGTGCTCATTTATATTCTGACTCCATGGTGTCTCTTTACTGGATTCATGCCCAGTCCACGAGGTGGAAAACCTACGTCGCTAATCGTGTTGCCGAGATTCAGCGTCTTACGCAAACCTATACATGGCATCACATCAATTCTAGACACAATCCTGCTGATATTATCTCTAGGGGGTGTCACCCTGACGTTTTGCGCGATTGTTCGCTTTGGTGGCACGGTCCCGCTTGTTTGTTTCAATCTTCCGAGTCCAATCCTTTTCCATCTTTTTTACCTTCTAATCCGTCGTCTTCTGAAGTCACTGCGGAAGAGAAACAAACCCCCAACCTTTCTCTAATGTCTACCCTGGCTATTGACCTTTCTAAGGACTTTTCTTCGTTGCACCGTCTGACACGCGTATACGCTTACTGTTTTCGGTTCATCAAAAATATTAAACTCTCCAGTGCTGACAAAACAACGGGCGCTCTTACCCCCGTCGAAATTCATCATGCTCTTAATTTCTTCATAAAACAATCTCAGTCGATCCACTTTGCTGCCGAGATTAATTGTCTTCGTAATGGGTCTTCTGTCTCTATCAGGTGTAAGTTGTCTTCTCTCGACCCGTTTCTTGATGTGTCTGGAGTAATACGCGTCGGCGGGCGCTTACAGCAGTCGCAATTACCTTATGACAATAAACATCCTATTGTCTTGCATCCTTCGGCTCATATTACTCGCCTTATTATTGAACGCGAACACATTCGTCTACTTCACGCTGGTTCTCAACTCGTGCATCACTCACTTCGTCAACGTTGGTGGATTATTAATGCCAGGTTAGTCATTCGCTCCAATATTCGTAGATGTGTCAAGTGCCTCAGGTTTAGTGCCAAACAGCAGGTTCAGAGGCTTGGTATTTTACCATCTCCTAGAGTCACTTCATCGCGGCCGTTTCTATTCTGCGCGGTTGATTATGGTGGTCCCTTTATGATTCGTCATGGGGGGCAGAAATCCAGAACTCTCTTTAAGGCATACGTGTCTTTGTTCATTTGCTTAGCAACCAGGGCCATTCACTTGGAATTGGTTTCCGACCTTACAGCCAATGCGTTTATGGCTGCCTTACGTCGTTTTATGTCCCGCAGGGGCATACCCAGTCAGTTATATTCTGATAATGGCACAAACTTTAGGAAGGCCCGCAATGTTTTACATGACCTCTACAATCTTTGGCATAATAAGGATGCCACCTCATCAATCAAATCATTCACGGCCTCTCAGGGTATTTCATGGTCATTTATTCCGCCCTCGTCACCTTATTTTGGTGGTCTTTGGGAGAGCGGCATAAAGAGCTTAAAGTTTCATTTGCGCCGCGTAGTAGGCAAGTCTATACTCACCTTCGAGGAGTTTACGACAGTTTTGTCTCATATAGAGGCATGTCTAAACTCTCGTCCTTTATTTGCCATCTCATCGGATGTAAATGATCCGGTGCCACTTACACCTGGCCATTTTTTTGATTTGCGCACCATTAACGGCGATACCGGACCCAGACTTATCTCATGTTCCTATCTCTCGTCTTGGACGTTGGCAACTTCTCTAGAAATTTGTCCAAGTCATTTGAAATGCTTGGTCTCGCGACTATTTACACCAATTACAACAACGTCACAAATGGAAATTCGCAAAGGATAATGTTTCCATTGGGGACCTAGTTTTACTTATTGAGGATAACCTACCTCCATTAGCCTGGAAATTTGGTGTAATTACCGCCACACTTCCCGGCCCAGACAACTTAATTAGAGTCGTAGACATTCACGCCTACTGGTGTTTTGCGGAGACCAGTACATAAGCTATGTCTGTTGCCAGCGAGGGACGAAACTTAGACACAAGGTTATTATGATCATTTAGCACAATGCTATTTTACTCGGCCATTGGCTTTATTACTTTATTATATGACCATTTGGTCAACTTAATTGTGATATGTATCATCACAACATTTTCATGACAATTTACACAATTGTGTGTTTCTATACTAAATTTGCATGTGACTTGTAAGTTCACAACCATGCACTGTGCTATCATCTCTATACTCATCATAGTTTCATGGTGGTATATTTGCTATTTTGTATTTATATGTTAATATTTTGTGTGGCATACTATGTCCTACACATTTACATTTTGATTGGTATTGGGTATGTGTCATGTTATCGGTGGTATTGTTTTATAAAAATTTCTTACGTAATATTCGCATGGTCTGCAGTTATACAACCATGTATGCATTTCTTGCACAGCTGTTAATATGTGTGATTTATTTTTCTATGAATGTATTTCTCAATTGTTCAACTCATGTATTACATTTGTAACCACAGTGTCGTATTTGTTACTTATGCTATTGCGCTTATTCATATTTGTAATTAACTAAATTGGTGTTTATTGTATTTATTATATAACTTGCATTTATGTAAAACATATTGTTTTTGCGTCTACTGTCTGTAACCACGCCACGCTTAGATTTTATTTTTATATTGTATTTTTATATGGTATTTTGTGATTATGCATTGCACAATTATTATTCCTGCTTAATTATGACATACATGTCATTACATATGTGCTCGCAATCAGTCAGCTATCTATAGCTTGTTTTCACACAACAATATATTGTAAGTTCCTGAAACTTCAGGTATAGCATGACTCGTTCAACTTTATGACGCCATGCTAGATTTACGTCTAAACATGTATAATTTGTGACAATTTATTTGTTCATTGTATGCAATACTCTGTACAGGTCTACTGGCCTCAACTATTTCACGTTAACCATCTATGACTTGCATAGGGTTACAATTTATCGGGCCATCTTGGGATGAGTTTCCGATCATTCATTATTAAACATTGTCAAATTATGTACTTTCATGTTTTATATCGTTCAATATTGTATACATACAATATATTTGGGCAATACATTGCCAGCGCTTACATTTTCAATCATGCATAACATCACTTTGCACGCCAACCTTGGCCTACTAAACGCTTATCTTTATTCAAGCTTATCGCTAAACAATTAATGCACAACTGTTATCTAAGATTACAACTCAAGGTTCAGTGCAGCCTATTGAGATTAACTTTCATTATTAAGAACTCTGTATTTTATATAATAAGTTACTAAAATGTATTAAAAAAATCTATTGACTTTTTGCGGGCAGTTATGTACAGTAGCGCGGTAATTTTTGCATTCATAGGTTGGCTAATCTGCGCTTTTAATTTGGTCAATTCATGTCTGTACATCTGGACAGTGCGTTACATACGTTCGCTAGCGGCGGTCGCCCTTGCGCTCGCTGCTATCCTGTCACATTCATTTCTTCTTTGTCGCGACAATTAATGTTGGCCTTAGGCCCAAGACTTTATATATGGCCTTCTAGGCTTTCTCACTAAATTAATTCTTCAATGTAACATTTTACGACTTGTATTTACGATGCTCTCATTAGCCAATCTTATATTCAAAATTGACACCTAACCATTTCAATGCTGTAATAATCTGAATAATTTTCAATAAATGTATTAACTACAGTCCACTCTCTCTTCATCATTTCTGCTTCCTGCGAATTAATTACAACAGTAAATCGACAATTCACGAACACTTCATACTTAACAATAGTCAATAAACAAAAGGACCACTCTCAAGAAATAAAGAGCAGAATTGAAAAGGCAAGAGCAGTGTACACTACAATTAGCAGTTTATTCAAAAGTCTCGATTTAACAATAAACACAAAGATGAGGCTTTTATGCTGCTACGTATTCTCGGTCCTCTTCTACTGTGTAAAATTTTGGAGATTGACTGAAACCACAAATAAAAAATTTAAATCTTTCGAAATGTGGCTTTACCGTAGAATACTGAGCATTTCATGGAGAGCACATATAACTAATGTTGATGTTCTTAGAAAGACGAAGAAAAAAGGGAAGTTATTAACACAGTGAAGATAAGAAAGCATCAGTATCTGGGACATCTCATGAGAAATGAACATAGATTTTACTTATTGCAGTCCATACTACAGGAAAAATACTTCTTGGAAGAGAGAGATTTGGTCGACCGGGATCTCATTGCTGAGAAATTTAATAACCTGTTTTTGCATGAATAAAACTGACTGATATCGTGCAGCAGTACAAAAAGGTAAGATAGTCTGTACTATATCCAATATCCGATATAGATAGGAACTATCAAAAGAAAAAGATGTGTTTCCTGAACTTTGTGTGTGTGGTGTGTGTGTGTGTGTGTGTGTGTGTGTGTGTGTGTGTGTGTGTTCGTGAATTTTGTCATGTTTGTATCTGTGCGATTTATTTTTGAATATACTTTTTTTTGTTAGTAGGGGTCAATTGAACGGTGCGTAAAGAAATGGTTAATTTGATTACAGAATTGTTTTAAACATTCATAGGTCTCAAGTAAATGGTAATTGGTTCATGTAATATTAAGTGTAAAGGCAAACATTGTGTCGGCTTGAGCTTCACCACCAGCTACTATTTTTGAGATACTGCTATTTGAGGCCTTCAGAATGTAAGCGCGAGTTGGAGTAAGCTCCGCCCCTTCTGTAAATTTGCCTTCAGGCCATTTTCTTTCCAAAACCTACTTTACGTTCACATTGTGTTTGAGGTTTTCTTTACCAATAATGAAGCTCAATCAAAAGTTCTTACTTAGGAGTGCAAGTTAATGAGGCAAACACATACCTGTTTGCGTAAAGTATGCCGATAAAGTACGTACAGTATACGCCGATATGTGCCAATATACGTAATGAATTCGACCGCAGACGCTTTTCTGAAATTTAACGACTTCGGTAGCAAAGATCTAGACTCACAAGGTATAAATGCCTATGATATGTGCTTCAGGTTACATGATCCTATATCTTCCTCGTCAAGCCAGTACCTGGAAATCTTATATATACGCAAACAGGTATGTGTTTGCCTCATTAACTTGCACTCTTAAGTAAGAACTTTTGATTGTGCTTCGTTATTGGTAAAGATAACCTCACGCACAATGTAAACTTTAAGTAGGTTTTGGAAAGAGAAAGGCCTGAAGGCAAATTTACAGAGGGAGCTGAGTCTACTCTAACTCGCGCTTACATTCTGAAAGCCTCAGATATTTGGAAAACAGTTGGAATATCTTTACTCGTTTCTTTTTAACAACTGTTTTATTAACAGTACAATGTAATTCCCTGGTCTACTGGTGAAACGTTTGTTTCTCTCCCGAATATTGTTGCCTTTTTCCGTAAATTGAATGGTGTTCCTACCATACATTCTTAGCTAAATTTGATACCATCGACCTATTTTCCTTTCATCTACCTTCGACTTTTCTTCATATTCCTCTTACATTTAGACTACAAACTACCAGCGTAGTCTGGGAGTAATATGGCATTACGTTTTATCATAACACTTACAAAAACTAAGCTTCTTTTCTCATGACGACAAGAATAAAGCGTTACCGTCAATTTCATCAATCGGACAGTTGATAGTATTATTTTACACTGCCATGTCACTTCTGAAACGATGTAATTGGAACCCGAACACTTGTAGACCTTTTTGAGGCAATGTTATTGGAATTCTAGTAGGCTGTTTTCTTACAAAATTTATCCGTACTCCTAGTCTGTAATTTGAAACACATCTGTTAACAATACAAGAAAACTTCATGAAAGATCCAATTAAATTATGTTAATTTATTTTCTAAAATTTATGAACAAAATATGATTACATTAAAACAGAAAACAAAATTTTTATTTCAGTAAAAAAAAGACTATGTATTTTTTCATAAAATATTCAAAAATTAGTCTCTATTTTCTGCTAATAAATCCTTACAGGTTTTTTAGATTACAGTCACTATCATCCGCTCAGCTGTGTTTATGTCCTTGTTCTAAAAAAGTCATCATCATCATCATCTGCAATGTTAAACCAAGGATGGTTTGTTCCGGTTTCAAAAAGGCAAAATATAGATCTGGTTACTCCAACGCTTCCACGGACGTCCCACACCTCTCCGTCCCCTCGGCTTATAGTTCCGGAGTTGTTTTCCGATGCGGCTGTCATCCATTCGCCAAAGATGTTCCCACCAATTCAGCCGATACTGGGCAATCCTATCGAGTATATTCATAATATTCAGTCCCTGTCGTATATCTGTGTTTCTGCTATGATCGTGGAGAGTATAACCTGCCATGTGGTTGAGAAATCTTGTTTCAGCCGCTTGGATACGACTGGCCTGGCCTTCCGTTAAAGCCCAATTCCCAGACCCAGAGAAAAGTGTGGAAAAAAAGGCTATCGCCTTGTAGAATTTTAGACGTATTTCTACGGAATTCGCCTAGTGGTCCTTCACATAAAGTTAAACTTACGTAACTTATTCACAACGTATTGCTTGTTCCGAATGTACCCGCCCATATTCTTACTTCCCAGCAATTTATGACCAGCCACTAGGTAGTACTAGCGATGCTACACAGAAGGCTCTAAGCAAACGTAATTAACCGCTAACTACAACATCTAAGGTTACTGTCAGACATTCACAGACTCAATTACACGGTAGCTTAATTTGCATAGAGATTGAAGACATAAGATCCATTTAAGGCCGTATTAAATACGTAAAGCGTATATCGTTACCGTAACAGAATATTGAGTTTAAATGTTTGTTTTACATTATAGTTTAGAATAATTACAATAAATGGGAGAATCTTCTACTATATATGTTATTTGTTATATTAAATTTCCATACATGAATAAAATGACAGTACATTTTTTGTACATTATAATCAAAGTGTAATGATGCTTGAGCTTAGACGGGTGTGTGAATGTTGTTTTTTCTTTTAATTAAAATATTTTTCAGTCTCAAGGAAATCAATATAATAGAAGCAAAGGGTAAAGTTTTATGTTCAATTTTCCTATTTTCTTGTAGTTTGCCTACTATAGCGTCACAGCTATATATACGCTACGCTGTTCACCAACCTCTCATGTTATCAGCAAGTCGCATTACAACCGTTCTGCCGTTAGAGAAGTTGATTGCATATTTCCTTTTACAGTTTAATTTACACCGATCAAATGATCGTTCGGCACTTGGGAAAATATTTGTTTACATTTAAATTTAATAAAAATAAAACACTCGGAATAGATTTACAGATACTTTTTATTTTCCTGACACTTATTTCATCAGTTACGATAGCTTCAAGACTTAATTTTGAACTGACAGATTTAAAGTGTATAATTTGCAGGGAAGGTTTGGGATAGTTAATGACAAGTGGAACAATTGGAAAAACCTAGGTAAACGGTTGAACAAAGATACGTGTCCTACTGTTTAAAGCAAAATAAAGTACAGTTACTGTTCAGTATTGAATCGTATATAACAAGCTTCAATGTGAACACAATTTACAGGTAAAATTACGTATCACTTGGACTAATGTAAACATGCATAAAATATGTATAGTATATTTGCTAGGTGATTATAAATAACATATATATTAAGCTTTGCGTTTAATTTAAACCAATTTACAAGTAAAATAATGTAATTTTTACTATAACCTAATGTATAATATATATAAGTAAGTATAAAAGAAATCTAGTATAAATAAAGCAGACGTAAATAACTGTCTAAACATTAAAACATTTCTCTTTATAAAACCATGTGTAAATTAAATTAAACAAATTTAAATTCTTGTTTGATTTAACGGGGATATTGCAAAATCTACTTGTTTACTGGTACCATTTTTAGCTTTATTAATTTTTATTTTATCTAAAATATTTAAAATTTAAAAAGCTTTAGCCAAAAAATTTATTAAAAATTTATCTAAATGATTCAAGAATGTACTCTTTACTGCTTCGGTGTAATAATTTTATGCTGTCTATATTTAATATGTGTTTTTTATTATACAATATTAAGGATTACATTTTTCGTAATTATACATTAAATCTAAACGCAAATTTTCAATAGTAACAAGTCAAATTTTATCATAACAATGTATATCTTACATAAATTTTAAGTAACACATTAGAAGAAATTTCAAAAGAATGTAAAACTGTAAAAAAATTATTGTTACCAGTGAGTGGTGGTTGAAAGACCGTGTCGAAAGGCCTATTAGTAAAGGTTATTCGAAAGGACTTTCTGCACATCAGACACTGTTATTGGTGTGATAATATAGGCTTAGTATAAAACACAATAGAGACACGCGATTGAATCAGACACTTTCAGATGTAATTCATTTGATATTTTGTTTAAATCAATTCTGTTTTTTGTCCATACCTTTTTTGATTCCCTTTTATCAGAGTAACCGTGTATCGTTGTATGTAGACATGTATGTTAAATTATGTAGACAAAATATACGTTCTCTATTTTAGTTTTGTTAACGTATAGCTTGAAACAATCTTAAAAACGTGTTTGTCAAAATTCTTGTATTATTTCTAACAATAAAGCTGGATCATGAAAAATGAATACGTTATTTTCGAAGTTTATTTCAAGATGATTTTATTGCTAATTTTTTAAATGGCAAATCAAAATATGTATTTGAAGTATCTTTAAATATTTTGATTTGTACACAATCTTTATAAATATTATAAGAAGCTGTCCTATTTAATCTTAAAGTATTGAGAGTAAATAATTTATGATAATAATGAATAACTTTACGTTATTGTTAATACTAGTGCTCAATCTCAATGTATTAAAAATTAAAGTAAGATGATTTTTTACAATTATGCACATATACACCATAAAAAAAAAATAAAAATATAACGAGTAAACCGAATATTTCACACACACACACACACACACACACACACACACACACACACACACACACACACACACACACACACACACACACACACACACACACACACACACAGAGAGAGAGAGAGAGAGAGAGAGTTGCTTTTTGCACTAATATTCGGGAATCGCACTAGCAAAGTATAACAGCTTTTCTAAACGACCGCTGTTTCAGTTCTTCTATATAAACTTGAAAAAATGTGACGTAACAATCAACTCATGTAGGCCTATAGGCAGTTAATAAAATTTTATTAGACATAGTACCTCTCGCAATTTTTGTAATATCCAGTTACGTGTACGCCTACACATCAAATTTTATACCGGTAACACTTTCTTTATTTCTGAAATAATCAAAACAGTATATTCATTTCCTGCAAACATAATCAAGCTTTAAACACTTATTTATTATATGACCGAATAACAAAAAAATTCTTCATATTTAATTTAATCAATAGGATATCATTATATAAAACAGTTTACCTTAATAGAAACTGTGAACCATTGTCAATGTTGGAATGATTAGGATTTATTAAAGTAATTAAACTTAAAAAAGTAATATTTTTCGGTTATATTAAAATTCTCTATCAAGTAAGTATATAATAAAACTTTTTCCTGCCAAAATATAATTATTTCACTACCGACTCGGAACACAAAGATTTTTATGGGTAAAAACGAAAAAGTTTTACCTTATAACCTGAACTGGTTTTCGCTTTTAAAAATCTTCTTCAGAGGTTGCCGCTGTGAGCACTGTCCGTCTTGTTATTGGCGACGATATCGATTTTCGAAAGATCGATGTTGTGTGTGTAGGGTGTGATATGTTCGAATAATGCGTGTGATATGAATTGTGTCTGTTCGTTTAGGATGTCGTTTTTATTTCTTTTTGTGTGCTCGTATATTTCCAATTGTTCTAGAGTGTCTACTTTTCGGCCTTTTGTGTGCACGTGTAGAATGTCAATGTTAATTTCGATGTTTTTGTATGTGTGGTTTGCTTCAATGAGGTGGTTTGCAAAGGTGGATTCTGTAGTGGTGTGGAGTGCCTTTGTGTGTTCAATGTATCTTTGTTTCAAGCTACGTCCTGTCTGGCCTATGTAGAATTTGCTGCAACGTGAGAAATTTAGTTTGTGAAACACCAGGTAGATCGAATTTGTTTTGTGCTTTGTGTGTGTGTTTTGATAGTGTGTGTTTTGTTTTGTTAGTAGTTTTGTAAGCGATCCTGTATCCTGCTTTTCTGAATTTGTGGGCTATTTTTTCAGTTTGTTTGTTGATGTATGTTAGTGTTATGAATTTGTTGTTTTCTGCCTTTGTTTGTTTTGTGTAGGTGTTTATTGGCTATCGTTCTGTCGTTCTGTTGTTGGGCTAGATATTTTATCGTGTTTACTTTGTCTTTGTAGTCTTTTTCATCTAGCGGGATGTTGTTCAGTCTATGTATCATGGTTCTGAAGGCAGCTAGTTTGTGTTGTATTGGGTGATTGGAGGAGTTGTGTATTAGTGTGTCAGTTGTAGCCGGTTTTCTGTATACACTGAATTTGTGCCTGTGTTCAAGTTTTGTGATGGAGAGGTCTAAGAAGTTTATGCTATTGTTGTGTTCGTATTCGGCAGTAAAGGTTAAGTTTTTATGTGTTTTGTTTATGTGCGTTAGTGATTGTTCACATTGTTTACCTTTGCGAACCACCTCATTGAAGCAAACCACACATACAAAAACATCGACAATAACATAATAAGTGAATTTAATTTACCTCCGTCTTGTGGCTGCCTGATAATCTTCTTACCACTAACGCGTTTCGGAACCTATGATTCCATCATCAGAGTATAAAATTAATCAGTCAAAAAGACGTCGCTAGTCATTAAACATAAAAATAAAATTGCACAAACACACACATAAAAACGAAAGTTTAACCGCACACGCGAGTCTTAGAGTGCGCACTCCACGATTGCTTGCGACACACTAGTAGTTCTGTAGTCATGTCGTCTTATCTACAAACGACCAACTGGATTTAAAATCGCATGATTTGTATGATAGATTTGTGGGCGCAGTGAATATAAGTAAGGCAACGTCGCAGGTAGATAAGACGGCATGACTACAGAACTACTAGTGTGTCGCAAGCAATCGTGGAGTGCGCACTGTAAGACTTGCGTGTGCGGTTAAAATTTCGTTTTTATGTGTGTGTTTGTGCAATTTTATTTTTATGTTTAATGACAACGACGTCTTTTAGACTGATTAATTTTACACTCTGATGATGGAATCATAGGTTCCGAAACGCGTTAGTGGTAAGAAGATTATCAGGCAACCACAAGACGGAGGTAAATTAAATTAATTTATTATGTTATATAGTGGCTTGGATACCGTGAACATGGTTTTAAAATCGACAATAACATGGACATTCTACATGTACACACAAAAGGCCGAAAACTAGACACTCTAGAACAATTGGATATATACAAACACACGAAAACAAATAAAAACGACATCCTAAACGAACAGATACAATTAAAATCACACACATTATTAGAACATATCACACCCTACACACACACATCGATCTTTCGAAAATCGATACTGTCACAAACAACAAGACGTACAGTGCTCACAGCGGCAGCCGCTGAAGAAGCTTTTTACAAGCAAAAATCGGTTCAGGTTATAAGGTAAATCTTTTACGTTTTTTATCCATAAAAAACTTTGTGTTCCGAGTCGGTAGTGAAATAATTATATTTAGTTAAGTAACGGACACGTCATGGACAACGAAATCCAAGAATTTTTCATGCCGTTTCACTCACACGCCTACTCTTGCGCAATTACAGACAGAATTCCAATTAAACCACAGATTGAACGGAAAGTAATATAAAAAACACTTAAAGGTGGACTGCAGATATACTTACGAGTTGCTGTAGTAATTTCATTATTGCGTATTATGGCAAGTAGTTTCACCAGACTGACACGTAATAACAGATGAAATACTTTATCAAGACGAAACCGAAATAGACATTTTGCTTTATGCGACAGTTTATTCAATGCCATGTCTTTAAAGAAAAGAGTATCTAACTACTTTTATTATTACAGTTATTTTTTATATTATTTGAAGTAGAGTTCCATATATTTTTTGTTTTGTCTTACTGCATTTGAAGATTATAGTTAAATATCATCATCAGGACAGACTCCAAGAATTTGAGACCTGGTGCTACAGAAGAGTATTCAAGATAAGCTGGAGGGAGAAGATAACACGTCAGGAAGTCTTAGAAGAGCTCGGCAGGAGAAGAGCTTTCTACAAAATTTAAAAGGTGTGAGAGCTAAGTTTATAGTTCATACACTACGACACAATGGATTGCTTAATAGAATAATGAAAGGAACAATTGAAGGGCTGTTAACCTAGAAGAAGAAGTTAAACATCGTGAAACAGCATCATAATATTGTTGCTGGAGATACATGAATTTAATTCTTCTTCCGTCCATTGAGATAAAGAATATTGTGACAATCACATCGTTATAAAAATAATATGCAGCAAATATCTATGAGGTCGTTTTTATGGTTCTTTTTTGTGTTAAACTCTGTATTTAATTAAACGTAATTTCAAAGTAATTTAATTTAACAGTACAAACGACGCGGCTTTGGGATCTTGTAATCCGTGTTACTGCCTACAGCTATAAACGAGAGCATCCCGTAAAATGTAATGACACAACGGGATTAAATATTACTCATCTCACGCCGCTTTTTCCACACGAAACTAAAAATATATTTTCAGGTTTGAGTAATACGTTTTGATGTTACATTCTTCAATAAGCTTGAAAACAAAATTCAAAAAATTCTATAAAATAGAACATTACTTAAATACACCTACTGCCCACGCATAAAGTAGAACTAAGTTTTTTCAAAGAAAATTGTACTCCAGCGAGACTGTACAATTAATCTTCACCTTACAGCACGCCATAGACAAGAACTGCCTGTTCCGTCTTCAAAGATCCTCCGGCCATCTCTTTCTGGGTCTACCCAGAGATCTCTGTGCTATAAGGATTATAGTTCCATACTTGTCTTCCATGTCTTAAATCTGAAATACTATCTGTTCTTTCCACCGTTGTTTATAAACTTTTCGTCTTTTATTAGAGTTAAACACTTGTAATTCTTCCCTTATGGCCTCATTCTTAAAACGGTCAGCTTCAGAACTCTCCTTGAAAACGCCATTTCTAAGGAGTATATTTTACTGCCTTGTGGCTTGGTTATCGTCCATAATTCACACTCCATGCAGTACACGAACTACCATACCTTTGTAAAACGTTAATTCCGTATCTCGACGTACCGTTTTTATAAAACAATAGATTTGATTATCGCACACATTGTCTAGAACATACCTAATTTACCGTTAATATCATAATTCTTGTCGTAGACAATATAATTTCCAAATAGTTAAATGGCTTACCTGTTTAAAAATTTGATGATTAAGTACTTTTTTCTTTAAGTTCGTTGCCTCCAAGTGACATTGACTTTATTTCTGTAGTAGGGATTTTGAATTACAAGCAAGTTAGCAGCAAACAACAACACATTAAAACATCTGTTTTGTTATATCTTAATACCAGGATTCACTAGATGTTTCAGTTTCCTTACTAGATTGTCGATATAAATGTTAAAAAGAAAAATTGGTATACTGTAGACTTGTATAACACCTAGTTATATTTAACAGCTTTTCTTGTTCCCTTATATAGGCCTTGTATAATTCTTATATGTTGCTGTGGTTAGCCCCGTTCTTTTAGTACTTGCCACAGAAAAATTTCAACTCTATCACAAGACTTCTCAAAGTGAATAAAAGCTACAATTATTTTTTATGGAACTCAGGATGCTTCTCAACGATTTGTTTAATAATAAAAGCATTGTCTGTAAAAGATCAGCTTTTCCAGCACCGTTTTGTTTTTTCAAAATAATAAGCTTCGAAGTACTCTGAAGACGGTGGTCTATGATCCTCGCATATAGTTCATAGGCTGTATTCCTCTATAGTTATGGCAATCATTCCGTTTTCACGTCTTAAAAAAAGACACCATCGAGCAGTTAGCCAATCTTGCGAGACCTGTTGCTTTTACCATCACATAATATAGAAATATAATAATTTAAGTTTAAGCAAAATACCGTCATATTTAAACAAGGCTGTGTTGAATCTATGCTGTCATGTACGTTTTGATTTAAGTTCTGCCAAGGCCTACTTCAAGCTTGTCTAATATTATGCGGTCTCCGTCATAGGTAACAAAGTTGTTGATTTCTATCATGTGTGGTCCGCTTTCACATCATCTTTATACCAGAGACCTTTATAATCTTGTACCCATTTAGGATCGGGAATGGTGCTTAAATTTGCTGTACTATTTTCATGATGATGTTTACATTTTCTGTACTATTTTCATTTTTATTCTTGCATTTTAGCCTTTTATAGGCTACAAGTTGTTTTCCACGTAGATCATGTTCAATGTTTCCTATTAACTAACTCTACGATTCATCATGTACCTCGTTCAATCAGTCCTTAGCTTAGCTCAGTTCTTTTATATATATATATATATATATATATATATATATATATATTATAATACTCCTCGTGTACCCGTAGTATCTTAATGGTATAATAATTTGCCCGTGTTATTCCTTATATATGTTAATTTGTAATAACTAGTTGTAAATAGTGTATCAGCTGATCGTGGAATATTTATGTTATGTGTTTACGAATGTGATTTAAATATATAAGTAAAAGAATTGAATTATTCTACTTTGGTTTCTGAATCAGAATTATAATTATTCCAGTTCAGTAGTTTAAACTCCAAAATCAATTCAAAAAAGTAAAATAGCGGTTGAGTCATCCCAAAATTTTCAAGTAACCTTCGATATTAGGCTTTAACCTATTATTTGAGGTTAATCTTGGTTTTGCAGTTTGCGTACTTCCAATGACTTCCCGAATTCTTCTTATCCTTGTTAATTATAAAATAAATGCTGATAATATATTACGTTCCTAAATAATAACGCATGGATATGATTTAATAACATAATGGTTTAATCTATGTAATATAAATTGAAATTATTGGACAATTCCATTCGATACATACGGTTGTCACAATCGATATTTATCTGAGGATTTAATAATTAAATAATTTTAATATATTTCGTGGGAATTCTTGTGCCTGCTACGAAAAGTTCCTTTACATGATAATTAATAATATAGAGTACCTTTACAAACAATCTATTACTTATATTCTAAAAAATTACAAAAATTATATATTAAGTTACATACAAGTTTTGACGATATTCAATCCTTCGTAAAGAGCATGTAGGTTAGAGTGACGTCAACATCATGGATACCATTGTCCGTCTCAGAAAATAATGAAGTTTATTAATGAGTCCAATAAATGTTTTCCTTGTAATAACTGTTCGTTAAGATATTGAATTTGTTTTCACTTGAAAATGTTTACTAGTGATTAGTGTTAGTGTAAATTGGTATAATGTCTAGTGGTTGTCCCTTGTTGGATAAAAATATTGTCAAATTATACTTTACACATCTTGACGATATTGCTGAAGATTTTCTGGTTTATTCTGGATAATTTCTTGATTGTGTGTATTACTGGTTCATGAAAATTGTAGTGGAGGGATTATTTTTCTTCGATGGTGGTCATTCAGATCTTCTTTCACAAAGGGGTTAACAATTTTTATATTTTTATTTTAATTACATCTCAACACGCACTATTAAACTGTTTTCCTTCACAATTAACACTTAAGTGTTATTTCTTCTTTTTAGTCACCGAACTCATACAAACTTCTTAAATTTTGATTGGCCATTTATGTACAGGTTAAATGTTATATGATCGATTCCCATTAATTACTTTACATTTTTATAAATTACCTTTAATAGATAATTTTATTATTATACTCTAATGATACATGGAATGTTTACATGATGATTAATTATATAATTATAAACAATTTGATACTAAACATGCCTCAGTTTATAACTGTAAAACCTTATTAATTTGAATTTCTATGATATGTGGTGGAACAATTTGTTATGGTTGATTGTAATTTCTACTTTGACTACCTGAGATGAATATATTTACATAAATTAACTGGTAACATAAACTATTATAACATATAACAAAAACTCTTAATAATAATACTTGTTTTTAACAACATTAATTATTTCATACTTTTAAACTCTTGTCTGTATGATAATACTAAAAACACTTTTTATAAATAATAAATAGCACACTGTTTAACTATAGTTTGTGCCACTATTTATTATTATATCACTCATATCACTGTAAAGGTTTGTGTCCCCTTTTCTATCCTTATTTATAGGTCTATATGATTTTAATTAATACAATTTGTATTTCGTGAACAGGTACTCTTTATTAGGTTTAGTTGTGTTTCAGGGTAATTTGATTATTTAGGCCTACTAGGTTTATTTATTTAATTTTGATTTGTTTACTGCCCTATTCTACTGGGTTATTTCTGGGTTTCTTGATAATATTCAATAAGTCAAACCAACTAGATTTCCTTTAATTTGCTATCAATTATTATTTCTTGGTTCCTCTCTGGATCGGATTTCACTATTATTTACTGTTCTTTTTGTAACATTTTGTTTCGTTACAAATTGGCTCCCTTCAGAAGTAATTATTTCTGAACACTTCATTAGGTGTGAGGACATAATTACTTATGTTATTTTTCCTTTTCTTCCTCATGATATTTTTTCATGGATTGTTGATTATAATTGCCCTGGATCTTCTTTGAAATGGGGTCGGTTAATTCGTACGTGTTGTTGTTGTTGTTTTTTGTTATGGTGTAGGGTCCAACGTATAGTAATAATAATTTCTTTGATATCCCTTCTAGAGTGTTAGGCAATTCCCTGTTCTTTAACAAAACTTTCTCTCCTACTTCATATTTAATTATTTTACCCTATATTTTCTGGTATTTATTTCTGCGTTTTTCCAGATTTTCCATCACCTGATTATAGAATTTTAATTTATTAAATTGGTACGGTGGAGACTTAGGAAATTTAATCAATTCTTGGATCTCTCTGGGTGGTTGTTTTTCATACATGGCAGTGTATGGAGTGCAATTTATAGATGGATGATAAGCCAAGTTTAAAAAATCTTCTGTGGATGATAAGTAATCAGGCCACTTCCTTTGTTGTTGATGACAATAGGTTCTTAAGATTCTACCAACCTCTCTCAGTATTCTTTCTGATGGATTGCTACTGGGGTGGTATACGGAGGTCTTATAGCTTTTGATGTTCAGTTCTAACAATGTGTTCTTCCATTTTCTGCCTCGAAACTGTGTACCATGGTCTGTAACTATTGAAACAGGTATTCCTATTTTTGGAATGTATTGAGTAGTTATTACTTCAAGAATTTTCTGCGTAGTTGCTCGACAGATTGGATACAATTTGGTGAATTTGGTGAAGTGGTCCATAATGATTATAATGTATTTATACCGGCTTCTACCTTCACTCCTAGGAAATGGTCCACATATGTCAATGAATAATTTTTCCAATTTTTGTTCTGACGATATAGGTATCATTACACCTTCCCTTCGTACATTATTAATTTTGACCAATTGACAGATATGACAGGGTTTTATATAATTTTGTACCTTCCTGTGTATGTTCTTAATGTAACAATTCTCCTCCAATGCTTTCACTACCTTTACTGCACCCATATGTCCGTATCTTATGTGATATTCCAACACTAGTTCCTTCTCCATGATTCTGGGAATGATTACTTTCCAGTCTTCTTGGTTCAATGTATTTTTATAAATAAAATTCCTTCTTGTTCACAATAGAATTGGTTTATTGAAGAGTTTTGGTTCGCCATACGTTCCTTGATTTTTATTAATTTTGAGTCTAATAACTGATTAGCTTTAATATTTTGTAATAATGCCTCCAAATCAGATCTACTTTTGAGAATGTTGTACACCTTGACAATCCTTTCCTTCTCACCCTCAAATGTCTGGGTGTCCAGGTTTACTCGAGATAACACGTCTGCTATCACGTTTTGACTCCCTGGAATATATTCCCATTTGATATTATACTCCTGGAAGGCGAGTATCCACCTTGTAAGCCTTCCGTGACTCAGCTTACAAATTCTTAAAAATGAGATGGACTTATGATCTGTTCTGACAGTTACAGGATATCCCAAAATGTACGTTCAGAATTTACTACAAGCAAAGACTATGCTTAATAGTTCCTTTTCAGTAACATTATACCTTCTCTCACAGTGGTTTAACACACGACTGGCAAAACTGATGACTAAATGGTTTCCTTCTTTGTCTTCTTTGTACAATACCGTCCCAAGACTGACATCACTTGCGTCACAGTTCAAAAAGAATGGGTGATCAAAATGATGAAGGATTACTGTCTCTAAGAATTTATCCTTTATCTGTTGTAGTATAGCATCCTGTTCATGTCCCCATGTCCATTTGTTTTTGGAAGACAGCTGTTCCTGAAATTTAGATGTCAATGCGGAATAATTGCGTTGGAACTTCCGGTAGTAATTACACAGTCCTAAGAAGGATTGGAGTTGCCTCTTATTCTTTGGTTGTGGGAACTTCTGGATTGCAGTAACCTTTTCTTGTGATGGGGAAATACCTTGTTCAGTCAAATTAAAACCTAAAAATTGAACCTCCTTCGCTATTAATTGGGATTTTTCGAGTTTTAGTGTTATGTTGTTCTCTGCTAACTTACTCAATACATATTCCACCCTGTGACAATGTTCCTCCCAGTTGGATGAGGTAATCAACAGGTCGTCTACATAAACTGTGGTGAATTGTAGCGCTTCCTGACCCAATACTTGGTCCATACATCGTACAAAAATTGCTACCGAATTGACTAATCCAAATGGCAATCTCTTAAACTGGTAGTTTCTACCCTCGAAAATAAAAGCCATATATTTTCGACTCATCGGGTGCAACTCCACCTGCCAGTAACCACAAACTGTGTCCCAGGTACTGATAAATTTTGTACCATGAAATTTCTTTAGAATTTCTTCTATTTCTCCAGGTAACGTGCGATCATTTACTATATGTTTATTTATTTCTCGGGCATCCAAGCAAATTCGAACCTGCCCGTTCTTCTTCTGAATTGCTACTATTGGGCTAGTATATGGTGATTCGCTATGCTCAATTATATCATTTAACAACATTTTATTAATTTCAGCTCTAACCGCCTCCTTCAATGAATATGCTATAGGATAGGATTTTCTGTGGAATTCTGCTGGTTCTTTAAATTCTATTCTACACTGATAGTTTTTTACTTTTCCTGGTTTTTCTGAAAATACATGTTTATACTTCTTATATATTATAATGAGATCTTCTACTTGTTTTACTGTCAAATTATTTGTGCCTTGGTGTCTAAACTCTCTTATCTCCTGTAATTTACTGTTCCACAGGTCTTCATTTGTCATATTATAGATTATTTTTTCTGCATTGGGTGTCATTCTTTAAAAAATTTAATTCCCTAACTTGGTGATGGGTACGGTTCAGAGGGGCACCATCGCTTCCTATTAACTCTGCCATAACACCTTCTGAGTTCAAGGACACCTTCTCCTTGCTCAAATCAATAATGGCTGAATATTTCCTCAGCATATCGCATCCGATTAATAATTCGAATGGTAGGCCGATTGCGACCAAACATATAAAATTAATTGTAACACCTTTGCTTTCTATTTCCAATGACACTTGTTTTCTCACTATTTTATTTTGACGCCCAGTGGCACCTATTAAAATAACATTATTGACAGGTAAGGTAGGTATTATATTTTTACTTTGTTTCTGTATTCTCTCCAGTTCAGCGTCGTTAATAAGTGATACATTTGCACCAGTATCTATCATTATTCGTGTAGGAATTCCTTCAATTTGAGCGGTTATGTATAAAATTTCATTATGCTGGTTGATTCTACTTGTCACCGGTTCCTCGAATAGTTCTTCTCGAAATTTTTCAAATAATAATTGTAAATAATAGTAAGATTTTGACTATCCGTCCTTAAACTTTGGTTGTTGTTATACTTCAAAATTCTTTTATTTTCCATAATTAGTTTTTCATAATTAGTTGGTAGTAATTTGTTATTACTATGTTTTATTAATTGCCTGAACGTAATTAATAATACTCCTACTCTCTCTAGCAATCCACCTATACTTATCTACATGTATCTTAATTTTTAGAAAAAGTGTTAGTAGTTTTAGATCATTGCGAGTAACATATCTAGTACTATAATTTCTATGTAGTTTACCAAATACTACTTATTGAACTGACACTGAATTATTTCCAACTACAGGATTAAAATCCCCACTTACAATGAAGTAGTCTGTTCTGTTCCACTTATAAAGTTGACTCTGTTTATGTTTATGTTTCTTACAATGTTCCAGTAATTGAAAGTTCTCACTGAACACTGTGTCAAAATTTGGTTTTCTCTCTCTGCCAATCTAGATTTTAATGGCTGAAGAGATACAAGTAATATTCATCATAAAGACAGATCTAGTTCTGTAGTCAAAGATTCACGTTCTCAAGCTCTAATTTTATAAATGTTTATAAGTGTCACATGAACTTTGATACCTGCAGAGACGTATTTATTTCCAAAGTTCAAATTAGGATATCTAGTTTTCTTAAGTGTAGAGATATAGTTAATATGAAACTTAAATTTATGGTGACATTACAGTATTTCGTTATATTGTTGTCTCCAAGGGACCAGCAAAAGTATCATACGGAGAAATTTTGTATGACATTGCGAACAAGAAAGCGTGTGTTGGTAAATTAATTTTGACAGGTACGGTCGTGGCAAAGGAAAGTGTGACTTATTCAATAACAAAGCTGTATGAGGTGCTAATGATAAAGTTGGGATACAGTAGTATCGTAAGCATGTTTTGTGTGTGTGTGTGTGTGTGTGTGTGTGTGTGTGTGTGTGTGTGTGTGTGTGTGTGTGTGTGTGTGTGTGTGTGTGTGTGTGTGTGTGTGTGTGTGTGTGTACAAGCCCATGACTGTGTAAGCCAAAACGTCTTATTGTTTACATTTATATTAAATTTTACAAAAAACACAAATGACAAAGTTTAAATAATTGTTTGTGTATTTTTGATTACTTTCCGACAGATTTTAATGTAACCTGTGCTCTGATGTATTATATCACGAGTACAGTATAAAAAAACGCATTATGTTCAAAATTTAAAATGTTATAGTAATAAAAATTTTTTAAAAGCGTTCAGAAAGTAAGTATAGTTTGCATTCTTAAATGTTGATATCTTTTTTATGATATTGATTGATGACTCGTTGGGCACTTGGTGAAACATATTACTACTAAGGTTTCAAAAAACATTTACAAACACTTGGTAAGTTTTTCACAGTTAAACTGTAAAACTTAACAAGTGTTTGTATATTTTTTTTAATTTTTTGATGTTAAATTAATAGTAATATTTCACTTGATAAACCAGGTGTTGAAAATTGTGCTACACAGCAGTACTGAATTTAACAGTGGCCTAAAACGTATGACAAAACACGTATAGCCGTAAACTGATTCCAATCTCTGACATATAATTGTTACAACTAATAGTAACCTATTCAGTCAGAAATATTCAACGTTTACGTAATAAAAAATTGCATTTTGTATGTTGTTTAAATTACTGATTGATTAATGGTGTGGTGTGGTTATAAACTCAGACCACAAAACATGAAATCATTTACATAGGAAATAACGACACTCAGCATGAAAGAAAATTTGCACTAAAAAATGTTTTTCCAAGAACAATAGAAAAGGAAAATCACTGCATAACCAATAATGAAAAATATTTCACTGAAAAATCATTAATCTAGATGGGTACATATCCTTGCGATATTTTAAAATTAGCGACACATATATATAATATGAAACTCTACGATAAGAATAATTTCTAGAACACTGTTTGATTCTGTAAAACAATTTTTTTTTTTGGAGAACTGTAATCTGTTCAACTAAGCGAACGTTTAACAGATTGTCTGACAACACACACAGGATTACGAAGAGCTGACCATTGACAGCTCTTCTTGTTTTTGATAATAGATTAAAGAGGTACACAAAATACAAAACTAAATGATAAAACATGAAAACAAATGAACGAAAATCACTTCCACTTCCTGCTGGCATGATACAATAAGTTCAAATGTTAAACACTGGGCCCATAAGGCACATATACTGGTTGACATTAACACTTATTAATGACACGAATACAAAAACATACAGAACAGATATCTTAAAACATATGAACGTCTAAATTAATGGCATATTCTGTAGTGTTTCAATGACTTACACAAAACTGTGATTATACTGCGTCAAGTGATACGCAACTCACACCTGTTGCCGGTAGCCGCCATTGTCAATGTATAGAATTTGACGTTTCACGTTTAAGCAGATGCTATGAAAGCTCAGAAATAATTTTTCCTTTTCTATTAATTTTATTTTGGATAGGCTAATGCATTTTATTGCATATAGCTTAATCAGTCCTAACGGCAGTTACACAGGTAGTAAATGTTACAATTTACCCCAGAACTTCGGGTTGACTACACATAGCCGTAAAATACACTGTTGTCGGTCAAAATTTCCCCTCGTAAAAAATATCTCTACCTTTTTCAAGATCCACGCGATCACTAATGGCAGTTGCTGCATTCGCTTAAATTTCACTAATTTCTTGTCTAGTTGTATTTGAGAAATACAATTATTTTTTATTACGAGTATACTTTAAATACAATTATTTTTCGCTTATTTGTATAACAAATTATGAACACTGAATGTGGCAATTCTGATATAGTTTTCTCATAGCCATTATTAACGTTATACGATGTCGCCTTATTATTATGAATTCACCCGAATCAGAATACGGTACTGTTATTTTTAGCAGGAGCTTTTTAAGGATTCGAGAGCAATAGTGGTTATACCTATCCAATACTCACATTTAAAAAAAAAATGGCGGGGGGTGTGTCGGAGCCACGGCCGCAAATCTTGAGAGCGTAGAATACGTCTGTGTGCTTTAGGCTTGCTAATGTGTTATGAATAAAATGAACAAACACATATTTTTAGTTTTACAAAGTACAAAATTTTATTTGCAAAATCATCACACAACTTAATTAGTTGGTTAAGTAAGACCTTATTTATAATGGGCCTATGATAGGAGAAGTAGCTGATATAAAGTAAGATATCAACTCTGATGTTTCTGATGAAAGTCAAATCGATGGTGGTGTTACCCAGCGTAGTCGGTGGCATCATCAGAAATACGTATAAACATACATTTTATAATCGCTTAAGACAATTACAAACTATATAGACGTATTTGTATAAAATAGTAACCAAGCTTTTACCACTGACTTTTTGACCACGCCGCTCAGATACGTAGATTTATGTATCATGTTCTTCTTGATGTTGACATTGAACGTCTGATCATCGTCCAATTGACGCGGTAGCTGTTGCACCATTGTGTCCACATCGACGGGTACATTAATGACTTGTCCGATGATGCCGTAGCTGCCGTCGTAACGCAACCGACGTATCTGCATGAATGGCAGACGCGGTGATACTAGACGTGCACTGATCGGATCTAATGCGGGCAACCCATGTTGCTTAGGTGGATACACAAATCCGTTCGAACGTGACAACGTGGGCACTTTGTCCGAGTCCAGTGATTTCCTACACGTACCGCACAGTTTAAAGTCAGCCACTGCCTCTTCTGGGAAAGTATTACTAAGCAGCGGTAAGTGTTTTTCCTTTGGTGGCTTTAATGAGCGCAGAAACCATAGACGGTCACACACATCACACTTATGTCAGAATGGATTGTTGACAAACGTAGTAGTGAAACGTGCACTAGCTGCTGCCCAATGTGTCTTCATAATCGGCGATCGCACACAATCGATATCTATACAGTCCGGCGTTGATATAGAAGCGATTACATCATCCACTTGCATAGGCTCGGGCGCCCCAGCTGCAGATGTACTGGCGCCGTCGTTGATCCGCTCGGACGCCTTCATTCTTTTACGTTCCCGGCACCGCTTCACTCTGTCATATGTTGTTTTACGGGTATCACTGGATTGCTCTTGAGAAGCCCTTTCCAACCGTATACGATCTCTATATTTTGATTTGGCTTTTTGACGACTATAGGCCGACATTGCATTATTTATTTTAATTTTTTACTTTAACACCATATATATTTTTTAGTATTTCACACTAATGTTTTATATACGTAATCGATAGATCTTGACGAGAGCTGACGATTGAAACTCAAACGAACGTCCTAGCTTCTCCGAGTCAAAATATATACTAAACGGACATTATGTGACGCAGCGAAACGACCTCAAAATGGCGGCGCTTCCCCCTCCGCCGCGCGCGATGCGTCACAGTGCTCACTCAACGTAACGAATTCTTTGATCCTTTAGCTATCGAGTAGTGTAATTAAATTTTGGATGTAGATGATAGATATGTAGCTGCAACACCAAACTCTATCCCCCGATTTTGTTATCATCAGTTTTCTGAATTGCCTCCCACTATGGAAGCAAATTTAAAGACGTATTCACGTCAAAAACATTATTTTCTGTTGGATTTAACTCTACCAGCGGTGATACCCTAGTTTTTAGAGGCTAGGAACTAGCTATAGAAATTCTTACATCAGCTACATAATGAAAGTCTATTGTACGTCATGCATAGTAAGCAGTGCTTGAGACTAATGTCTTTGGATCAGAGACAAAGCGTTAAAACTTGGCGGATGTCTAAGGATTTTCATATCATTCAGATCCCCTTCAAGATTAGGTACAAAATTTCTTTACACAAAAAGAGGTAAAATTTAAAATGAAAGACAGTTTATGCTTAGAAACCTTAATATCGTAGAAGTCAAAACAGAAAAAGATTTGTTAAGGCAAATAAAACATGAAACTAATCCGAGACAAATAGAAGACAGGCCTACGTGTAGATACAGCTAGACTACCTACAGCTTTCCACACATGTACGCCTACTTATAAGATTAAAAGCCTCTGACAATTAACATAATAGTTCGTAATGTGAAAATGCAAAGAAATAATACTTTAAAATTTATATTACTTTGTAATATCTGAATTCTGTGCACTATACTACGAGGGTAGGCTGAAAAGTAATGCACACATGCTTGTAGAACACGAACAGAATTACCTACAGAAGCGCACCTGGTAGCATTCGGGAGTAATATTTCCCCTCCAAACGCATGCGCAGTTTGAAGGAGTTTCGTACAACAGTACCAAACAGTACGCTTTAAGTAGCAGAAGTATGCAGACGTGTTGTAGTGGTATGTCAACGCGAGTTAAACAGCGTGCGGTTATCGAATTTTTAACTGCTGAAAATGTGATTCCTAATGAGATTCATCGTCGTTTAAAGGCTGTTTATGGTGATAATGCTGTTGATAGGTCTACTGTGAATCGATGGGTAATAAAATTTCGTGGTTGCGAGCCTGGAAAAGCCGTAATTGATGACGAAAAACGCAGCGGAGGTCCGATCACTGCCACAGACGATGAACATCGCAAACTCGTCGACGATTTGATTCAAAATGACCGGCGAATCATTCAAAAGCGTATCGCAAACATATTTGTCGGGTCAGAGGCAGCCTGGCGCCAATAATCTTGCAGGATGACAACGCTCATCCACACACCTCGCGCGCAACCCAAGAGGCTCTGCGAAACCTTAAGTTTGAATCGATTCCACACCCTCCCTACTCCCCTGATATCGCGCCTTGCGATTTACATTTTTTTCCTCTACTCAAGAGAGACCTCAAGGGTAATCATTGCACCTCGGACGATGAGGTGAAGGCAGATGTCGCGTCCTGGATTCGAGAAAAGTCGGAAGAATATTTCAGTGACGGGATAAAATAAACTTGTTACGCGTTGGGAGAAATGTGTTAGACTTAACGGCGACTATGTTGAAAAATAAATATATAATTTTGAAGCTAAGGAAATGTACTTTTATTTACTTTTTGCCCCATCTTGCTATTTCTTTTCGTTCGTGTTCTACAAGCATGTGTGCATTACTTTTCAGCCTACCCTCGTAGTAATCTTCCTGAGCTACAAAATTCGTTAACTATTTGGAACGGAGTACATTTGTTATTAGTTAAATTTTAATATTACATAAGTTTTCAATTATCACAAAAAATAAGACATCTGATTGCTAAGCTTTTTTTAGTAAAATAACAATTGTAGGAGAAGCATACAATAAACGCTAAATTTTATAAAAAATCGGGTTTGTGTTTCAAACAATCGTATGTTACTTTTAGTCTGACACTTGGCCGGGTTTTTATATTTTTTTCAAACTGTAATCCCGCTGGGATCAAAACATTTTGAAATATTCAAGACTCTACACTATATTCATATTTAGGTTAACATTCTCTTTGAGTCTTTGATAAAGCTAAATATTAACGTTAGACGACGTCGCCTTATTATACATCCACCCAAAATCAGTACTGTTATCTTCGGTAGCGTTTTATAATGTATGGAGATGCATGCCAGGTTTTATGGTTGATGAGTTCATTTGTCATCATAAGACAAACCCCAAATAGCCAGGTAGATAGGTAAATAAACCCCAAACTCTTTATTATGACAAGCGTTGGAGTACCCGCCTCTATTCTGTCCGGTTGGAACCGAAATAAACCATTTTTTGTTAACCCTTGCCAAAGATGATAATGATTATGTAAAGTTGTCGGAATTGTTTGGATATCCCACATGGAATTTGCAATTTTATTAAACTTTTGCCCTACTTTTTAGCACCAGGTGTCCAAATAATCATTAACTTAATATATTTGTATAATTTAATGTATTTGATATCCTACACAGCCTTTTTAAAAATTTAGACGCACTAATATTTTTGCCATCGTCCCCTTTTTAAGGGGGCGGTTAATGTAAGAAAATATAGTCTTCTATAGAGTAGAAACATGGACATGTGTGCCCAGTTTTACGAAAACCGTTGGTGCGTTGAAGCGTTATCGTGAGATATACCCCACAGAGACAAAGTTTTATATGGTAACTCAAAAGTACAAAGAAATAACGTGTTTAATTTAATAATATTTATTTAGCTAATAGAAATAAATACCTTTCTTACATTCACTCACGCACGCACATAGTGGGCTTTATATAATAATTACCGTTTTCTATATTTATTACACAAATGTTTCCTCCCTTGTGTATCAACACCAGTGAGTTATATATCAATTATTGCTTCATCTGCATCTTACTTTAAAATCCGTCTCGGCGCACCTCGTTTTATCCTATTTAAAAGTGTTGAACAAAATATCATACAAGTCCACCTATACCCTATCTGACATTAGTTCTGTTGTTTCTTAAAGAAATTCGTCAGCTACTTGGCTGTTTCTCGCTTCCCTATAACCATTTATTGATTATTTTTGTTATTATTCTCATAAAAGTTACCAAAAAAAATTGAAAATTAATTTTACACGAATTTTCTGTAAGAATACCATTGTTCAATTTTTTGTAAAATAAATAATGTTTTTAAAAGTAATCATATTTCAGTTCTTGCTAGTAGAAACCTGTAAATTGAAGCAGTAAAAACGTGGAAAACATTTTAAATGTATTCCCGTTATTTTAAGTACAATGTTCTTTGCATTAGAGGTATGTTTTATACATCTGAAAATACTCATAAATTTGATTTCTAGTTAAGCTTATAATTTTAACTTTTAATATATTCTTGGTTTTCCCGACACAATGTTCCTAGCATTAGAGTTATGTTTTATAGCATATAAAAGTCAGCAGAAATTTGGTTTCTAGTTAAGCTTATAATTTTATCTTTTGTCTATTAGAATTTAGTGTGTAAATTTATTTGCTTTTGTATATAGATTAGGTGTTTATTTTATAACTACTATATTTAATTACGTTTATAAAAAAAGTTGAAACGTTATTAACTTAAGCTGAAATCTCAGTTTTAACGTTAGGTAAGTTCTGCAGATATTTAAAATTTTACAGTATTTACAAAATCTGTTACAGCAACTATATAATTGCAAAACCTGTAGGCCGAATATTACTGTTAGCTCGTGATAGTACACATCATTCTTACAATGCATCAGCATTACACGTTACAATATTCTTTAATGCGATACATATTGATTACATTTCAACAAACTATAAAGTATTACTAGCTTCATATATACGCTGCTGAGTTCTAAGCAATTTTAATTCTAAGGATAGCGCACCGCAACTTGCAAGTAGAATTATGCAGATAAGCGTCAGTAACCGCCAATTAAATATGCTCTCTGTAGTCAAGTTACGCCAAACACATTTTCTGCATTATAATTACCACGTGTCTGAACTAAAATTATTAACTAGAATATGTTACGTTTAAAACGTAATTTCTTGGGATAAGTCATGCACATGTTTATACATCAGATAAGTAAAGTTTTGGTTTCATTTAATGTATTAATTTTACAAGAGACATGTTTTCATGTATTGTACTCACTTTGATGAATTATTATCTCCACCTTTAATTTTAAAAATCATAAAAATGTCATGAAATCATATTATTCATACATTATATTTTATCTTTATTTCCGTTTCCTATTTGCACATATCTTCTCATTTATTATGTCATTATTTTCGGATTTATTGCAGTTTGGATGTTGTAAATATTACCTTACGTAATGTGGAAAAAGTGTACGCCATTCTCACATTCCACGTGTTTCTCGGCTATTCCAGTGGAATCCGGCTGTAATGTGTGTGTGCGTACACACTTCTGCTACTTTGAGATGAAGGAAAATTACGTGACACTTGTCACCGTCCGTAGCCGAGACTGATCTACATTTCGCCGGTCCGCGCACACTGTGTTCAAGGCGGCAAGCAATTACGCTCTCGTGTTTTCTAGTAGCGTTGTTGCTGAGTAGTATGGACTATTCTGGAATTTTAACGGGGTATAAATACAAGCACTCAGTGACGCTTAGTTCAGTTTTAGTGGGATTTATTCCAGTGCGGTTAGAAGTATTGTGGCGAACTGTTATGTGTTTTATAATTGTGCGAGACACTACTAGTTGGCATTATTATTGCGTGTTAACAATTTTTCTTTGATTTGTTGTAAGCGACTATCTTGTTGATTACGAACTGTTTAATTGTGATAATTACAACTCGTTATTAGTGACATAACTGGTGTCTTCTATATTGTTTTCCACTGCGCCATACGACGATCAGTGAGCCAGTCGTAACAATATTACTTTTTTACACTGATCGTAAAACAAAATGTAACTAAAAAATTTAGTTTGAAAAATTTAATCAGCAGATGAATTTTTGTGTATGCTAAGCAATACAATCTTTAAGTGCTGTAAAACCTGAAAACGGAATAACATACTGCTAGAAAATTGGGATACGTGTCAGTGGACATAAATGTTCAGTATCGCCAGCACAATAAAAGCTTTCGCGTCGCTCAATCAGGTCGAGATTTGTTGACGAACGTTTCATAGTGATTGTTCAACTGTGAAATATCCACTGCAGTTTGATAAATCCTTATGTACGTGGAGCGTAAGGACTGTCAGCGTAAACAAGGCTCTACTCGTAGAGACTTTTTACTCGTACTTTTATTACTAATATGTATATGTGCATCAAGAGCTAAACATATGATATAAATAATGATAAGTTATTTTTCAATTCTTATTAATGAGATAATCGCCACCCCCACTGCAAGTACTGCATACTGCATACGGGGAGAAATGTTAGAAATATTGCTAACTAGAGACGATACTAAATATCGACTAGAAACTATCGACTCCCTATCGACTAGGGAATTGCGTATTACAAAGTGAAGTAATAATTTATTTTGTTTTTACAATGACAGTAATATTGTCTTAAGGCTTTCACGGCCGGTTGTCAGTTGTAATGGAAGTATGTACCGGGCTGTTTGGCAGTGGTGCAGGGTTTACAAACAAACCAAAGTTTCAGCAGCACCACTGGCTGGCTGCCATCTTTAGTGGAATTCGATTAATTCGAGTCTACCTGAACGCGGGGTGTCAAACGTCAGGCCCACAGTACAGTACATTTGGCCTGACGTTTGACATAGTACAGTAATACAGTCACCACAGTGGGCCTGACGTTTGACACCCCGCGTTCAGGTAGACTCGAGTTCCTCGAATTCTACTGAAAATGGCAGCCAGTGGTGCTGCCGAAACGTTTGGTTTGTTTGTAAACCCTGCACCACAGCCAAACAGCCCGGTACATACTTCTAATATAAATGTCATTAAGTTATCTACCTATTCATACGTGCATTGATTTTCCTTTTTTTTCAAACGCAAAATAATTATGTAAACAATGCAGAAGGAGACCAATTAACTTTGAAACACCGATAGTAATATTAGCACTTTTAAAGATCAGTAGAACTTGGGAGTTGACATTAGAGCTATTACGAATTAAGATATAATTTTCTTGTATACGTAAATTATTATATTCCTTTACCATTAATATAAAATAATATAATGTTAATTTTAGAAGTATTATATAAATACCATTTTGGTAAATATTAGTGTTTTATTAAACTAAAGGTTTTCCAAAGATCGGCTAATAAGTAGATACAGTTTTTATACCATTTGTATTTACGATTCACCATTATTTTTAAGTCTACAAAAAATTGTATCTATCTATTGCCCGAGCGTCGTAAAACCTTTCATCGTTCATAACTACTAGTAATTTGAGAGTTTTAATCATTAGCTCTTATAAAGTAAAGTATCTATGATACGCATGCGTTAATGAGAATTGGTATGTGTAACCCCTCAAACCCTTAACTCTTCTGAGAAAATTAAAGTATAATTGTTTTTATTTTTACATAGGGTCATCACAATTTCTAACGTTACCGTACAATAAAGTCCCATCATTCTTTTAAACTTTTAGTTTGCATTAAGTCTAAATTACTTTGCAAATTTTTTTTAGCGTGTGACAAAGGAATTTTTATTAAAAATCTTTTTCTTTTAGGAAGCATTTTTCAATGTTAATTACTTTTTTATAACCAGTATTGTTGAAACAAAGTTTCCAAAATTTTATTATTGGAGTGTGAAATCTAAAATAAAACACGGTATAAACACCGGACTTCAATAAGTAAATAAGTAAATATGAGGGAAAAGGATTGTTTTAACTTTGACACGAATTTTATCGAAAGCTAAAATTTCATATTACGTTCGAAAATAGATTCCTTGTTTTTTTTTTTAATTTACTTCGCAGATTTTAAGACGTAAGTTTTATTTAACTTGGCACATGACACAAACCCACTTACTAAAATTATAAAGACAATCGTGCGTATCCAAAATTACATACACACAAATCTACTGAATACTGTATATACTTTTAAACAGAAACAAACTCAGATCTGCTTTTAAGTTTAATTTCCGTAACGTTGATTCTAATTTCTAATGTGCCATAACAGCGTATTATCTAATTTTATAGAAAAGTAGGAAAGATGTGAAAGTGAATTGAGCAAGAATATTTTAGCGTGACACCGCCTACGTTTTGAAAGGGCAATTTATTCTTTGGGTAATACTACTGGAGCGCATAATAAGAAAATGCAAAACATGTAAAACCGTAGCACAGAAAACGATTTAAATTTGGACATATGCAAACAGCAAAATTAAAATAACAAAGTACATGTAACGTCTATAGAAAAAAGGAAGTATATATATGGACACTGATATGATAAGAGAAAACAGGTAAATATATGAGACCTTTGTGTGAGGTCTTAGACGCTAGTTGTGCGGAATGGAACTAACAATTTTACCGTTAGTGAACAATTTTCAGATTGCCATTAAATGTTCAGTATACCAGTCGAAGAATGTTTAGTATTATATAAGCTCACGGTAACCGATTTTATTTTCAAGATACTTGTAAAAAAAGAAACGAGATACTTTCTTAATTTAGCACACTTCTATTTCTAATATTTTATTAATTTGATCTGAAAATTATATCAATATTTATATATTACAGTAACACAATACCGTCAACTTAATTTCTTAATACATTTGTTTCATTCTTTGTCTAAAGTAAGTGCAAGTCTTTGCAATTTCTCGCGTCTTCCTTGTGCTGTAGTTACGCTGCTCTTTTCAGTATTGTTCCAATCTTGTACGCGTACGGCCAACGCATTTCTGCAATTTTGTATACATTTTAATTGGTCTAACGGCACACATACTAAAGTTAAAATGGTGTAGAGAATATCAGCGTGACGATAACGCAATATAATGAGCTGTTCTACATTGCATCAATAAGAAATAAATTGATACTAATGTTGTTATTACAAGGACCACCAGGAATTATGGAAAAGGTAAAATACATTTTAAACATTTCATTTGCCTCCAGAAACGGTTGAGACTATAAACAGGTTAATTAACTTCTGTCACGTTTCTTTGAATCCAATTGCGGGATTACTCGAGTTTCGATCACAACTGTGTCATCATCAGATCTTATTTGTATAACCATATTTGTGTATACGTTGGTACACTCTGTTGATCACATGAAGCGTTCAGTAGTCTCGTTACAACGTAATGTTACATTGTATGCAACGTATGCTACTCACTGTAACAGTAGGCTACGTATGTTTAATATTAATGCTTACTTAACTGCTTTTCAGTGTGCCAGAAATTGATGTACCTATTTGTAGCTAACCAGTACACTTCCTATTCAACGAGCATTTACCACCCCCCACACACACGCACACACACACACACACACACACACACACACACACACACACACACACACACACACACACACACACACACACACACACACACACACACACACACACACACACACACACACACACAGAGAAAATCGCACACGCCTAATCCTCTAGAAGGTAAAAATTTGTAAAAAATTCTCTTTTAGAAGTTTTATTCTAGTATACGTCGGTCAAAAAAGTCTTGTACGACAATTTTTGTATCACATTGCAATGAGTATTTTCAGGTCACCTAGACCTAAGGATACTGTGTATAAAATATCTGTAAAATTCATTAGTTTACGAGTTAAAGTAGTTAACAAATTTTTAAAATATGACGTTAGGCAAAATGTAAAGTACATAAATAAAGTAATACAGTAAACATTTGAGTTTCTGAAAATTTCTTTCATGTGTTATGTTAATTATTTTGCGCATTAACGTAATCCATTTGCAAAGTATTAACATACACTAAATACATATATTTATTCCACTTTGCAGGTATTGTTTTAGAAAACTAAAGGAAATTACATAGCTTATAGTCCTCAGCCAGCCAGCCTCATAATTTTTGGTCAAGCATAATCTGCACAAAGGTATCGGTTAGGACTGTGTTTTATACTAGACTGTTACTTCATAAAGCGGCTGAAATGAGATTTCTCAGGCACGTGGCATGGTATACTCTCCATGATCATAGAAGAAACACAGATATACGGCAGGAACTGAATATTATGAATATACTCGGGAGGATTGCCCAGTATCGGCTGAATTGGTGGGAACATCTTTGCCGAATGGATGACTGCCACATCCCGAACCAATTATGGAACTACCGTATAAGCCGAGGCGACGGAGAGGTGTGGGACGTCCGAGGAAGCGCTGGAGTGACCCGTTGTAATATTTGCTTATTAGAGACCGGAACAAACCATACTTGGTTTAAACCTTTAGGATGATGATGATGATGATGATGACTGTGACTTCATGAATAGGGATACGAGTAGAAACGTTTTATTATATTCTGTCAAGATACAGGAACACAGTACACCTGAAACCTAATCGTAACACGCAAAACGGACTGTACTCAGCCAACTGCACACAACTGGAAACATCATGCTTTTGCTGTTAAACAGAGCCTGTTTAATGTATGCACTGGCAAAGACACTCTCCGTGCATAAGTAGCACAAACAGTATACTTACTTGTCTGCGGAGAAGTAAAACTGTATGAATGACAAATTTAAAATTTTAATAAACACAGAGTGTACGAACTTGTCAGTAATTGCATTAGTAGGCTGGCTGTATGACGTACGTTTAAAACTAGGAAAATAGCCAAGACGTACTGTTCTATACATTGTAATGAATTAGAAAAGGAATACAATTTTACTACTTCCTTGTTTAAATGCAACATATAATTCTATAGAGCTCTACTGAGTGATCATTTGACAGTCGTGAATTCGATTAAAGCTGGAATTAAATCAGCTGATTAGGTAACCCAAATAAAGAAATTATGATATGTAACGATTCATCAATACAATTGATGGACACCTCTGAAGTAAACATAGTACCAGTTAGAAATATAATAAAGTGTCTAGTAGAAACAGGTAGGATAATAGAAAACAACAAGATCGCCGACAGGGAATTATACCAGCCATGTGGTGTAGAATTATACCAGATCGTGATGTGGTAAAGTAGTAGAAACTAGAATTGGCCACGTATTGACAAGTCGCACTCTATTAAACCCAAATCATTTTACTTAAATTTAATTAAATAATACTTTAATATGTTTTATCTATTTACTTTAGAATATGTTTTATTTCTAAACCATTACTTTTGTAGTGTACATTTTTAGACCATACATTTTTTAATAACTTCGGAGCAATTGTTAAAACAAGCAGACAATAAATTTTTAAAATGGAACGGTAGGCAAAATGAAAAATGCGTAAACAAAGTAATACAGTAAAAGTATACGTTACTGGAAGCTTCTATTGATTACAATATAACTAAATGTTTGGACGAATAAAAAATTATAAATAATATTTGGGTGTATGTAGCAACACATATATTCAACTTCTGATTTATTGTGCTTATATTTCTTTATTTTGCTCTAGCTTACTCCACCTACTGCTTTTACTTGACTTTTTTCTGAATTTTTTTAAGTGGGAGTTTCTTCGGTTTTAAAGTTTCTTCTTCCGATGCTTTTCAAAATGTGCGTGGGAGGGACCTGCTCATTGGAGGAGTAACAGCGTGCGCTTCAAGAAAGCTCAGGTTAGGTATAATGATCGATGTAAGTCTTCTATCATTTTTTTCTCACTGTTATTGAGAACGAGAAATTTGCTACCCAGCAACAGAACATTCGGCCAGCATGCAATTGTTTCTTCAAGTTCATATTATTTTTCATCAGTTTAACTCAAGGTGCATACAAAACGTTTTCAATACTGCAGGGGTTGCTACTCCGACGGTTTACAATAAGGTTGACAAACACAAAATTATTGACTCTCTTTTTCTCATTGATAGTTTAGTTTCTATTATACTTAGTCTATACATCCTTATTTTAATTTAGATTGTCTGTTAATATGTTGCGTAACTAATCATTTAGCATAATAACTGAGAAAAAATCTTTGTTTTTAGTTTGGCAAACAATAAAAGTTTAAATTTTTAATGAAATTTTAAAGACATGCTGGTCATCACATTATGAGGAATGTTTTTCAAATTATGAACTAAGTTTATTTAATAATTTGACAGTATTAATGTTCGTTAACATATCTTGCAAATTGTATACCTCCTTTAAAATGTTTGTATTTGTAAAAGTTAATAGGCGTAAGTCTGTAAATCTTTTTAGCAACATATCTAAATACATATAGTTATAGATGTTTACGCACGGTCGCTCCCTTTTGGTATTCTTCAGTGAAAACTAAGATTTATAATTATATATAAAGAATTTCATTGATAGATTTAAAAATTAAAATTTTTAATTTTGAAAAATTTTAAATGTACTTTGTTTAAATTAGTGAGCGAGTGAGTGAGTGAGTTCTGCAGTCGGGGAACTTCCTTACTATAAAGTACTGCCCATTATATGATGTCTTTGAAATACGATGGTCTTGCCGACAGTGAGACGTGGGTTGTTTAATTGTTTAAGAGGCTTGCATGGTTCCCCCGCATACATTATATATAGAAGTATGTGTTCGTCGCCATTAAATATTGCTTTGTTTACTTCCCTTTATATACCTAAGTTTAATCTGAAGCTTCCATTTTCTGATAAAATCGCTACCTTAATACTCTCTCACAGAGTTGGTTATTTATACTAAGCGGATTTACGCTACTTACAAACTCTACGTAAATTACTGCATGTAAATACTGTTACGTAGTCCCTTTACATTAACAATAATGTGACACTGTACATACTAAAATAATCACCTAAAACAGTACTAGTAACTTACTAGTTACTTTGAGTTATTTTAGGAAATAGAGAAAACAACATGCTACGTAGCATGTTTATTTTATTATCCATCCAATTAGAAAATGTTATCCATTTTTAAAATTATTAAGCATACGACAATCAGCGCTATTCTGTGAAGACATAGATGACACAGGAGATATTATTTTAGTATTTCTTTTTTCAAAGCAACAAACATCTAGCCAGTCTGTCTGAGATATGAGTTATTTTGACGAAAATAATATTACGATAGCAATATTTGTTTAGTTATGTGATAATAACTTTTGTGCTCCCCAGAAATCCAAACCTACGCCTGAAGTACAACAACTTGATCTCGGGTGGAAGAGGGAGACCAAGCTGTTAACCCTGCAGCTGTTACTCTTTAGCTGGCTAACAGGGCACTGGTAGGCGAGTTTGACATGTACCGCTCGAAAACACACCCTAATTCTCGGTGTAACCGATCATGCATACGGGCGACTGACTCTACGTTAGTCAGTCGCGAACGATGGCCTCAGGGCACCAGCGCGTACCCTGTTGTATTTAGTCCTAACCGTGGTACTTGAGGGCTCTGCCACTGTGGTCTGTCACTTCCGCGGTACTCGTAAGAACAAAATTTATATTTTTTCAAATAATTCTTGGGTTGCGGGGTTTCTTCTAAAGTCTCGTCCATAAAAAATCCCTCCTCGGAAGATAAATAGAAGGAAACATATGTCCTCTTTTAATGCCTAAAGCTTCATAACATCGTCTGCCACTGTGCCGGAGGCGCCAAAGTATCTAGTGGTAAAACGGAAGGAGGGTGAATTCGCAAAAGTGAGTCCTTTTCTTACTGAAAAATCTGCCACCGGTTGCGCTTGATCAGCCGTACAGGAAATCAGAAAGCCTTAGGTGGACTACTTGTCGAGACCCTAAACGATTAACAGGATTCGACGTTACTAAAAATGCATAGGGGCATAGAGTTACTCATACCACACTGAAACCACAAAGGGGGTGGCATTGTGCAGGTACCTTGTATATTTCTTAGGAAGAAAGTTTCCCGCCAGACGCCTCTACATGCAGTAGCAATCAGTTTAATACAGACACTGAACATGACGATTTGGTGCTTATACCTATCCACCAGATCCTCAGTGAAAAGCAGAAGATCTTCAGGATCTGGTTGAGCTGCTACCATCTCCATTACTGTTTGTTGAGGACTTCAACGCAAACAGTCTCATTTTGGGTTGTCATAGGACGAATAGCGCTGTGTTGAAAACTAAGGAACTCTTGATAAACAACGCGCTTGTTTTTTTTTAAACGCAGGCGAGAACACACATTTCAACGTTGGTACCACTTGGTCTTCCTCAGCTATCGGCCTTTTAATCTGTAGCCCGGGTCTTGTTCCACGTCTTGTGTATAGATTGCTCCCAAATCTCCACCGGAGTGACCACTTCCCTGTACTGATAACAACACGTAGACACACTCCAAAAAGATGGCACGTGGCCCGTGCTGATTGGACAGGCTTCGAGGCTGCTTGTACACCTTTGAAGGCTTTTGGAAATATATAAGAAGACGTACACAGTTTCACAGCTGTTATCAACTCAGCAGCTACGGAACATATCAACGGACCTTTGGTCGTTTATCTATGGTGAAACAGCACTGTGAAAGACGCAAGAAGAGAGAAGCGACGGACGTAAAGAGTTCTAACCGAGCAGCGACCGAAGACAATCGCATTGCTTTTAAGCGACTTCGAGCCGCCGCCCGCTCGTAGAACAATGTTTGCAGCAAAACAATAGAGTTGGGAAACTACGTCTCGACAATAACACGGTCTACCCCCGAGATAGGAGTGTAGAAGAAGATCATAGCAATCGATGGCAAATCAGCGTGTAAGCCTACATCATGCATAGAGCACGATGGCGAAGTCATTTACAGACCCGATGAAATTGCTGACATCTTGTGTGCGAGATATGCTGTGGTCAGTCGTACAGACAGTTGACCTCTCAATTTGCTCGCAAGAAAAGAGGAATCCGAAACGACCTTGACTTCGAATGTTAAAGTTACAGGAACTAAAACGTGCCTTTTACGATGAGGGAATTACAGTCCGCTGTCCGCGCAGCCGGCGACACTGCGGCGGGACCGGACGACATTCCTTACAGCATTATACATCAACTGCCGGACGTAGCTACATTATTGGCTGTCTATAATGCCATGTGGACGCAAGGAGAGTATCCAAAACTATGGAAGGATTTGTTCATAGTCTGGTTTCTGAAGGCTAAAAAGATCTCTTTGAAGCAGAAACTATCGCCAAGTATCGTTGGCGTGCTGTCTAGGAAAGTTATTGGAGAAGATATTGGCAAACAGCTGGCTCACCTGGCGTCCGGAAAAACACGGCCTTCTAACCACACACTAACGTGGGTATCGAAGACACTATTCTACTACTAATCAACTTGTTCATATGGAAAACAAAGTTTGAAACAGTAAGGCAAATACGTGATTGCAGTGTTCTTTGATTTTGAAAAACCGTTTGAAAAACGTGGAGATTTAACTTCATGCAACAACTACATGATTACCGATTTAAGTGTAACCTTTGTAATTTTATCTTAAACTTCCTCTGAGTCAGAACTTCCGTGTTCGGGTCGGACAATCACTGTCGGCCCCACACGTACTGAAAAATGGAGTACCGTAGTGATCTCCGTTGAGCGGCTCGCTTTTACCATCGCCCTCAACGGGATCTTTGAGGGTATAGAATTGTCAGTTTGCAAGTGCTTGTATGTTGACAATTTTGCGTTGTGCCACTTAGCCAAAACAAATGGATTTATCAAGCATAAAATGCAATGTGCCATTGACCTGTTGGTAGAAAATGCTAAGACACAGGTTTTTTCTTGGCAAAACAAAAACAACCTGTGTCCACTTCTGTCGAAAGCGAGGAAGGCACGCTGACCCAATTTAACCATAAACAATGTCCGGCTGCTCTCTACAACCAAAACTAAATTACAACAATGATAACAGAGGCTAACCAAACCGAAACAAAACACAGACAATACCATAGGTAAATTAAGGCAAGTAAGTTACGACGACTATTTTGTGTCTCGCTTGAATTATTCTTCATTTGGTATTAGAAAAACAAAGTGGCAAGCGGCAGGTAATATTAATAATTATTATGTCATTTAAACGATAAAATCAGGTTAAAATAGTTACATTTACAAACAAGTGATGTTTCACCAAAGCAATGCATTATATCAACATATTAACTGTTCCTGGCTGAAATTAAAGAATTAAAGAATCGACTTCCTTGCTCACCCACCATACTTGTTAGATTTAGTCCAGAGCAACTTTTATCCTTTTGTAAAATAAAAAATGTCTTTTCTGATTCAGTGAAATACGATCTGCGGCAAAAAATCAAGGCAGGGAGGCCTTGCCTATTGCCAGATCTCGACAAAATCGGCTTATCAGTCTGTCATAACCTCTGTGGAACTGTAGAACATCCCTCAAAAAAGCGAGTCGGATTAAGCGCATATTGTGTTGATAAATTTAAGTTTAAGCAAAAAGTAGTTGTTTTTTAATCCAGTCCCTGAAATTCTTACCCTATTGTCATAGAATCCACTAGGCGAACTAGGTGAGCTAGGCGAATCTATAAGACGATTATCAGTACATTTAGTGGTAAGAAGCACAATCTACCTATTTTTGAATCATCGTTTTCTGGAATGGTTAAACGGTTATTTGTTTAAACGACTAGACGATTAAAAAGAAAAAGTGTTACCCGGTCAGATGTTAAAAGGGACATACGCTAAACGACTAATCGATTATACGGTTAAAGCGTCAGGCAGTTAGAAATTATCGGTTGTACACTTAAACGAATACACGAGTAATCCGATAAAGCGGTAGGGAATTAAAACTGATACGTTTAAACAGTGAAACAGCTAAACGATTAAAACATTACCCGGTTAAGTGACTAAGGAGTTATACGTTTTAACGGTTAAACCATCAAACGGTTTAAGTGTTAGCCAGTTAGATAATTAATTCAGCATGAAAATAAAATATCGTAGATATTCTAACAACAACGTTATTAGGTATTAATACTATTAGCATGTTATTAATTTAGTTATGCCTTTGAATCAATAAGACGACTATTGACGAACGAAATGCAAAAAGAGACACAGCTAAAATTCTATAAGGTCGTGGCTCTACCGACTTCAATACGTATATGGATGTAAAACATGGACTCTCCTGCAGAAAAATATTTCAAAAATACAGGCAAATAAAATAAAATTTTTAAGAGCAATTAGCAGTTTGAGAGAACGTTTACGAAACGATGGCATAAGGAAAGACCTGAAGTTACAGTCGGTTCTGGAGAGAATAAAGGAATACAGGCAGAATTGGAAGTCCCATGTAGAAAGCATGGTAGACACGCGTGTTCCTAAACAAGCGTTTGAATTTAGGGCGGTGGGGACGATAGATCGTGGAAGACCCTGGAAAAAATAGTCAGAGACTCTGTAAAGTCGCAACGGGCTACAGCCTAAAGCCATGGAGTGAATAAGAAGAAGATGAAGTATGTTGTTTTAACAGGAACTCATTCTCTTCCGATGACTGTAAATGCAAAACCTACAAACTATATATATATATATATACATATTTTTTAAATTACTACAATTTTTAAAGAATAATAGTTATGTATTAGAAATTCAACTAAAATTAAACTGATTGAATTTACAAACATATCTAGTTTGTTTCCGCAATGTTTAAATGGGCTTCGTTTTGTTAGATGTGTGTCACTATCTCTCAATAAGCCTGTGGTATAGATGAGACAGTCGCATTTCTAAATTTAAACTATAACTTGAGGTTTACTAACACTATATTCTTGTAATGTTAAATCAAAATATTTTGTATGGTTTGTCGTGAAGAAAATAAACGTAACCAAAAAAGTGATAGGGGAGGATATAGCCTACTTGTTGCAACATGGAACATACATCTCGTTATCTTGAATGTTGTATGTCCTGCGACAAAAATATTTTATCAGCAATGACTACTGTTGTACTTAACAGAAAACTGAATCAAGTACAAAATTCATGACGGTTACGGTAAACATAATGGTTTATTGTCATTTATCTGCTGTAATATTAACCATCAAATGTACTTCCGCTTGCTGACGAGTATGATACTGTTCTATTTTTCATCCGCTCACAGTAGGCCTTCTCATTACAAAACACTAGGCACCCTTTAATCAGCACGCCTCAATATAGTCATAATATTATGAAATCTAAGAAATAATGGCTCTCTCTTTTAACCGTCTCAACAGTCTGAACATTAGCCAGCGTGTGCTGCCCTACGTCAGTTGTTTGATATTCATGTTCAGCACTACGCTTCATCCGTCCATTACTAACTTCTATATTATTCCAAGTGTTTACTTTTAAATGTTTATGTGTATAATATTGTTACGTAATGCGGAAAAAGTGTTACACCGTTACAGAACAATCTACATGTTTCTCGGATGTTCCAGTGGAATCCAGCTGGAATGTTGTGTGCGTGCGTGATCTCAACATGCGTTAGCGAGACTTTCCTAGACTTCGCCAGCCGCGCGCATTGTGTCAAGACCGCAATCTATTACTGTCTAGTGTAGCGCTGATGCGTAAAATCTATGTTTCTGGAATTTTTGTGTGCGGTTCGAAGTATTCTGGCGAAGTGTTATGTGTTTTATAATTGTGCGGGACAATTGTAATACAATTGTGTTTTATATTAGTTGACGTTATCATTGCGTATTAACAATTTTTATTTTAAATTGTTGTAAGAGGCTGTCTTGTTGATTACAAACTGTTTAATTGTGATAATTAAAGCTGGTGACTTAATTGGTGTCATCTATTTTGCTTTCCACTATACCATTAGACGATCATTAGACCGTCGTAACGATATATTGTTATAGGTTTGTATGCCAGATATATTGTTTGAGATAGTAAGCTAACAAAATTAAGACTTATCCGTGGAACGATTCATAGGTACCTGAAGAATAAAACACGGAAGGATACACGAATGAAATTTTATAAGACTGTGGCCGTCCCCAAATTCCTGTATGCTGGTGAGACAACCAATCTTAGTAAAAGGGACGTGCAAAAGATTCAGGCAGCCAAAATGAAATTTCTAAGAGGGACGCAAGGTTGTTTTCTCTTGGATCGGAGAAGGAACGAGGATATTAGACGCTATTTAAACATTGTGTTATGGCACTAGAATATTGAAGACCACAGAAGAGGATGTTGTGAACACTTGAATCGCGTGCCTGATATCCGTCTACTTGTGGCTGCTTTGGGTTATCACCCTACAGGAAAGAGACATGTCGGTACACGGAGGAGGAGATGGGTTCCTAAACAGATCTAGTCCTATGGGTCTCCAAGGTCCTATGGAGTGGTGATGATGATGATGATAATGTTCATATGCGTATATGCTTATATTATATGCTTACATTCTTTCAGATGTACATGCGTTTTTATACGGTCGCTGCCCCAATGTATAATAACACTTTGAGATCGCAAAACAAATTTAGTGCTTTTACTAATTTTACTCTTAAAAGAAGATGTTAAAAGAAGCGTATACACAGTGTTTCTACACGGCTGCTCACTTGACCGTTTTTTGCAGGGGCGTTCTGTTTTGCATAAAATCTTTCCCTTAAATTTGCCTTCGAAGAGTTCACTTTAAACGCCTAAATTACTTATGTCAATTTTTGTTAATGTACGTATACTTGAAAATTGTTCAAGCTGGTGGGAAAACCTAAAAAACCATCCAAACCGATTTCATAACATAACTTTTATGAATAGTTTGTGGGATTCGTACTATTACCAATTACACGATGTGACCAGTTGGAAAAGGTTATTTGTTTTGGCGACATTTAAATGAGTATAAACTTTCAGATCAAAGTGGTTATAAAAACCACTCAGAAAACAATTATTTCTACTAACATACATGATTATACCCAAAACACTCTTGTCTTTACTTGTAACTTATATAAAGTAAAATCAATTAACCTTCTAACGAACGAGGAAAACTGGTGCCCCAACTTGTAAGTACAGGGCGATGACAGATAAAGGTGCCATGATTAACAGTAGAGTTAGCTGCGACTGGCAACTAGATGGTAGAAAATTAATCAACTTGTCGCGTTATATAATAACCTTACAAACCATTCAGGTTTTATATTAAATCTTTCAGACTTTTTAGCCTACAGATATACAGACACAAGCGCATCCACACACCATCAAACATATTCGAGTATTCGGTAATTATTGTATACAATGATATTCTATGGTGTACATCAAATAGAGTTATACACTAATTTTCATTACAAAATACAGTCCTGTTATACTCAAATTAATTTAAAATTAAACAATTTATTATTTTAACAAACGTTTTTAACATAATTGAATTTAATAAATAATCACATAGTGTAGTTCTATAGATAATCAAAAAATTAACATATTTATTTTTACCATTCTTAATAATTGAGCCTAAAACTTATTATGATTTAAATTAGTATAAGGTAAATTAGGAGTTGTATTAAAACATTTTTAGTCTGTAAATTTTTACTGTTGGAATAACTTATTACGTTTAGCCTTAGATCAACCTACATGACAAAGAAAAACGGAAAAACAAACACAATTCAATCTGAAAAGCCAAAAGTAGTTATTCCGAATAATAATTAAATTTTTAAATTAGAGGTCATTTATATTTACATCTTGTAACCTTAGTTTTCTGTTTAGTTGCAACTCAGATTGGCTGTTTTCAAACGGCTGTAAGTTAAATTTAAAGATTAAATTTGTTACTTTGTAAGAGGTATATGAAAGTTGTAACAAGGAAATGTTAAACGTGGCTTCTAAGTAGGTAAAAGGAATCATTAAGGCGTTTATATTTACCTTATTTTTATGTGAACGTGAACCAAGTGTAAGCATTGATTTTGTTTAATATTAGCAAAACATTTTTAACATGATAATGTTTTTAGGCTGTGGTTCATGCCACAAAAATGTAACGTCATCGAAAAACGTAACGTTTCCACACTTTCGATTCCGCACAGTCTAGAAATTTGATATGTAAACGCATCAAGACAGAAATAATCGCAGCTGACATTGAGTTTAGCAAACGTTTTAGTGAGAATAAATTTGGTTTTACATGCTCTGTTTGTGATCGTCTGTGGTTTGGAAATGATTTACGTAATCTTCAATGTTTCTGTTTTGTCGAAATTCTTTTTCTTTTCAGGTCAGTAACAAAGACGTGAAACTCCTCTGTTCATATTTTAGTTAATGTTATTTAAGAGAATGAAGACATTGCAATTTCATGAAACCTAAATTTTTTGCCCCCGAAGTAATAGTATAAATATTTCTTACTTTTTCGAACTAGCGATAAATGTTTGTGTACTTCACTTGACTCATAATTTCAGCCTTCGTGACTCGTTTGACAGCTGCTTGTATGGTAAATGGAAATAGCACTGCTAACAGGAACAGTAGTTTAAAACCATTCTTGCTGTTTCTTTATAGCAAGATATACTTTGTCAGATTTAATATACTAACGTATCTAAATTTTCCTGCTTGTAAATCTTCATGATTTTTATTTCTAACAATAACGTTTTTTGGTTTGGCACACTTTGTTTTATTTGCCTTAAAATCGCGTATACTACTATGAGGCGTCAACTGAAAAGTACGTAAATTTTGACTCACACAAAATTATCTTTAACAAATTATTATGAAAATGCAAATCCAGTGCCTGCCAGTGTTATAGTTGTTTATTATATTGATAATGTATTCACTGATTGAATACATATGTGTATAATTTTTAAAACCTACATGTGTACATATACTAAGTTAGGGTGACCAGACATCTCATTTTAATGGGATTATCGAATTTTTTTGTGTTTGTCCTCTTGTGCAATGAAAAAATTATATAGATACTAAATGCACTGTTTTAAATAAGCATAAAAATTATCCAAAATTTTTTAAAAATATATTTAAAATGAGTTTAAAAAAATACATTGAATTTACATTCATTATCAAATTGATTATAAGGTATATCAAATCACGCATCTATATTTACATAGGTCGAGGGGGATGCACACAAACATAACCTCAGTAGATACTTTACGCGTGAAACTCGTGCTTGTTGAACGTAGTCTCAGAGGTTCTGTTTTACCGGTAGTGAGAGAAATTGGAACTATGGGTGTATTTTGCAAAATAACAGTGCCTAAAAGACAGTGTTACTGAACAAATAAGTGGAAAAAACATCCCATTTTTAGTAGAACAAAATAATTTACTTTTTTTTTTTTTTTAACAGCGTTTATTTACTAATTTCAACTTCAAGAAAACTACTTTTAGAGTAGTTGAAAGTTGAAAATTTGAGCAAGAATAGAGAGTGGAGAAAAATAGTATCCCGTTTTTTATTCTATACAGCGTTTAGAAGTAACGGCATTTAAAAAAAGGAACATAGGTAAATTTCAATAAAACTGTAATTATGCTTTTGATGTTTGCATTTTAGTAGATCACAAAACTCACCAGAAAAATTCAACATGAGTTACCATTGATTTTTCATTCCTTTTTGTATGTAACACTATTAAAAGTTTTACAGACTTTTAATGGAATTTTGTCGTAGAGCTTAGAATTAGAATATATAAACAATGTCCAAAATATGCCGCTAATTACTTGAATAAGCGGTTGCCAGCATCAGCCAGTCATGAACTGAGAACAAAGCATTGTTACTATAACGATCGCTTGAGACAGTTAATAACGGGAAACGGATCGGATGTTTATATTATATTATTGAGATGACAGTAGTTTAAACCATGTAGTTTCCTTTTACAATAGTCTGTATCTCCTTTGTACGAAACTTTGTGTCTGTAAACAATATTTGGTTTCGAAGAAACATTTTTTTTCTATAACAGATGTAAGTACTTTATGAGAATAAGTTACAAAGTGAATAAAATCTATACACAGAATAGAATACGTACATTTGAACAAAAAATGACAAGCTAAATATTAGAGGGTAACTTATATAAGTTAAAATCAAACAACAGAAGTAAACAATCTTGCATAACGTTGAAAGACAAAGTTTCTAAGTTTTATTTTGAAAAATCATTTTACAAATGAAGTAAGTTAATGTGTCTTTTCAATATTAATATAGGTATTAATGATTTATACATTCACGTAATCAAACGTAAAACACTTAGAGCAATACAATAATTCATGGAAAGAGCAAAAATAAAAGTAATTTTATAACTTCAAACTATAACAAATAAATCAAAAACATTACTAGGTTCTTAGGTGTTAAAAAAAATGTAGACTAGAAAAAAATGACAATTTATAAGTCATAACGCACTACAGAGTAGTAGTAGACAATAGAAGTTAATAATTTTCTGACAATCTTAAGAATTCAAGAAAGGAAATGGAGACCGCGCTTTAAGTGATGTGGGCAGGTTATCTTAAATAAGGTGTAGATTATAGATAGCTGAATCTAACATCGCATAGAGACAAGTAAAAAAATTAAGGTGATATATATGTCAACCAGTGTATAGTAGAGTGGACAGCGTGGTTTCTTTAATTTTTCATTTTAGGTCTGCGTTATTTATTAATTATAATTAATTAAATATAGCGCAAAGGTATTTGCGTGTATTTTAAATACTGAGAAGTTTGTTTTTATTTTGAGATTAGTAAACTCAACGACATTGTTATCGGTCTTTTGAATAATGGACATATAATGATACGAAAACGTAAAATTAATTGGGAATAGTTCTCAGTAAGGTGTACTTCTCAGTTACACGTTTGAAAGATATAAATTTTATACCGGCTGTTTTATAGGTCTCCGTGGCTAATTTAATTGCAGTACACTTGGAATTCTTACCTGTATGACAATAGTATTACCTTTATTCATAAGTGTTTGACAGTACTTTGTGTCCTCCAAATTACTGTTGTGTCGTGACATTTAAAACGGTTAATAAAAAATACTATTAATTTAAATCAGCTGAATCAGACATATAAATTTTTTTTATAATTTTGAATAATGTTAATAGTAATTTACCTTTTTTTGTCGATAAGGTGTTGAGCACAAGACAGGTAAAGTTAGTGACTTTTTAAACCAACATTGTAGCTTTTTATATATTACTTTGCCATTGGTTATTACGTATTACTAATTATGGCTATGTCTTTATTATTACGAAAAAAAGAACGAAGACAAGAAAGAGAGGAAGAAGAGGGAAAACGCAGGCAGGAGGCGGAAGAAGCAGACAAACGACAGGATAAGAAAGCGGAAGAGAGACAGAAAACTCAGAGAGACAGTGGTGTCAGAGTGTTACGACAGTCTACTTGATCGTCGTAGGTACAGTGGAAAACAAAAATACAAGACACCAATTAAGTCACTAATCACCAGCTTTAATTTTCACAGTTAAACAGGTCGTAATTAACAACACAGTATCTACAACAAATCAAATAAAAATTGTTCACACGCAATAAAATTTCAACTAATATTAAACACAAATTATTACAATTATACCGCCCGATAATCACTTGTAATCGCCCGACAATAAACTCGGACCGCACTGTCAATATATCGCATCTATACTGAAAATTAAGGCCGCTGCCCCCATGTATTTATACCTCCGCTCACAGACCAGAACGTTCCAAACTACGTCTTAGCGCCAGTGTGTACTACCTAATTAATTGCGGCTTTGACACAGTCCGCGCGGCTGGCGGCTTCGAGAAACGTCTTGCGAATGCGTCTAGAGTCACGTATGCCACACACATTAGGGCGAGATTCTTCTGGCACATTCGACAAACACGTAGACTGTTTTGTCATGTCGTAACATATTATAACACCTGAACCACACCGCAAATCAAGTAGTAATTTTTAAATATTTTTTCTGTGTTGACTTCAGACTCAAACGTGAAAACAAATATTAATATTAATTTGGATTGTATCTGTGTATTGTATCTTGTACAGATTGTATCTGTATCTTGCATTGTAGAGTGTTTGGAGATTTAGAACTTTGGCCTTCGGCCAAACAACGACGACCTGTAGTGAGCCTATTACTCGCAATCATGGTTGTTTCTCACCTACATACAAGTTTAATATATCATGATGCAATATTGATCATTGGAATAACTAGAATATGAAGCATGGTAAAAATTAAGTCTGAGTGTAAGCACAAAAGCACAGAATTCTAAGAGAATATATGAGAAATCTATATGTCTGTTATTATTGTTTTATAAGTTTATGAATGATTACATTCTTCTCTCGTTAGCAAACGACTTTTAATGTGCTTCTATAAAGAAAGAAACTTTTCAATAACTTTTCGAGTCTTCGTTTATAAATATTAATTTCCATATTAATTGTCTGCAGGAAAAACACTAGTTTTACAATACTAATTCGTTTCACAAGAGTTACAAATTTCACTGTTGCCTAATCAATAATAAGAGAAAGTAAACGTGGTCTGTACTCAGTGGTTACTACAAATTTATTTATACCATTCTGGATTTAAGATTTACTACCTTAAAAATCTACAATTATTTCAACTATTAGATGACTAAACATTTCATGGTCTTAAAATTGTGCTTATTTCTATTTATATACAATTACTATTTTTAGTAACAACAATGAGCTACGTCCAATCAAGTATTTAATATTAAGAAGCCTGTGTAGATTATATATGCAGACCTGATAAATCCAGTGACAGCTAAATGGAATTCTTATTTACTTGCCTAATAAAAATAATTTTATTGTATTAAATTTAAAACTACACGAATATAGCGTGACTCGTTTCTTTTCATTTAGTCAGTCATTATAGTTAGTAATGACACGCTGATAGTAAAGAATATATATACGAACTACAATATTGTTAGTAATTTTTCTTCTTCGTGCGGGTGGGACTACATTATCGGCATTGTAGACTATGATCCTCCATAGCATTAGTAACTCGGGTCATTTCAAGATAACCGTTGTCTTGGTTTTCTCTTTTGCTGCTGATTTCAATTCCCAGAATTTCACCGGTTTTCGTCTCAGCTTCGATGTTATCTGTTCTTATATCAATCCCAACTAAAGCTATTATTCTACTTCCGCAATTTGAATTTTGTGTATTATGTATGTATAAGAATTCCGTAATTCTTATGTGTATCTGCGAATACTCTGTATTACAAATATCCACACTTAAGGCCAAGGTGATGGTTTTTTGTGTAATTGATACCTTTTGGGCAAAATATTTTATATATAGTACTGTCCTAGAACAAGCCACCAATTTTGAATACTTGGGCTACAGTGTGTCTTATAATGCAAGCAACAACGTTGTGAATAAGTTGCGTAAGTTCAACCTTATGTGCGGGACCATTAGGCGAGCTTTTAAATCAGCAAGTAAAGAAACACGCTTAAACTCTACAAGGTGATGGCGCTTCCCACATTTATTTATGGGTCTGAGAATTTGCCTTTAATTAAAGGCCAGACTAGTTGCATCCAAGTGGCTGAAATGAGATTTCTCAAGCACGTGGGAGAGTATACTTTTCATGATCAAAAAAGGAACACAGAAAGGCCTATACGGCAGGAACTGAATATTATGAGTATACTCTACAGAATATATAAGACTGTAGTCGAATGTATAGGCCTATATGGAGCAGAACTGTTGGAAATTAATAAAAGAAATAAATACAAAATAAGAGCTATGGAGATGGATTACTGGCGGAGGTGCTGTGGACTAACAAGACTAAGTGGAGTGAGAAATGTAGAGACAAAGCAAGCGATGGGAATGGACCTTTGTCCATTATACAAACAATAGAAGCAAGAAGACTAAATTGGTTCGGACACGTAAAAAGAATGTCGGATGAGAGATGGCCAAGAAAGGTATGGGAATGGATTCCACCCTCTAGAAGAAAAAATGGAAGACCTAAACATCCATGAAAATGGACGTCGAAGATGCAATGAATGCAAGAGGACTTAAAGAACAGGACTGTTTAGACTGGCGCCAGTGGAAGATAGGATGCGAGAGGCGGCTCTAGCCGTAATTAAATCGCAAAAAAATACTCAACGTATCGGATAAATTAGTGGAAACATCTTTCCCGAATGGATGATTGCCTCATCACCAAACAGCTACGAAACTATAAGCCGAAGGGACAGAGAGTTGTGGGACGTCCGAAGAACGCTAAAGTGACCAGCTCTAATCTTTGCCTGTTTGAGACCCGAACAAACCATCCTTTATTTAATGGTTGAAGATGATGATGATGATGATTTTAATTCTGTAGAATTAACAAGGTCCATAAGATTAGCTCTGTCACCAGGAACCCACTTCCATTTTCCTCACGTCTACGCCTCCTTTTTGATTACCTACTCTTCAGAATTTATATTTTCTCTTTATAGTACTCTTTAATTATGAATGGCCGATGAAGTGATTCCTGGCACGGCATTACGAATGCCTACGGATTCGTTGAGGACTTAAGAGAGAATGTCCTGAAGGTTCGCCAAGAGAAGATAAAGCTTTGCATGGCTAACTTGACAGGGTCTACCAACCATTCGATTAAGCGAGTGGCATTAATCGAAGAGAAAGTCAACAGGTCTGGTCATGAGGAACCCTCCCTATTGCAAGCGGAAATGGAGGAAGAACTAGCAGAGGAAATACAAATAAGTGTAACGACAAAAGAAGTGATTGGAAAGCCAAATATGGGTGTCGAGACAAAACTCTTGCTTGTTCCTGAGCTGATAGAAGCGCCCGACGGCAAAGTGGCTGAAGATAAGGTTACGCAAGAGGTTGTTGACGAGAACCAAACAAATCTGGATCAGCCAATGGCGTATAGATCAACAGTACACGACACAACCGGCATGACTCCAGCAAAATTGGTGTTTGGGCGGGAGATTCGTCTTCCAGGGGACTTAATGTTCGGATCACCTGAGACTCAGTCCAAGAGCCGCAGAACTATTCCTCGCAATTAGAAAACCAACTGCGAGAAATGAATCGCTTGGTAAGAGGACGGCTGAAGATTGCCAGTGATAAAATGAAAACTCGGTATGATATTCGCAGCAATAGTGTGGGTTTCCAAGAAGGAGATCAAGTCTGGTTGTTCAATCCAAAGCGCCGTCGTGGTCGCTCACCTAAGCTTCAGTCTAACTGGGAAGGACCCTACACTGGGAAAAAAAGAATTAACGATGTTCTTTATCGGATTCAACAGGAAGGACAGCGAAAGTTCAAGGTCGTCCACCTAGATCGTCTGGCTAAATACTACTTCAGAGACGGGTTGCCAGTTCGGGACGAACAGGCTTAAGGAGGGGGAAGCGTTACGATATCACAGAACAATCTTCGTGTTTGTTCAATGTGCCAGAAGAAACTCGCTCTCCTGTGTGTGGCGTACGTGCTTGTAGACGCATTTGCGAGAGTCTTCTCGATGCCGCCAGCCGTGCGGACTGTGTCAAGGCCGAAATTAATTACGTAGTTCACATGAGCGCTAGGACGCAATTAGGTACATTTTGGCCTGTGAGCGCAGGTATAAGTGCATGACGGCAGCGGCCTTAAGTTTCAGTATAAGTGCGATATATTTACAGTACGGTTCGAGATGTTATAGTAGCGATATTACTGTGCGCGTTCAAGTGGTTATTAGTTAAGATCGGTGTTTTATAATCGGACGGTATAATTGTAATACAATTGTGTTTAATTTTAGTGGACATTTTATTGCGTGTGAACAATTTTTATTTGATTTGTTGTAGAGACTGTGTTGTTAATTACGAACTGTTTAACTGTAAAAATTAAAGGTGTGATTAGTGACTTAATTGGTGTCTTGTACTCATTTTGTTTTCCACTGTACCTACGAGGATCAAGTACACCGTCGTAACAATATTCAAAAATTGTATCGTGTTCGGGACATTCTGTTTTTCAAATTGCAAATACTATAAGTTATAATTTTTTACGGAGCTTGTGAAATGACCTTATAACAATATAAAAAGGTCACATATAGAAAGACATATTAGACACTGAACAGATTAATGGAAATTATCTAAATAATATTGAACTATATACTATATTCAAACTTAATTTCTTTCAATCCTGGTACAAGTTATTTAATCAAAGTCTTAACCTAACTTGTTTCTCTATTATGCTGAAATTGCAAAAATAATATAACTATAGTAGCAAGAATTAAATAAAAATAGTATTATTATTAAGAAGAGTTATTACAGATACATGTACCAAAAATATTCTAGAAAGTTATAAGGTTTTCATTGTTTTTAAAACACTATTCAAGTTAGATTAACAAATGTTCTACTAATAAAGTACAAAGTCTATTCTATAGACAAATGTCTACAATGGGGAAACGAAGTAACTGGGTTCCAATTACTGTCACTTCCAGACAATGTGATGAAAGAGTTCCACACAGGCCTCATTACGCAGAGCTGGCACCAGCAATTGCCGTCACTTCCAGCAACGTACAACTGACATCTACAGCTGCTTAGCGTAGACAATACTGTTTCACTGATCAATTAATTATACACATTATGTACGTTCTTCCAATGATACGAGACAATACTAACTAAATTTATACTAATACACAATACTAAGACAATATTAATAATGCACTCATAGTCAATACAAATGTTTTCCCAACTACGTATATACTATTGTAATTTTACTTGATATGTACTCTTACTTGATATGTAGTTTTACTCTTTACTTATATGTTACCTTTGTCATATATATATATATATATATATATATATATATATATATACAAGTTTTTTAAAACCATATTAAATTTATACAGATTATTCTTCCATAACAAACCTTACTTTTGTATAAAAGAAGTTTCAGTTATTAATTTCAAAGTTATAATTCTTTTAAACCTTAGAAATGAGTCTCAATTTTAAAAGACTTTTGATATTAACGTGTGAGTTGCATTATGCATGAGTAAGTATACTTATAAGTCATACTTGACAAACAAGTGTCTACTATTTTACAAACATCTATAAATCGTGAGATACGTGTCCAAAATTAGACCCAACGTCATTTGAAAAAGTTTTTATTGTTTGGATAGAAATACTAAATTTGTATATAGTAAATCACTTAAATAGAATTTTATTAAAGTAAGTATCAACAACTTATGGTAACAACTTATGTCTTACGTGGTAATATTTATTTTTGTAGTTTTTTTTGCAGAATTTGATATTTGATGAAAATATTATTCAAGTTAGGTAAATATCAAGAAAGACAGCATACAAGAACTTCGGTGCTTTAGACGGTATCAGTTCGGGGTGTGGTTGGGACCTAAAAGGAAAACGAAAATTACCGTCGACACCGTATTAAAAAGACTAAACATGCGTATACTTCTTAATAACGCCAAATAACATAAGGAATTGTTTTATTTATGGCACTTAATGAGGCACTAGGAATATTATATTGTTGTGACGGTCTACTAATCGTCGTATGGTACAGTGGAAAACTAAATACAAGACACAAATTAAGTCATTAATCTCCAAATTTAATTTTTACCGTTAAACAGTTCGTAATTAACAACACAGTCACTACAACAAATCAAATAAAATTGTTCACACGCAATAAAATGTCAACTAATATAAAACACAATTGTATTACAATTATACCGCCCGATTATAAAACACAACAGTTCACTAATAACCACTTTAACGCACACTGTATTACTTGTAATCGCGCGACAATAAACTGAAAACTAAGGCTGCTGACGCTTTGTATTTATAGCCCGCTCACAGTCCAGAACATTCCACAACTGAGTTATATAAACACTACGACGTATTTAATTGCGGCCTTGACACAGTGCGTGCGGCCGCGCGAATTCTGGTACAGTCTAGCAAATGCGCTGAGAATCACGTACGCCACAATATTTAGCTAGATCCCTCTGGAACATTCGATAAGCACGTAGGATATTCTGTATTGTCGTAACAATATGATTTAGATTAGGCTAGCAAACTACATACTTTAACAAAACAGAATCGGTAGGTAGGAAAGAAAATCCATCTATAAGGGTCATTAGGCAATAAGTCAACAAAGGCGATGGACTTTAATACTTATTGCACAGTCCATAAAACAGAGAACAACTTGCTTTAGTAGTCACGAACCTTAAAAGAGAACTGCACTCATAGAACAGGAATTCATAAACAAAACAGTGTTATTCATAAACTTTTCACTCTTTTCTTTGCAACTTACACTCTTTGAAAAGAGTTTTTTTTCTTACCATTATTCACCATTACTTTTGTAGTAGCAAAATCAAAATTACATGAAAGCCAGTGGTGAGTGTCAGTAATGATTCAGTACTCGGCCAGGCAAATTAAATATTTAGAAATCAAGAAATATTTGTTGAAAAAATAATGTTCTTAATATAATTAAATTACCTTATTCGGTCCACCTTAGTGACACTAGCTTCTGTCGTTTAATTACGCGTTTCGGGATGAAATCCCATCTTCAGATACACAATAGTCAAAACATAAACGTATACCACAATTTGTGGTTTGTCATAATTTAAAATATATAAAATCTTTTAAATAAAATATATATAAAATAAAAACGTAACAACTGAATCGCTCGGAGCGCTCGCATGCATGCACGCTGTACTACGACTTCCTCACGACTGGCTATACTTATCATTCAACCGTATAGCAGTGTCAAACAGGTTATTAGACACTGCTATACGGTTGAATGATAAGTATAGCCAGTCGTGAGGAAGTCGTAGTACAGCGTGCATGCATGCGAGCGCTCCGAGCGATTCAGTTGTTACGTTTTTATTTTATATATATTTTATTTAAAAGATTTTAAATTATGACAAACCACAAATTGTGGTATACATTTATGTTTTGACTATTGTGTATGTGAAGATGGGATTTCATCCCGAAACGCGTAATTAAACGACAGAAGCTAGTGTCACTAAGGTGGACCGAATAAGGTAATTTAATTATATTAACCATAAAGTGATTCGGTACGTAAAACATGAATAGATTAATGTTCTTAGTTATAAAATAAAATGTATGGATTAACATGTCTCTAGATTACAAGAAGCTGTATTGACATTTACAACACATGTTACCCCAAAGCGAGTGACGACAGTCAGGGAGAATGTGACAGCGCTTTGTATTCAACACAGACGTTTGTGTGTTTGTTTTATTTGCGTCGCAGCCACTTTGAGTTGTGTAGAAGTAATAAAAAAAAACATCGATTCTCTTGGTTTTCTTCAACAGATGTTACTGAAAACTTTTATGTACATCGTAAAACCAGGACGTAGTATATCTATTTCTGTACAGCGTAATATAACTACTTGGTACCAACGGCAGCACCACACAAACAGATAATATAAAATATCGTACAAAAATGCTGAAGTGAATCTTTCTAATACTGAGATCTACAATAGTGACGTTCTGCGTCTTATAAAATAGTAACGGTTACTGGTGGCTCTGAAGCAGTTTATGTTTCTGAAGTAATATTAAAATACAATATGATAACTAAAATGAAAGTATATATTTCTTTAGAAGTATTTTATTTTGTATTAAACGATAATATTAATAATAAGAAGAAAAAGAACATAAGAATAAAGAATAAAGTAATTTGTGAACACCATTATACTTCTGATGTGTGAAGTGTCATACATGAATAGTCTACTCTCATACAGTATACAAATTTATTGGAAAACATCAGGCCTTGCCATGTGTTCAACACTGATTTAAAAAATGTTTTGTTTAATTCAAACATTGAAACACAATATACACAAGAAACAGAACTCATCATGAACATAATGTGATTATACCACTTCACACGGTATAAGAATATGATCCAGCTTTTTGGTTTATTATCCATTTTCAAGGATAATTATTTTATAAATAACTTTGTTACAGCTGCTGTGATTACATTTCAACGCAGATGATGTATTTACTATTGCTACATTTAGTAGATAAATAACGTGTGTTAATGTGACGCTTTGCAAGAATAATGTGGGCAGAAAGATTAGCAGTGCTCGCTCTCCTTCTCGTTCTTTGCAGGCCCGTATTTCACATTATCATTGATCATTATACCTAGATTAATTTTCTCACAGCCTGAATATAAAAGCGCTGTTGCCTAAGTAGCCAATCAACCTCAAATTGCAAAGCGGAGACAACAATGCAAGGAATTGAAAATTGTTGTGACATTTACAATTTGTTACATTATTGTGCACTGGATAATGATGAACTTAAAAAATTGTTGTGTACCAGTGAATTATTTTTTGTTTATTGAAACTGGATATAAAATTTGTGATTACAAAATTGTTTGTATCCAGTTATTCTGTTTCTATTTTCTAACACGATGATCCGCGCGGCGGTCATAAAACGTGGTTTCATTAATAAAAGATGACACTTTGACAAACTTTGACAGCTTGTTTTACAGTGCTGTAATTTTTGAATGTTTATAGAAGTTTAATAATCACTTTAACAACATCTGCCTACTTCTCTGTTTCCTCTGACGATAAATATGTCAGTCGCAAAAGTAAAAGTTTATATGTGGGAAAATTCATGTACGTGTTCCGTTAATATCGACTACTATAACAGTAGCGCCAGATAAAAAGTTGAAAACTATCGTAACGCTGAGTTCATCCGATCACTTGGTACTGAGAAAAAACATTTTGATGACGTGGATAACCAGCTTCAGTAAAAGTGATAAAATCTTATAAGTTCCTAATGTTCTCTTAGCTACAACGTATTAAAATTCTGTCATAGTTGAATGCAGAATTTAACAAATGTTATTTCTTAATCCTACACATGATACCTGACATTTCTGGGTGGTTTCAAAAGCGATTACTATTACATAAACTCTCCGACAGTTTCAAGTTTTCTGTTGTAAGAATTCTGCTGATCACCACACGAATAACACTGGTAAAAAAGATTTTGTCCCAGAGCACGTAAAACCGTTTTAGTTTGTATTTTTCTCCTGAATTCAACTCACCAGTCAACTTACTGAAACTTTTTCTGTATTTCAGACTGAATTATGCGTGAAATACTACTAGATAATTTAGGCAGATAATCGTTTGGTATTATTAATTAGAGAAGTTATTACTTTACTTGTTTCAGACAAAAGAGTTCAAGAATTTGATTCAGTAGCCCTTAGCCTATAATACTGCCGTAACAATTTTAAACTTCCGTTAAGCTTCTAATTAAATAAGGATTACTGATTTAGCGATTGTAATAAGGCATGCTGAAAACGTATATAAAGTTTATTTGATAAAGTATAAGATTAACTGATTAATTATTTGATTATTTCTAATGAGGTTTCATAATTTTTTTTAATAAACATAAAATAATCTCAATTTTAATGTAAATTTTTACAAAATAATGAAGACAAGCTAACTACTCCGATAACGTACTTTCACGTCACTAGGTTAAACTGAATTTGATCAACCGCTGGTTTCTTAATTATTCCCCACGCTGAAATCTACCACCTTCCAGTTAACGCGTCGGGAATAATTACTTTGTTACAAACACGCTAAACGTTTCTGGAAGCAATGTCATTGCCCAATTTTGTACAGATCCCGCTGTCAAAAGTTTTCTTTTTCTTTTTAACTTGCGACCCTGCAGATGGTGCTGTAGCTATAGCATTAAGAAAGGGTCACACTTTGGCGAAGTTCCCTTCTATTCTCTTTACAACCAGGTACTTAGACATTTTAATGTTTTCTGACTGAGTCAAAACCAAGTTAAGAAAGAATAGGCCTCCTGTCGTTGGGGATGGAATGCTTAGAAGTATGTATAGGTAACTTATACCAAGGCCTAAGAGCGCGGAAAATTGTGATAAAAACCTTCCGTGAAAGCTTACGTTCAGTTTGCAATACATTTGTTATTAAAAACCATACTACACATTTGTTAATAAAAAAGTGTATCGCTGTAGAAAATCTGCTTTTTATGTGCGCTGATGACACATTTTTTTCTAATGAAATGAAACAGGTAAGTGTTATCAATTTACGACTATTACGTTCGTACGACTGTGGTAGAACCAACGTATCATAAAACTTGGGTAAAATAACCTAAATTATCCATACTTGTTTACTCAATAATAATATCATTGTATATATACTACGACGTATATACTGTTTACAGTCTGTTACGGACACATTATTATTTTCTTGCATCAAAGCGTTGCAATGTTCAAAGAAATTCGTGCTACCAGTTGTCTAATTTTTATTTAAGTTTGTCATTAATAATATTGATTCATTACCTCTTTATTGTAAATCTAAGTTTTATACAGCTTCTGTACAACACACAAACAAATAATGTATTTGAGCTTTAAACATAAAAAAGAGTAATAACAATAGAAGCATTTTTAAGATGCTTCGTCCACTGTTTAATTACTGGACAACTATTAGTTTCAATGTAACACGATGACTTCAAACTTTTAGTCTTAATTGTAATAATTGCGAAGTGATAGTGTTTTATTTCTCACGTATACTGCATGGCTATTCAAATATATTAAAGTTTTATTGGATGCATCACATTATACGTCATTGAGACTAGGAGTAACACATACCGTTAACGTTCATTGGATGATCTGTTAAATAATCAGCTATTTGAAACAGTCTTTAAAAGTTTTTTGGTTATTCTGTATCTTTTGTGACGCTGTCAGATTATTCTCCCTGCATCTGGAACCTCAACGTAGACAACATTAAGCAACAGTTAACCTGGCATTCTTTCCGAAGGAGAGCATCGACTATTTAGTTGCAGTAGACCTGGGTTATGAGGTCATGTGTAATAGATTAATTGAGTGATACTGCTCATATTTAATGACAGGTGTTAACTTGTATAACGAGTTCTGAATTTTTATTGAATTTGGATAGAGTTTATTGATTGCTTTTATATTTTGTATTACGTCCGCAATGGAACTAGAATTGTTGTCATATGAATTTTTTCGTTCTATTAAAGCGATATTAAAATTTATGAGTAAAAATTGTTTTGAAAGATCACGATCCGTACGTCATTGTAAAATGTTAACTTTATAAAAACCGACAATCATTTTACAACAGATATGTGATATTCTAGTGTTTTCATTGAATGAAACATAAAAATGCTATTTTTTGTTGATATTTAAAATACGTAATTTGAAAGAATAAATCGTTTTCTTAGAAATTATTTTAAGTAAACTAACCGGTGACAATTTTATTGATAAGGCTGTAGTATTATGAAATAATTATACGTACAAGAAATAAAAGATTATTTACATTTGTTGATTTAGTTGAGTATGAAGAATAGAAGATTTAAAATTAATCCAGAAATTCAATATAAACTTTAAAAACGTATAATAGCAACACGTAGCTATTAAGTAGTTGATGTATACAATAATTGTTGATCCAGAAATTCAATATAAACTTTAAAAACGTATAATAGCAACACGTAGCTATTAAGTAGTTGATGTATACAATAATTGTTAATCCAGAAATTCAATATAAACTTTAAAAACGTATAATAGCAACACGTAGCTATTAAGTAGTTGATGTATACAATAATTGTTAACCCAGAAATTCAATATAAAATTTAAAAACGTATAATAGCAACACGTAGCTATTAAGTAGTTGATGTATACAATAATTGTTAATCCAGAAATTCAATATAAACTTTAAAAACGTATAATAGCAACACGTAGCTATTAAGTAGTTGATGTATACAATAATTGTTAATCCAGAAATTCAATATAAACTTTAAAAACGTATAATAGCAACACGTAGCTATTAAGTAGTTGATGTATACAATAATTGTTAATCCAGAAATTCAATATAAACTTTAAAAACGTATAATAGCAACACGTAGCTATTAAGTAGTTGATGTATACAATAATTGTTAATCCAGAAATTCAATATAAACCTTAAAAACGTATAATAGCAACACGTAGCTATTAAGTAGTTGATGTATACAATAACTGTTATTCCAGTAATTCAATACAAACTTTAAAAACGTATAATAGAAACACGTAGCTATTAAGTAGTTGATGTATACAATAATTGTTAATCCAGAAATTCAATACAAACTTTAAAAACGTATAATAGAAACACGTAGCTATTAAGTAGTTGATGTATACAATAATTGTTAATCCAGAAATGCAATATAAACTTTAAAAACGTATAATAGCAACACGTAGCTATTAAGTAGTTGATGTATACAATAATTGTTAATCCAGAAATTCAATATAAACTTTAAAAACGTATAATAGCAACACGTAGCTATTAAGTAGTTGTAGTATACAATAATTGTTAATCCAGTAATTCAATATAAATTTTAAAAACATATAATAGCAACACGTAGCTATTAAGTAGTTGATGTATACAATAATTGTTATTCCAGTAATTCAATATAAACTTTAAAAACGTATAATAGCAACACGTAGCTATTAAGTAGTTGATGTATACAATAATTGTTAATCCAGAAATTCAATATAAACTTTAAAAACTTATAATAGCAACACGTAGCTATTAAGTAGTTGATGTATACAATAATTGTTAATCCAGAAATTCAATATAAACTTTAAAAACGTATAATAGCAACACGTAGCTATTAAGTAGTTGATGTATACAATAATTGTTAATCCAGAAATTCAATATAAACTTTAAAAACGTATAATAGCAACACGTAGCTATTAAGTAGTTGATGTATACAATAATTGTTAATCCAGAAATTCAATATAAACTTTAAAAACGTATAATAGCAACACGTAGCTATTAAGTAGTTGATGTATACAATAATTGTTAATCCAGAAATTCAATATAAACCTTAAAAACGTATAATAGCAACACGTAGCTATTAAGTAGTTGATGTATACAATAACTGTTATTCCAGTAATTCAATACAAACTTTAAAAACGTATAATAGAAACACGTAGCTATTAAGTAGTTGATGTATACAATAATTGTTAATCCAGAAATTCAATACAAACTTTAAAAACGTATAATAGAAACACGTAGCTATTAAGTAGTTGATGTATACAATAATTGTTAATCCAGAAATGCAATATAAACTTTAAAAACGTATAATAGCAACACGTAGCTATTAAGTAGTTGATGTATACAATAATTGTTAATCCAGAAATTCAATATAAACTTTAAAAACGTATAATAGCAACACGTAGCTATTAAGTAGTTGATGTATACAATAATTGTTAATCCAGAAATTCAATATAAACCTTAAAAACGTATAATAGCAACACGTAGCTATTAAGTAGTTGATGTATACAATAACTGTTATTCCAGTAATTCAATACAAACTTTAAAAACGTATAATAGAAACACGTAGCTATTAAGTAGTTGATGTATACAATAATTGTTAATCCAGAAATTCAATACAAACTTTAAAAACGTATAATAGAAACACGTAGCTATTAAGTAGTTGATGTATACAATAATTGTTAATCCAGAAATGCAATATAAACTTTAAAAACGTATAATAGCAACACGTAGCTATTAAGTAGTTGATGTATACAATAATTGTTAATCCAGAAATTCAATATAAACTTTAAAAACGTATAATAGCAACACGTAGCTATTAAGTAGTTGTAGTATACAATAATTGTTAATCCAGTAATTCAATATAAATTTTAAAAACATATAATAGCAACACGTAGCTATTAAGTAGTTGATGTATACAATAATTGTTATTCCAGTAATTCAATATAAACTTTAAAAACGTATAATAGCAACACGTAGCTATTAAGTAGTTGATGTATACAATAATTGTTAATCCAGAAATTCAATATAAACTTTAAAAACTTATAATAGCAACACGTAGCTATTAAGTAGTTGATGTATACAATAATTGTTAATCCAGAAATTCAATATAAACCTTAAAAACGTATAATAGCAACACGTAGCTATTAAGTAGTTGATGTATACAATAACTGTTATTCCAGTAATTCAATACAAACTTTAAAAACGTATAATAGAAACACGTAGCTATTAAGTAGTTGATGTATACAATAATTGTTAATCCAGAAATTCAATACAAACTTTAAAAACGTATAATAGAAACACGTAGCTATTAAGTAGTTGATGTATACAATAATTGTTAATCCAGAAATGCAATATAAACTTTAAAAACGTATAATAGCAACACGTAGCTATTAAGTAGTTGATGTATACAATAATTGTTAATCCAGAAATTCAATATAAACTTTAAAAACGTATAATAGCAACACGTAGCTATTAAGTAGTTGTAGTATACAATAATTGTTAATCCAGTAATTCAATATAAATTTTAAAAACATATAATAGCAACACGTAGCTATTAAGTAGTTGATGTATACAATAATTGTTATTCCAGTAATTCAATATAAACTTTAAAAACGTATAATAGCAACACGTAGCTATTAAGTAGTTGATGTATACAATAATTGTTAATCCAGAAATTCAATATAAACTTTAAAAACTTATAATAGCAACACGTAGCTATTAAGTAGTTGATGTATACAATAATTGTTAATCCAGAAATTCAATATAAACTTTAAAAACGTATAATAGCAACACGTAGCTATTAAGTAGTTGATGTATACAATAATTGTTAATCCAGAAATTCAATATAAACTTTAAAAACGTATAATAGCAACACGTAGCTATTAAGTAATTGATGTATACAATAATTGTTAATCCAGAAATTCAATATAAACTTTAAAAACGTATAATATTACAACACGTAGCTATTACGTAGTTGATGCATAGAGTTGTCATCCATTAGTACATCCACAGTTTTCACTACATACTTCACCCGTTGCAACACTCGTACACGGGTAGTTGAGGTTAGCAAAGATTTATTGCCAGCAATAATTCATCCGCTCAAGTTAGGCCTACCAGTGATCACAAACCGATGTAAACAATGACAGTTAACGAAACATTATGGCTTCTGGCAATAACCTTTTTGACAAGTCAGGTTTACAATGGAAGTTTATTTTATAATACTCTATAATCAGTCCAGTATCCAGACTGATTATTTCTGACTCTGACCACTGGATTGTATACAGTTGTTTACAAATCTTAAACAATACGCTATCACTCTCTGCAATTTACTGAATCATGAAAATCTATTCCACAATCCCTCGTTATTTGCTACGATCACTATAATCTTTTCCTTGCGTTTCTCTAATCGTGTTGTGTATGGCATACATACTGGCTACTTGCTTGGCTCTGTGGACGTTTGGATCTGCCATTACAAGATTATCTGGGATGTTTCTCATGAACAAATCAATAGGTTCTGATTATAACTGATGAGTAATTTTCGGCAGAATGATGAAATTTTCAGTTCTTAAGTAGTTAGTGTATCTTGATTTTAGTTGGAAATGGATTACCTGTGCCGCTCTAGTTGATACCTGGGCTATTCCACTTATTTCTGAATATATCCACGTTCTCTTTAAACCCAGTGTCTGCGCCAACTTCTCTGTTATAAAATTTGATTGAAATCCGGAGTCCAATAGTGCACGCCAAAATTGAGGTGATCCTTGACTGTCAAGTAGAACTACTTCTGCTGTGGATATGAGAACTCTCGTATTGCTTCTTTGAGTGACCTGGGACAACGATAAAATTGTATGCTTTGTATTATCTACAGCACTATGCTGTGTTTTTTCACCTGGAAACTTTTGTATGGCACCTCCCTGTGAATGATGTAAAAGTGTGTTATGTTTTTTACCACACAACTTGCATCTACTAGCCTTGCATTGGATTGATTTATTGTTTTGAGACAATTAAAGCACAGCCCAAAACGCTTAACCACCATTTCACGATCAGACGTACACAAGTTTTTGAAAGTATAAAAAAAAACAAAGGATGAGCTTTATCACATCAGTTACATTTTGACACAAAACATTCATGCATGGTTTTATGCAGGGATGTATTTAGTTTGTTGAAGTTTGTTTTCTGATTTGTTTTGACGTGACATTATGTGCTTGTTTGGTTCTATGTTTTCTAACACTTGACACTTGTGTGTTAAGAAATTCAACATGCCATCTGATACTGACCTTGCTTTCCTACTTACGTTGTGTTAAACTATCTAAACGCTCTGGTACAATGTGCACAATGAGGGTATCCCAGTACTGCGTTGGTTGGCCTAATGCGTTTAGTGCGCGTAAATGTTTCTGTGTAATATCAAGTAATTGTCTAAGAGCTGTGGATGATTCGGTTTGTACCTTAGCAATGTTAAACAACGCTTTAACGTGTTTATTCACTAAATATTTCTTGTTTTCATATATGTTTTCAAATAACTGCCATACAATTTGATAACTACTCTCTGTACTTTCTAAAGACTGAACAACAAGTGCGGCTTCAACTTTTAGCGCTGATTTTAAGTAATAAAATTTCAGTACACTTGTAAGGGATTCATTTTTGTCTATTATTGATTTAAAGATGTCACTGAAGGGCAGCCATTCATAGTAACTCCCACTAAATGTAGGAAGCGTAATCACAGGTAACTGTATAGACACCTTTGCTTGCGCTGTCTGATTCAGGGTTAATTTTTCCTCATTAGGTTTCATAAATAACTCTACAGCTACTACAAGACTGAAATAAGTATCCTAAAATCTGAATGTTTCACTCACACACTCCTCTGACTCATCATCCACTAATTCTATTTATGACTGTACTGCATCAAATTCTGTATAACACACTTCAAACCTTGCGATGCGAATCTTAATTTGAGTTGAAGTAAATGATATGCACATTTCACGTTATTAAAATAATTCTTAAATCTTGTTAATTGTGCTTTTATTATAGCACGTTCTTTAATCAATTGTTTAATCTCAGACATTATATACGTTATTTTACTCTCTGCTCAGTAATTAATAACACAAACAATGCTATAACAGTACACAGAGTAATATTGAATGCACGAGTATCAGGAGGAGAGAGATAAGGAAGCAGTGTATAACGACGGTGCATTAAATTTGTTGATAAGAAGGACGAATGGGTCACTTATCTGCACTTTGATGAACACCAGCATAATGAGTGAAAGTATTACATGATAACCAAAGTTTAGAGATAATAGAATATTCAGCATAATTATCATCACCATTTCGAGGATTTTCCATAGACGTGTTCCGGAACCCATTTCCTCCTCAGCCTTCCGACATCTCTCTTCCCACAAGGGTGATAACCCAAGGAAGCTACGGGTAGGCGGATATTAGCCATTTGATTCAAGTGTTCACACCATCTCTTTCTGTAGTCTTCAACCTTCTGGTGCAAAGATACGTCGTTTAATCTGCCTCTAATATCCTCGTTCCTTTACCGACCGAGGAATGAACAACCTTGCGTCCCTATTAGAAATTTAATTTCAGCTGCCTGCATCCTCTGTACGTCCCTTTTACTAAAGAGACCATGTCCCACTAGCATACAGGAATGTGAAGACAGCCACAATTTTGTAAAATTTAATTCGGGTATCTTTCCGGGTTTTATTTTTCAGATATCTATGAACCGTTCTACACATATAATAGACTATTTATAGATCTATTTTGCTCTATCAGCATGACTACAGTAGATAATTTAACGGATCGGTAAAATTTTTTTCATAACACATTTGTACATTTAATTCACAAAAATCTAACATTTTTGACGTCGATAGGTTTAAAACGTCTAACAACGTTGTTGAAAAAAGTTCCTTTCTCACAGCTGCTGCCGTTTTCCATATTCACTTTTAGTTTACACTCAATCAAAGTCTAAGTGGCAGAATTCATGAATCATGTCACGCAAAGTTACCTAGCCCAATAAGCGGGTGTGAACGTTACTACCAATTACATTAGAAATAAGTGTCGATATGCTGTTACCTCACAAACAAATGATCGCGTGGGTGCTCACACGCAAAAGTGCAAAAACGCACATTTACACATTTTCCCATCAACTTATTCAAAATTTGTAACTTTACTAATATATAATTGAGCTTATAAATTTCTAACGGCTAGAATTAAATACAAAATGTTTTGTGCAATACATTATGACAATATAAAGTTGATTGTGCATTATTGAATTTCTATAATAATGTCACGACTGTGGCTATAAATCATTGTGTAATAGGAAGACTCAGTAACGCATAACTGTACAAAAACTCTCAGAACTTAAGAAATAAATAATTCAGTGCCTTTATAAAATGATAAATTATCGTTGATAACCTAAATCCATCAGCTCGGTCGCTAAAAAACAACAGTGTTTAACACAATAAAATCTCAAAAATATTTTATTCACCCAAAACTCTTGTCTTTGTACTACATCTTGCTTAAATTTATGTTTACATTACTGCAAGATAGGTTTACATTTAAAGTTAATACAGCTGATTCGTCTAAAGCAGTTATATTGGAGGTTGTAAACTTACCCTATTTTGTATTTCTAGGAGACAGTTTCACGTCTTCACAAATATTACAAGTCTATTAAAACTTTAAGCAAATTACTTAAGACGCCTTAAAATTGTTTACCCACTGTAGAGAGAACTGTCAGACTAATAAATTAATACACGGCTTGTTATTACCATTATACACACATTATGTTTTAATAAATATAAATATACTTATATTTAAATACTTAGAACTGACGTATAATACTTATCTATTTCGTAAAAAACTTACATTTAATTATATGCTATTTTATTAAAACACTGAGTGTATCCAAATACAAAAAATGTAAACTACGTTTAAAAATTTTATTTGTGAAATTATACAAGCAGAATGCTTTTCATTAGAAGATTTATTAAGAAGATATGACAAAGGTGCCGTAGAAAGGATTTTGAATTTAATGTAGGTAAGGATGTAATAGGGTAGACTTGGATAAATAGGACAATTACACAGTCCCTAAACATATTTATATTCCCCAACAGAGGAGGACGGTACATATAAAGTCCCGGTAGCAACCGTAAATTAAAAGAATGGACATTTTAATGAAATATAAAAATATATTTATTAAGAGTAAAAATGAATACGTTATTTTTAACGAGGTATAATTTAGTATTCATGTTCAATCTGGTATCCAAGTCACTTGATCGAATTAATAAATTATTTTACCTTCAATTACACGCCTTGTGACTTCTTGTAAATCTCGCCTATGACGCGTTTCGGAGACTATGCTCCAATATCAGATATTAAAATAAAAAATAAAACTATATCACTCTTTCGAGATCGTTACGTAATAAAAAATGTCAAATTTGCGTATGAACTGTACGCGATTTGGGTGCGCACCCGTTCAAGTTCAATCTGTTAGTGAGCGGTTGCTACCTTATCGTAGTCTTAGCGAGCAGACTCAAGGCGGTATCGTACAAGGGGTTGGATCCAAAGTACAAGAACACCCTTTATTTTAATAATTTAAACCAAGTTCACTAAAAAGCGTTGTTATTCCACCTACAAGGCTGTTCCAGATTAACCTTACACACACGATAAGATATAAAGTGAAAGTGCATTACTCCTTATTCAGGTAAGAAGTAACAACATTGACTTAATGTTTGCAGGATTTTTATGTCAGTACAGCATTATAATTTTTGCCAAGGCGTTTTAAACATTAGGTTTAATCTTATTTCAATAAATCTCCACATTTCTGTCCTTTTAAAATACTAAGAGCGTAAGTTAACTTTACAACAAATTGAACGTTGCGGAGTTTATCAGAACAGAAAGTTAATGAGACAGTGTAAAAGCGTAGAAACAATTTAATACAAGTAATGTTTGACAACTATAATGGAACGATAACAGTCATTGTCGAGTAGTAACCAAACTATTAGAACTATTAACCAAACTAACTATTAAAACTTGTAAACTACTAGTTTACTAGTACTAGTACTTACTAGTGTGTCCAAGATAGTAAAACTATTATTATTAGTAGTGTATTTACATCAAAATCTAAACGGTCAGTCTTGAAAGTAGTTCAAGGGAACGCTTCCGGAGAACCGGAGGGCAACTTGCCACTAGGGCAGCACTGAGGTTGGGCCCATGCCCGTTTTACGCCTAGAGAAATCGGACCAAACAGGCATGGGCCCAACCTCAGTGCTGAACTAGTGGAAAGTCACCTTTCAATTCACCAAAAACGTTCCCTTGAACTAGTTTCAAGTCTGACCGTTTAAACAATACAAAAACATTACGATTTAGAGAAGACTTCGACCTACATCAAAATGTTAATAATTCTAAAACAGAATCAGTGAACCAAAAGTTTATGATTTTTTTAGATAAAATTATTTAATAATTAATTTAATCAATTTTAAAATTATTTTAAAAAAATGGATTGCACTAGCTTTTATGGAAGCTATTAGAAAATTTATGTAAAACTGGAAAGCCTACATTCCATTGCCAGACTGATGTAGACTAGTAATTAATTCAAGTGTTCCATGTTACATTCTTAAACATTTAAACTTTTTTCCTCCAATAAAATATTAATAATTAATACATGGATATCTTTGTTTTATAGACTTTTAAAAAATTTACAAATTTCAATCGTGTTGTATATAAAGCCTGTCACATTTTGTATAGCTGTAACTAACATGTTGTAATATATCTGTATGTTACTTTGTGCTGTCTGAACAGATGTCAGTAATGTGGAAGATATAAGTAAAACAAATTTTCCGTGATTGGGGAATAAAAATGATTATTGTAATACAACAGAATAACTAAAGATGGGAGATTTTTCTCGCCCTCGTGCAAAGCAGATGATAAATAGAACCATTTGCATTCGACTGTGTAGAACCTTTGTCGCGTCGTACTGCCTTAATCACTTTCATTCAACCTTTCACAACTTTGGTAGATACGTAATCAACAAATATATATGATATAGCCACACAAAGTAATCGTATAATTTCTTCGAAACCAGTAATACGATTTGGTGTTAAATGAAGTTATTTAAATTAAAAAATAACATATAGGAACATCAAGTCACAAAGCTTTAACATGCAAATACATGTAAAATATTTGTAGCCTACGCTAGGGATTACGTGAATGCAAATTTCAAAAGTTTTTTGTAACACAGATCTAATAAATAAATTCTAATTTACATGTTTACATTAAAATATGTAAATGTTTTGCAATATCATACACTTGTGGTTAGGGAAAGTATTTAAAAGAATATTAAAATTTACCTTGAAAAGTTACCTTGTTTTGAAGGCTTGGTAACAATGGATTTTAATCCAAAGACGTCGACCAAGATTGTTGCTCATGGTACGTCGACCAGAGACATGTTATTGATGTCTGGGAACTCATGTCCTTCGTTCACTTTGAGTGTAAGTAATTTGCATTATTAAATATTTGGTATTTTGAATTCATTTATATATTCGACGTACGCCGAGTTTTCTCACTTGGCTATGTAATGTTTATTGCAGTCTTTGTACTCCATTTTATAGATTCCATTGATTAATGTATTATTTTATAGAAAGAATTATTTAGGGTGTGTTTAATTGTTTTGTTTCGTATGCTATTCGTAAAGAGTATGTATCATTACCATTTTAAAAGTATTTAAAACTTGCTTCATAATGATTTTTATGTAGGTAAAGGTTGCTTATTTTCTGCGTTGATGTTATAAATTTTATAATCTGTTTCATATAAAAAATACTGATCTTTTACTGCTCTCTTTTTCTATTATTTTTCCATTTACTTGTTCCTTTCTTATTGATTTTCTAGAGCATGCTAATCTTAGGAAGAGAAAGCCTACTTTTCTTTTATAAAATATTTCGCAGACTCATATCTACGTCCACTCTCCTCATAAAGCTTCATGTTATCTTACAGTTCACCTAATTTCCATCATACACCGTTAGCACCAATCTCATATGTACTGAACTCTTTGAACGCTTCTTTCTATTTCGTTCCACGTTTTACTGGCATTCAAAGTCACGACCATTTTATGGGATTAGAGTCAAAGTATGGGCCACGTAATGCAAATACTTGACTTTACTTGATATGTACTGAGCGTTGTGTCAATGTAGTTTGTTCGATAGAAAGTATGTTGTTATAATATTGTGTAAAGAAAATAAATTAAATTATAACTTCTGTTCTATATTACTTGTGAAATACTTTGTTTTACTTATATATGCTCGATTCGTTTCGGTGGCTATTCAGTTAGATTAAATAATAGTGTCATAGTCAGTTAATGAATGAACACACAGGAAGAAAATACGCAAGATGTTTTGTTGAAAGAAGGATAGAATTACACTAAGCGTATGTTGATTCGAGACAAGAAGAAGCAACTCACGTTATTCAATGCAGTATAAAAGTACTTCAACATGGTAAGCTTTGATAACGGCAACTCACTCTGACGTATTGTTCCTACAGTTAGATTGAACGCATCTCTAACTGTACACAGAATACATTATCAGCATCTGTAGTTTATACAGAGTTACAAATGTGTTTACCTATACTGTACAATTAGTCAAGTAGTGTAATAGCTATGAACTAATTTAAACGTCAACAGAAATTAAGCTGTAGTTTTTCAAGACCTTTGTTGATTCTTGTGCAAATCATTGTCATTTTCAAAGTCCCATGGTTTTTATTCAAGATAAAACATATTTTTGTAAACACATACGGAATATATTTTTGTCGACATATATAAGTGTTTTTGTAGCACTTCTTTCCAAACGGAATGTAGACACATTAACTAAAATGATAAACTCCTAAAACAACACAGCCTGTTATGTTTTAAAATTCCATTATTCATTTATAAATAGCAATTCATTTTATAAATAGCAGTTTTGCCTTTGTAAATGACTTAACATCAGCGTAACCGTTATTAGATGAAACCAATAACTGGAAAATCTACCAGTATTAATAATCACATAGTGAATTATGTAAATATGAATAAAATTACATATAAATATATTCCTTTTAAATATATGTATATATAACTTCCCTTCATACTATTGTCTTCTAAATAAAAATGAAAGCTAAAAATAAAAATGGGTATTTTGTCTTTTTGAACATCAAGCGTACTTGTTTTTTGACCCTAACTAAACAAGTTCCACCTCCAAAATATTAACAAAATCTGTTAAAACTAAGTATTGCTACATTAAAATAGACACACAAACACTAATATTTGTATACTTTACTAATATACACGTGTGTGTGTGTGTGTGTGTGCTTTTATGGACGGAATAGTGTCTTAATTTATCATGAGAATATTGTAAAGACAACGGGATTGTTATAGTGACTATAGCCCTTGTACAAGTAAACTATTGATGACAGAAACAACAAAGCAGCTTCCGTGCACTCAAACTCCCTATCGAGTCTTTTACAATTTGCAAGTTTGTTTGTTTATGTGTACATATACGTGTCTATTGCAAGACAATAGTGGTATTGGTGCAAGACAATGTATTGGTAAGTATTGGGTTATTCTATCACTGAGTCTATCACACAGTTGGGTCTACATCGTCGGAGTGAACCTTGGTTATCTCTTGAAATGCGTCATGAAATGCCTTAGCCAGTACTCATTCAGTCTAAGCAACTAAGATATACTTTTACGATTATTAGGAAATAACGTTCTTTTTCTATTCATGATAACCATGAGTTCATAAAAGCTTGTTTGGATATTCTAATCTTGTGAATTACATTTTGTTTTCAGTATGTACTGATAATTAACAAAATGACGACATGAATACCATATTAAAGAACGCTTATTTTCCATTTTAGTTTGTCTAGGATAATTATTTTTGTTGTTAGAATTCAAGGCATATATTTTGCAACAAATATTATTTATATATGATACAAAATTTTGAAGTCATAACATTCATCTTAAAAGTTCCAACGTAGGGTCATTTTCTTTCATTTTTTTTTGTTATTTTCCCAAACGGCTTCTGTAATAACATTTAATATCTATTTTAAGGGAAACGTCACGTTACAACATTTATACTACATGTTGATAATACAACATTTTCTAATTAAAAATGGAAGAATTATAACATATGAAGTACTAAATAGTATTTTATTTTCCACAAGAATTGGTTAATTATATAGTTTGTTTTACACTGTTCGACAATATTTTTGTTTACTGTCATCTTTACGAATATAATTTTATTTCATTGTATATTTTTAAAGATTAACAGTAAAAAATACTGTGTATTTTATAACAGTGTAAAACAAATTTTAAGAAATCATACTATAATGAAGACTAAAAATATTATTTATTATTAATAATTATAAGACAAGAATATTTCTGAGGAAATATAAGTATAAAATAGCATAAAACTATACGAATCGATAAAATTAGGTACGAAAATGTCAAAGGATTATTTCTAGAAATTCAACAACATAGCCTTGTTTAAAATGTGATTAAATTTTTATAAGTTTTGGCAGCTAAGCTCTTTAGGCCAACTCATCTACCATGAGCGTTGCTTGAGGGGCTACTTTGTTCTCACCTACGTTCTAGTTGACTCAAAAAAATGGAAGCCAATATACACTACACTAAAATACAGGAAGAAACTAAATTGTCAGCTCAGTCGGGTGGCACAATTTCTTGCTTCGATTGGCGATATCCAGCAGTCAATTTGGTTTGCAAAGCAGCCAGGGGGACACTTCGCACGGAACGTACGCTTCAGCCATCTGTGCCTGGATGTTGTCATGCCGAGGTATTTCGAGAGCAAGAATGCCGGTTGTTCTGGTAAATGTATACGGCAGTCGTTTATTCTAACAAGTCTGTTGAGTATATGGCTGGGTGTAGCAAGCAATGCGTGGTTTATATGGCTGGGTATTGCTACGTTTCTGCCATATGTTTTAGCAACGACAGCTGACGTCGCATCTGAAAGCACGTCATTCCTGCTTCACAGTATAAGCTTTGTGCAGGTCTAGTGTAGACCACCTCTGTGGCGTTCCGTACCCTTGCGTTCTGAACAGGCTGAAGAGTACAGCGCGCATCTATAATCCATTTTGAGTAACACTATCGTAGTTTACAGGCTTATCTGTTCCTCAGTTCATATGGAAGGTGCACCGTATTGGGTTAAACCGAGGGTTTGTGCCTGCGCCCTACGTTGTTTGTAGAAAGTTAGGCCCAGAATTTGACTTCGGGCCTATAGTGCAGCCGGACACTGTTTATTTATTTTTTAAATCATTTGATTTGTTGGAAACATTAACGCCGTCGATGCTTAATTACATTGTCTGAATTATTTTGTTTTAAAATATATATTGTAAAAAATCGTCAATACTTTGTTAGTCTTGCAGAAAAACCATTATTTACAAAACTTTAGCGTGCTCTAAGAAATTTGTAAGCTAAATATATTGTAAGTATATCGACAGAATGCCTTGTAACTATTATTAGCCTGTAATTGGTATTTTGGGACACTTTTCAGCCATTTTATTACATACGTCAAGTATCTTTTTAATTGGGACGCAGAAATAAATAAAATTTTTCTTTCTGAACACATAGAATTAAAAACTAGTTTTTATCTGCATTGTAGAAATTGGGAAGATTTACCTAACTTATTCATAATAACGTCTTATGGTAAAGAACAACAATACTCCATCCTTGTTCTTCAAGGACGTGAATGTCTTCACTTAATAGTATTTGAAGAAAAAACAATAAGTAACAATATAGTAATATACTGTTACAATTCATTTTTGTTAATTTCTATGCTCACTAGGATTGCGTACTCTTAATTGTAAAATCCAACGTGCATCAGTCTGACACCAATTCAATCCAGGTAAATTATGTCTGGTAATAATTTAGTTAACGTTGTGCATAATTTTGTGGTGCAGTTTACTGTGTTTGAAACAGTGCGTTAATGGAAGTGAAAGTGTTTATTGTAGAGTGCTAAAAATAATGTTCGTAAGGAGAGACACATATCCAAAATAAGTCAAAAATGGATCCAAGATAAGTCACAAATGGATCCAAGATAAGTCACAAATGGATCCAAGATAAGTCACAAATGGATCCAAGATAAGTCACAAATATTATGTTTAAAAGTTAATTAAATTCATCAAAAGATGTAATAATGCATATTGCCTGTATAGAAATTTAAACCTTTGATAAAGAAAATTAAAAACTCATGTACATGTATTATACAAAGAACATAAAATTTTGGATTTTAATCTATTTAAATTAAAGTACTTATTACAAATTAGGATTAAATTGAAAGCTTAGAATATAAATATTCTATATATTCAAACAATAATCACAATGTGTGAATTCTGAGTTGCCAGGTTCGTCCTAAAAATGGTCACATTTCATAACTTGTGGCACTATTTGAGAGTGTAGAATCTTTATAAAAAATATTATGGTAGCAGTACAAAATCTAGAATATTACTTGAAATGGCAATGAATGCTTCAATAAAATAAAATTACTATACATAAAGTTTGTGTAGAATGGTAGTTGTCAGTATTATTAGTGTTGCTATTCGCTAATACTAATTTGATATTGGAGTACGTAATACTACGCATTAGGCAGTTGAAGTACTTGCAGTTGAAACATTCTCGTCCACCGTCACACAGAACCTTGTAATTTCACGTTACTTAGGAAGGATGCAGTTTGATAATTTATTGCCTCACACACACAGACACCCCCACACACACACACACACACGATAACACACTCAGAGAAATTTTTCTTTGTATACATAAATTATCATTATACAACTAAGTGCATGTGCTCTATTTAAAAAGTGAATTTTTTGTTTTAATTAATAATAGTTACACAGTTTAAACCAATAATATATACTTTTGGTAACCGAAAGTAATTCGTAAATAATAGTTGAAATTTTGTATAACAGAGCAGAAAGAATGGTTCCCAACACTGATCACGTACAGAAAATAGAAAATAAAATCCCTGGACTGGAAACGATGTAGCCCAGCGGCTGTACTGGACAACGAGGCTGGGACGTCTCACCGTCACAGACACGTTGGCACTGAACCGTTAGTAATATCTGTGACATTGGCCGAACAAAGCAAGCCTCTGTTCGTAAAAGAAAATGAATTTTCTTACAAAACAAAACATTAAATTTTCCGTTCCTATAAAAGCACTAGGAGAAAAAGCAAGGGAAAACAACACCATCTTACATTAGGTAATTTTTCAACCAATAAAATAATAGTTGAAAATATATGAACCTTAACAGTTTATACTGTTTTACCTTTTACCTTCTAAAATTTAATTTTTTTCTTGTATATTTTTTCTATGTATGCATGGGTATGTACGTCTGCGCATGTGTGTGGGTGTGTGCGCGTGTGTTTGTTTTTTCTAACGTAACATATAATCACCAAATGCAATACAATATTACCTACAGAGAATACCTACAATCACTATTACCTTCGTTTTCATTTAGGTCGACATTTATTGAAAATTGTTTAAACTAAATAATAAGGTACTAAAATTGTACCTTACATAAATAATTTGTAACAAACTTCCATAAATAAAATTAGGTCATTGTCTTTAACATATAGAAATTAAAGCTAAACCACTAAAAGTGTTTAATGTTTACAACTGTTGGATTAATCTAGATGGACGAATTCCAATCACAGCTCCTTCTACTTGAGTGTGTTGAGTTGAGCTGGGCCGTTTCTCTTTCATAGGCTGTGGGTTTTTCTAACCTCCTACATTTGTCCGTTTGACGCGATAGTAATTGAGCTAATAATCTTCCACTTGCACGCTATATAATAATGACTAATATAATTTATTATATAATTAAATTTATTCCACTAATACATTTAGATTATCTGATAATATCAGACTGGTATTTGAAATTATGAGAGCGCTTCGAGTTCTTACTTGACACTAAAGATTGTGGCATCTCGCCGGGAAATATCGCACAAAGGAGTCGTCGACTCCGGTCAGCTTTTTCCAAAGAACTGCTGAACTACACTACACAATTTCTTCATCTGGCTGACATGGTACTGATTAGTTATAATAAATACGTGACAGTTACAAGATTTGGCTAGTCTTTGCAGAAAATCACAGATTCATCATTGATTTTTATTTGAAAATTGTATGACCCCCCCCTTTTATTTGCATCAGCTATCCACGTAAAAATTTTCTTCCATGTGGATGTCTCTAACATTCTTTAGATATGCCCTGCTCACCGGATTCTACTTTTTCTTATGTCAGTGACAATATCTGGTTCCCCATAAATTTGCAGGTTTTCTTAAAGATAATATTGGAAGATGTAAACAAACTATTATAAGTCTTCACATATACAATGATACATACATACGCACGCACACACACTCACATACACGAACACGTTCACCCAAATATTTAATTGTTCCGTTGTGTTTGACATTTCTTTTGTATTTCATATACAGGTCCTGGATGATGACAATAAACATTGTCGAAACGTCGACGCAAATAAGTTAAAAATTTGTGTTATTTTTGACCGATCCTCACTAACCATCTACTGAAAAATTTATATAGGTTAATGTTAAAACATTGTAAGCGCCTAATCAGAAACTAGAAGTTCAATATTTTATGCACGCAATTAATTATTTACTATAAAGAACAAAACTTTAAGTAGGTAAGACGAAATGGTTGTGAGGTTGTTATAAAGGCAGTAAAAACTTTCGTGCCTCGAGGGACAACGAGACAAACAACGTGTTGCTTAGAAGACTCAAATTTATTTAGTATAGTGACAAAAAGTTACAAGCCGTTGATGAAGTAAAACTTTCAAGCAGAAAAGCGAAATTGTTTAACCTCTATCTTGTACGTTGCAGGGGGGGTGACAATTTGGTAAACGGTGTATCAAAATTTTCTTTCGCAATTGAAATGTAGACATTTTAACTTCTATTATAAAGAATAGTTTAGTCTTCAAATTTATACGTGTATGGTGTTTATTGTGTACGTATATATATTATGTATGTGTGTGTGTCTGTTATAAGTAATATTACTTTTTGTTAAGCAAAACGTATAAGAAATCTTTGTATTGTAACAATTCTGTTGGGGTAGATTCTTTTATTATCAGTTTCATAGCGTATTGCACCGACGGAGCAGTGACCTGGAACCAGATATTAACTTTCCAGACCGCAGTTTTATTTAATTAAAACCACAAACTTTATTTTACGCACTGCATAAATGCAGCGACAGACAGACAGACAGACGGGAAAACACAAGGACAATGGTGTATTCAAATATAATGTGAGAGAAAACCCCTGCATCCTTACCAAAAAATAAAATATTTTCTAGTAATGAAAGGGAATTATTTAAACTAATTTTGTTATTATTAATATAAAAATAATAAAAACACACTTTATTAATTAAATGTCTACTAATTAAAAAAATAAATTGAATTTAAATTTAATAATTATTAGGCACACTGAGATTAAATTTGATGTTTTGAAGTAATTCTTAAGCCTTTGAGAGGTTTTATAAAGTAAATTAAGCACTTATGAAATGAGCTAATTGGTTTTATAAATGTAAAAATACCATCCCTCTATGAAACACTAGGAAAATAAATATAGTCTAAATGTATGTTATATCATCGAATAGACTACAATGTTAGTCTTATAAAGTAACATATTTATAGAAATGTCTTACTGTTGTAAAGTACAACTATTTACATGTATTACTGATACATTAAATTTTTTTAAGAAATAAACAAACATCTAGGTTATTTTGTAGAATATGATACAAAATTCTCGGGGGGAAATAAGATTTCTTTTACCTCTTGCAAGTTGTGTATACAAAGTCTCTGCGTTCTCTTAAATATAACCTAAAAATAGCTTATAGTAAATATAGGTCAAACAGACAGTTAACGGATTTATGTTCTCATATCTTGGCACTACTGTACTCAGTAGGAAGTAAATAAGGAAATTCCTTTTCCTTTTCAGCAGCGATAACGTCAGAAAAAGCGGAAGTAAATGTTTATATTATAACGTCTCTCCTGCTAAGACATTATAACATAGGGAACCAGTTTAATTGTTTGCTGTTAATTAAACTAGCTGCCGTAGTTAGTAAAAATTACTTACCAACAAATTATGACAATGTATATATCAGGAATTTATTCAAGGTTACATAAATTTATTCACTCTCTGGATATTAGCGAAAACATCTCTTTATTATTGTATTTTAACTACGGATACAAACATAATAGCTTTAATGGTCATCTTTTGTTTTTTACTTTACTTTTTAAAAGAAAATTCTTACAGATTCTGGATTAAATACTCTTTAAATTGTTACTCTTAGTATCTCAAAATCATACAGCTGTGTATTACTTTGATTACCACGGATCCGGGTTCTAACTTTGTAATATTCTAACATACTTTAACATCATCCAAACTATTTGAAGAATAGTCTGATGTAATTTCAGATTAACTTTACCTCTAAACATCATCAGGTTGTTACTATAGCATTACAGAAATTACAAACTTTAATATGCTAATATTTATGTGATCTAAAAAGTTTTTACAAGAAACTTTACTGTTCTTTTGTTGCGGTTGTTAAAAACAATGTATGCACAGAAGTTATGGTTTAGTGTCACCTGAATATAACGTGAGTCTGCGGCTGGTGGTCGAGATGATCCTCTTCAGTAGGTCTTCCTGGGTGTAGTTCGTTGCTTTATTATTATTAATTGTCCATTAATTAACTGCAATAAATTATCCTACCTTTTCTTAGTTAGGAGTTAGATATTTCCTTTATTATTATTACTTCTTTTATTTAAATAAAATGATTATTAGTTTTCGCTTAATAACATTGTACTTTGCATGTTCGTACTAGACTTTTGCAAGTTGATACAGGTGTCTTGGTACAGAGGGGGGGGGTGGATTATACTCTCACTTGTTATAAGAACAAAAAATTTATTTTGTGCTATTTAAATTATCTTTAAATCGTCACAATATTTATGGTATTACCTGATACGTTCCCATTGTAGTTACTGAGTAGTCATATGACAGAATATTTTTAAGTCGTATCAAACCCCCATAACAGCTACTCTTTTGCGTCTAGAGAAATTTGTGTTAATCGTAAACACACATATAAAGTGACGAGTTCTGTATTTCATTGTACGTGCTCGTTTCACTTACACTTGTAGCAAACTTCCAACAATTTTGTTAAAGAGAAACAAATCTGAGAAGGGAAAATAATACTGCTATATATCGGTAGGTGGACAGAGATTTTAGTACCAAAAAGACGACTTAGAAGGTTGAATAAATAAAAATTTATCTAATACTCTTGACGGAAAGTAAGAAAAGACGTTATTAATATAAGTAGGTAGTGGAGGATAAACAGTCGCCAAGTAGCGACGTAAAAGGTTACAAATTGTTATTGTGAGTAGAAACGGAAAAAATATTAAGCTGAAAAGAGGCTGGCGAAGAAGACAACGACGACAATGATCATAAATGCTGTATTAGAAACGTTATATTCTGCTATGCACTAAATGCTTAGTAGAAAATAAAACTGTTTCTTATGTGAACGCAAGTGTTCGTTTTCTTCTGTCTCAAGTGTAGAATTTCTGATTAAAATCAACAGCAGAGTGGTTTGCGCTATTGTGAATTACAGTATAACACGAATATAGGAGGAGAAGTGAGCCTGCCGCTGCGTAAGATCACACGGTAAGTATTGTGTGTTATGTAACATGCGACACCTATTACACTGATAGGGTGTTACTATTAGACCTAAAAAATAGTTTAAGTACGAAACGCGCCTTAACAATATGAATATTATGTGTTCAATATCTACATCTATTAAATTAAGTGTAAATACTTTGCATAACTTCAAACTTATGTGCGGGACCATTAGGCGAACCCGTAAGTCAGCAAGTAAAGGAACACTGCTAAAATTCTACAAGGTGATGACTCTTTCCACACTTCTTTATGGGTCTGAGAATTGGACTTTAACGAAATACCAGACCAGTTGCATCCAAGCGGCTGAAATGAGTTTTCTCAGCCACGTGGCAGGGTGTACTCTCCATGAACGTAAAAGGAACACACATAGGCCTATACGGCAGGAACTGAATATTATGAGTATACTCGACAGGCTCGCCCGGTATCGGCTGAATTGGTGGGAACATCTTTGCCGAATGGATGACTGCCGCATCCCCAAACAACTCTGAAACTATAAGCCGAGGGGACGGAGAGGTGTGGGACGTCCGAGGAAGCGCTAGAGTGACTATTTCTAATCTTTCTCTATTTGAGATTAGAACAAACCATCCTTGGTTTAATCCGTGAAGATGATGATGATGATGTGTTCAATATTATGCAGTTTAGTATTATTCAATTGTACGTGGACTAACTTCTTCTCTGTTACATATTTAACACACTTTTTGAAAGACGATAATATAAATCACTAATCATTACTACTAATCATATTACATTCTTGGATTGATCCAACTTTAATAGCAACTCTGTAAAACAGTATTTAATGTTGTTATAACAGAGTATTCTGCTAGAATCAGAAAACACATATTTTGCTGGTTACACCCAATTGTAAAGGATACATTATTTCAATCTGAGAGCAAACAATTTTCACTAAATCTTACATATATCTAAAAACTGTCTTTCCTAAACATAGTATTTTTAAAAATCGAAAACAAGCAGCTTTCTCTCCTTTTAAATTTCATATAAAGCAAGGTAATACAACTACGTTGCTGGGTGTGTTAAGAAACAAGACTTAATTATATTTTTATTTTTGGGAAAGAAATTTAGAAATTATACCTTTTAAATTAAAGTCGCTTTCAATGTCTCAAAAAGTTTAATCAAAACTTTGAGATGGCTTTTAGACAGCACAAAATGTTTGATCAAGTTGTTATGTAAATGTTGTGTAGTGACAAAATAAATAATAAAAAGTATTCATTTCTGCAAAGAAAAACAGTTGACATGAACATTCTTTAATCGACTAGTATGATGAACGTTTGCACATTTACACTGATTTTTAAAAGAATTATCCGACAAAAGTTTCATTAAGAATAGTCAGTTTGATTTTTTACAGATCGCTACATATTTATTGAATTACATGTTTTTGAAATAGCAAGAGTATTAATTAAAATATATAAATTTTAAGAATAATTGTTGGTAAACAATTTAGCGTGTTGCTAGTACGTTAATGTTTTCAATAGCGATTTTCCAAAATCTCAGTCTTTTATCAACCGGGAACAGCTTATGAGATATTTTGTATTATCTGGCCATCGTAATGTTTTTACTTAGTATAAAATATAATCTATTTCTCTGTAGATTTGGTTTCTTATTCTGTTGTGGATCGCTGCTAGTTAATTGATTTCAACGTGGGTCTTGATTCTGTGCTAATTCTAGCCCTGTTATTCTGTTATTCAATTTAGATTACAACACGTATCTACGAGGATTGTTCAATAGAAAGACGTTTTATCTGTGCAACCGTGACTTCGTCGCCATGACAATGGAATTCATTTATTTATATTGTCTGTTTAAGTACTAGTGACGCGTCTGTCAAAAATTTTTGCAGCTTGCTCTTTTCTAAGCTTTGTGACTGGGTTCAAAAATGGTATCTATGATAGAAAATCAGTCCAAAGGTAATCTGCGTGTCATTATTCAGTTTTTGGCCAATGGGAATTTATACCACAATGAAAGCTGCATATGGTGACTATAGGTATTCTCATACGGCAGTAGTTGAATGGTGTAATAAATTTTGACAAAGAAGAGATCTTGGCCCGTCACGGACCAGCACGTTTTGCAGCATCAGATGAAAATGTGAGACAGCTAAAAACTGCTTTACGCGCAAATAGGAAGAGAACTTTCTCAAATGTTGAAGTTTAAATAACCTAGTGTCCAACATCAACTCCGAGCTATATGTGGACAGCTTAAAACGCTTACGGGTCAGCATCAAGGATAAACGTCCCGAAAACTCACAAATGGTGTCATTCTTCTGCATGATAATGCTCTACCCCATGTAGACCAAACGACTCAAGATCTGCTTGGTCGTATAAAGTGGGAAGTCATACAACATCCACTTTACAGTCCCGACTTGTCCCCGTGCGGTTAAGTTTTCATGTTTTTGGTCCATTAAAGGAATCACTAAAAGGACGGTGGTTCAAATCGGATGCTGAGTTAGAGTTGGCTGTTAGCGAATGAATTAGCAAACAGCCGCAAGCATTTTACCAGAAGGGAATCTATAGATTAGTGCAACACTGGGACTCATGCCTTAATGTTAATGGAGACTTCTTTTAAAATCGTTAAATAAAAATACTTTACAGCGTCTAAACGTGTTTCTATTGAACAATCCTCGTAATATACTTCTTTAAGAATGTAATATACTTTACCGATTTGTTTCTATTTAAACCGTCTTCTGAAAGTTTAATTATTTCTTTTTTACATTTTATTTGTAATTTAGTCTACTAGGGTCAGTGCAAGTATGTTAAGCTTTTTTGAAATGTGCTTGACATTTTTACAAAATTTTAAAAAGTTGCCGTCTGTGTAGACTGTAAGTTGTTAACATTTTATCCTCTAAAATATTTTACTACATAATATAAAGATGTAATTTCTTTTTCTACTGTTGAATATCTTGTTGCCGCTGGTAGGAAATTTGTACTTACGTATGGTATAGAATATACATATAGCTTTCTGAATCTTTGTCTTTTCTACTATAACACTTCTATTCCCCTTAATTAATCATACATCAGTAAATGTCACAGTCTCCCTATTTTCTTTAAAATACATCAGTAGTGAAGATGTGGTTAAAAAAGATTTTACTGTTTTGAAAGCTGTTTTATATTTTAATCTATTAAAATGGTTTATACTGATTACTTTGCTTTATTACTTAGGATATGGATATTGTTATTTTACCATAATCTTTTATACACTTTCTAAACGTCTGAACCATCCAAAGAAATGGTTAAGTTGAATAACGCAATTTGGGTGTTTGAAATTAGTGATTAAATGAAGAGTACTTTCTAATTGATTAATGCTTTCATTAGTACAATTATAACCTATATATTAAGATTTTGTATGTGTTAATTTTGAGGATTGTTTACATAACACACTTAGACAAGTATGATGGAATCTTATATTTGGAAGCTGAAATTCACATGAATTTCAGTATGAATTAAACATTTTATTTAATTTTTCAAAACAAATTCCATCTTAACATTGCTGTCCATTTGTTATAATAAAACAATTCATAGTACTTAAAATTTGACAAGACGAAATAGAATTTGCGAATGAGTGCGATTTACAAAATTCACATTCACCTTAACACCATTAAAACTTATGAATAATTTTATATTCATGTTCGATTTAACCTGTAAAATTGTTAACAAAAAAATGGTAATTAATGAGTTAGTTTGAACTCACTAATGGTGATACTAGTAAAACATTAAAGGTAATATATCATTGTTCAATCTACACATGTCTAAATTATGATACATTACTACCAGTTTCTTGCTGGTGCTCATTGATTAAGTCATGTCACAGATACGGAACATTGCATGGCTCCGATTCCTGTTTACACATCATTAACTGGAGTCGTAAATTATTTGTTTCAATGACAGCTTGATTGTTTGCATCTCTGTTCATAACCAATGGAATTCTTACGTATGTAGGTTAATGAGTAGAGGAAAGCCATTCAAAGGAAAGACAATCGATTGTAATTTAATGTTACTCACATAATGCAATATACATATGATAAAATTATATTTTACTAACATAATTTTCTAAATTTAAGGTATTAATATCTTGTGTGATTCATAATTTTATTTTGAATTGGTTTTAATTAAATTATTTATTTAGGTGAAAAATACAAGTATTTTAAAATACTGACATTTTTGTAATTAGTAATACCACTTTGTAAGTACAGTATTTTTATAAAACGCTTCTTCTTCTTCTGATAGTGCCTATCCGTTTCAGATGTTGGATATCATACAGTCTGTTTTAACTTTTTTACTGCTGCACGGGATAAGTCACTTGTGTTCATGCAAAACCATGTCCTTAAATTTCTCAGCCGTGATTATCTTGGTCGCCAACTCCTCTCTTTCCATGTACTTTTCCTTGTAGTATGGACTGCAATAAGTAAAATCTCTGTTCATTTCTCATGAGATATCCAAGATACTGAAGCTTTCTTATATTCACTGTGTTAATAACTTCCCTATCTTTCTTCACCTTTATAAGAACTTCAACATTAGTTATATGTGTTGTCAATGAAATGCTCAATATTCTACGGTAAAGCTACATTTCGAAAGATTCCAGGTTCAGATACTAAGTATTGACCATATATTGTTTAAAACTGCCCGTGGACACTGCCGGTTTGAGTTTCTTTATCAAATCCAGGCGTCGATACGGTCAAAGTGTGATGGACATTACCCTGGATGCATATATATTATTGCTTAAGTAATGTTTTTATCACACGTTTCCAGTAAACCATACCAATTTTTATGCAAGTTTCAAGGATTAAAAATTGAATTTTTACGACAACAGTTGTACCAAATAAAAGTTTGCAAATTGTTAATTTTGTTTAATTTAAAATACGTTTAATATATGCCGTGTTGAGAGAATTTGTGTTCTCTTTGCACCAAACTTTGTGATTCATTTGTCTTGGTCTCGACTAACATTGGGCGGTGCAATGCGGTCAAAACTTATAGTGTAAAGCCTTTATTAAACAAAATCAAATAAATAATAATTAAAACAAATTTGACATAATGACGCATTAAACTAAACAACAATGTGTAAGACCGAATGCAATTAACAGGGTTACTAATAAATAAATTTGAACACGGAGGAATTTTGTAACCATATATTCTGACAGTCTAAAAATTAATTACGTAATTAAATTTATGTGCAATATAGAATCCTACCTCCCGGTAATTTTCCTAAATGTAATTACTGGTGGCTAGTAGACTGTACTAGTATTTTTCAGTGCTCTATAAATGTAAATTAATAAGAATTGCTTGTAAATTGTATATATCTTAGCTGTCAACAATTATCTGTTACAAACTGTTGAATTACTAGTTCTTTAACCGTACATTAACAATTACGTATTATGATATTGTTGAAACGATCGCACGGATTGTTGTGTTAAAAACAGTGGAACAAAGTAACTGTACACCAGATGGATTGTTATTCACCACTGTAATTGCAGTTACAGCATAAACCAATAGCAAATTCTCGTATACAACGATTCTTGAAGTTAACTATTGTCCAGTACCAGGAACGTAACAAATAACAAATGTCGACTTGTTACCACTGTCGCGATAAATAAATACAGTCCACCAATTACAAAAGACAGCATACATCACCTCACAGCTATCACTTTACGCAAAACCGCGCATGCAGCTCTAATATTTCACACTGAATCCCAACTCACAAAACTAGTAACACGCCTTCATTATTCGCACAGGCGTAATAAGCCTACCTCAGCCTTAGTGGTCTCTTTGGTTACAATGTGTACAACGTCTCATTTTTCACTGTATACATTATTTCATATTAATATTTTAAAAATATATATAGAACCTACATTTATAGCACTTGATTTTAAATATTTTAACTGTGCCTGTAATTTTACTCATTTATTTTGTGCATCGTCAAAAGCTTATCCAATACGCTGAAAGATATACGTTATTAGGCATACGTTATCGTTTTATGTCTGTTACAGATACCTGAGTTGCTATTTCAAAAGTAATTTGTGTTTCGGTACTATGAATATATTTCTGATAACAGCGAAATTGTTACTTTGGGCGGACATAAGTAAACCAAATTAATTACTAAAACAACCGTTAAATAAATAAATTTGTTAACGGTTGTTAATATTTAATTGACGTTAGTGTAACTGTACCTGTAATATAATATTCAATGTAAACAATAATGTCAAATTTCACTGAAAAATTGAAATGTTAATATAACAATATTATCCTATTACATAGACTCTTTTATTACATTTGCCTTTTGAAACATTTTATTATTTTTTGTTGTGATATAAATTCAAGTTAACACTGAAGTTAATAAGGCCTTTATGCTTTGTTCACGATTTATTGTGTTCTTGGTGCTCGTGGATAACATTAGGGCCACTGGAAGAAGATACAAAGTACATGTGATAGGAATAAAACGTTAATATAGCAGTTCACGTTTTCAACATAGGCCTATTATTGCTGGCGTGAGGTAAAAATGATCTCAAGTTTTATTACTGGATAAAGAAAATTATATTCAATATATACTTCAGTAAACTCAGGTACTTATTTATAACCAAATTACATACCATTTATACTGTGTGCATAATAAGATGCTTACGTAATAGATATTGTTACGATATTACAGAAAATCTACGTGTTTCTCGAACGTTTCAGAGGAATCCGGCTGTAATGTTGTGTGCGTACGTGATTTCAACATGCGTTCGCGAGACTTTTATAGACGTCGCCAGCCACGCGCACTGTGTCAAGGCCGCAATATATTACGTCGTAAAGTAGCGCTGATACGTAGTATGTGGAACGTTCTATTGTCTGAGCGGGGTATGAATACAAGGATTCAGCGGCGTTCAGTTCAGTTATTTTCGGGCGATACACAGTGAGTTTGAGTTGCGATTTATTTGAGTGCGGTTCGTAGATTTGTGGAAGTGAATTTTAAAGTGTTATGTGTTTTATATTTGTGCGGGTCAAGTATAATATAATTGTGTTTTATACTCGTTGACATTATTATTGCGTCTGCACAATTTTTATTTGATTTGTTGTAAGAGACTAATTTGTTGTTTACAAACTGTTTAATTGTGATAATTAAAGCTGGTGATTAGTGACTTAATTGATGTCGTAGTTAGGACATCAATTAACAACAGTATTCAACATTATATTAAGTCATATGATATTTATAATAGATTTCATAGAATGGTTTGTTTGTACAGAAAAATATGTGGAAATTATGTTTACTCTTTACACGAGGAGCGGCCGAAATGTAATGTACAGTCGCTCATAACTTGCAAATACAAAAATATAATCAAATGAAACATACATTATATAATTTACCTTATAATTTCCGTCAAGTGACGTCTAGCGTAATTTGTGCTGGGTTACGCGTTTCAGGCCATATGACCCATCTTCAGACCTTCACTCCAAAGGAACTCGTTATATAATAAAATCCATATTAAATCAAACACATAATAAACAAATACGTAAAATACAATGAATGAACATATTATAAGCGTACTATTAACCGACACGGTGCACCGCGTGTAGCATGTCAAGACTGTGTCGATGGGCACTGGTATCTAGTATTATCTTTAAGCGATCGCAGCGCGGTATCATACAGTGGGTTGGACCTGAAGTTAAGTTTATCATTGAGTATGTCGTCACATATGTCGGGGTTATTATGACCTCTATATATCTCGAATTCTTCGAGTGCATCCATGTAACGGCCCTTACTACAATAATGTAGAGGTATCAGGTTAGCGTTGAAATTGGTGTATGAATGATTGCTTGAAATTAGATGCCGTGTAAAATTAGATTTAATATTATCTAGGGAAAAATCACCCCCTGTTAAAGTGGCTGTGTTGTGTGTGTTCACGGAATCGTTTGATAAAAGGTCTACCCGTTTGGCCGATATATATTTCATATGGCCTGAAACGCGTAACCCAGCACAAATTACGCTAGACATCATTTGATGGAAATTATAAGGTAAATTATATAATTATCATACAGTGACTTGGACCGCATTAATTATATTTAAATTGAAACATACAGTATATGGCATTAAAGTACATTTATTTGCTACAAAAACTTATGTTTATTTTTTTACGTTGTCACTATATACAGCTACACATTTCTCCCAGCGGTGAACTAGTTTTCTTATTCCGTCAGTATTGAATGCTGTCGATCTTTCCTTGATCAACGACCTCATTACGTCCTTCAGTTCATTATCCGTGCTGAAATGAGTACCCATAACATCCCTCTTTAATTGCAGAAAGAACTGAATATCACAGGGCACTAAATCTGATGAGTATGAAAGGTGTGGGGTAGGTTCAAATGTCAACTTTACGAGAGCCTTGGCGGTTGGACGCGATGTATGTGGGCGAGCATTATCGTTGTACAGAATTATCGGCTCCGAGGATTGACGAGCACCACACATACGTTTCCTAAGGTGTTTAAATTCCTCTATTTATCGCACAGAATTTACAGTTGACCCAGCGCCAAGGTAGTCAGTCACATACACGTGTTTAGGATCCCAGAACACCGCCAGGAGAATTTTTTTGCACAGGGTTGTGTTTTAAAATTTTTGATTGTTGCAAACCATAAAGCCGGCATTCCATGCTCTGCCGTTTTTCTTCTGTGCCTCACAAGTTTTGTCTGCCATTCCACAATATTTAAAAGTATGTCATCCTCCTTGTCAGGATAACGTTTCAGCAGTTGTTCACAACAATTCTTTCTTTCATTTATGTATGATTGTGTGCCACCTAACGCTAACAGATTTTACAAAAGCCCGGTTGTGCAATAATGTGCCCTACTCCTTCTTTCAATATGCTTTACCTCGGTGGCTATGCGTCGTTATGTGATGCAATGGTTATTTTGAATCAATCATCCAACAAATTTTGGTGGTTCCCATCAGTCAGAGAAACTGGTCGATCACTTTGAGGTTCATCCTTCTGATCCACAACATTTTCTTGCTCAGCTACAAACAGCACTTTAGTCAACAGTTTCATCAGCATCAACGGCTGTTAGGCTACGATGTATGTCACGAGCGTTATTTTTTCTGCTGTTAAAAGTTCAGTCACTTCACGTTGTTTTAGACGCGTTGACGTAGCAGATGTATCGACTCCATAACAATGACGACTGACAAAAAATCAGATGGCGTGGGTCAACGAGTTTTGGAATGTTAGTAGTAGGGAAATTAAACTACAAGATGGCGGCACCTGTCGCTTTGTGTGATATTTTATTCTCCCGTTACGTCCCACTGATTCAGACACCCCTCGTAACTTATTAAGTTAAATGGATGTATGAATTTTCATGTTGAAGTTGTGAAGTGAAAAATCTAATTTCATGTTAGTAATGTTTACTGGTCAACAAGAAGGTACCAGGTTCATAACAACATTGAGATAGAGGAGGACACAATTGAAGTGGTGGACAATTTCACGTATCTCGGAGTGAACCTAGCAAAGACTGGATCAGAGGAGCCGGAGATCCAAAGACGGACCACCATGGCTAACAAGGCATACTTCACATTGCTGCCATCATTTAGGCCTGGGGATGTGCACAGGGAAACAAAAATTAAAATATATAGGACTGTCATCACACCGGTGCTATGCTACGGGTGTGAGGCATGGACAATCACACAGAAAAGAGCCGACATAGTAGGCACCTTTGAAAGAAAAATCCTCAGACGCATTATAGGCTCAATACAAGAAAATGACTCATGGAGACTGAGATACAACAATAAACTGTATCAAATATATAAAGAGATACCAGTCTCAAAATTTATAAAAATACAAAGATTGCGTTGGGCCGGTATGTTATGAGAATGGAAGATGGCAGGAACCCCAAGAGGGCTTTGCTGGGTACATGGGAGGGAACGAGACCCAGAGGCAGACTGAGGAAGAGGTGGGAAGATGGTGTTGCAGAGGACGCGAGGGACATCGGGATAAGAAACTGGAGGAGGGTTGCAGTGGATTGGTTGGCGGCGATTGGTGGAGGCCAGGGCCCGACTTGGGCTGTAGCACCATAGGAGGAGGAATGTTTACTGGTCAACTAGTGACGTATACCGTAAAACTACTTATGTTATAAAATATCACAATGAATCACAATTATACGCGGACAGAGTACAACATTCCAGAGAGTCGGGGAATTTAACATTCCACAGAACACTACAGTAACGGAGAAACTCTCCCGACACCGTAATGTCTTTGTTCGCAGCTAATAAACTTAACTGTAAACTATAAATAGGACGTGAATTATACAAAGTGTCGTTAAGAAGTCTATATATTTCTATTTATTTACTATTAAGTAGACTTAACATTTTCGGTTTGTAATTGTTGCCTCACATTTAAGCGTAACTAGTAAAATGCGATTCACAAAAAATAATGTCAACTAAGTATGGTTTTGTAAATTGTTAAATCGTTTATCAATGTTGTTTTACTGAAATCATTTATAAAACTGATTGTCTTATTTGGATATTCCTTACACTTTGGATATCCACCTGAGTGACGCATATGTAAGATTGTTTTTTTTCTTCTTATAAGACGTTTGCAGGCATGCATTATTTTACCTCTCATAACGGTTACCGCTAATAAATAATTTTATAGTTTCGTTCTAAACAATCATGTAAGAATTTAGTGTGGGCCGTCTTGTTTTAAATACCTCATTACTTGCGGGATGTTTGCGTCGTATTCTGTATCCTTTTGTAACGGAAAACATTGTGGAAGCACAGTTCCTGAAGATAATCGACTAGTGGGACACCTATAAATTCTATTGTTCTTTAAAATAAAAGTTGTTCTTTTAGAATGGCCGATAGAAAACTTTACGCAGTTTTCCGTATATTTCCTTTACTGATAAAAGTGTGTTGTGTAAAGGCCTAAAACTTCGCGTCTGCTAGTTACTAACGACGTACCAGGAAAAGTTTTCGTGAGAGGATGGTAACAGTGTAAAGCAATTTGTATTCATACACGTGTTCTTTATTCAGAAAGAATTGATGACATAAATGCAGGTATAATAGTCTTCATATAACTGAAAACATTATCCTTGTACTTTAGAAATTATAAATAAGAATAAATTACTTATTATACTTTTTTCCAGCTTTTTACACAATACAAACTTAGAACTAGTTTAAAATTTGTATAATGCTGTTAAAGAAGTTTTTTATGTTTTATTCGTTTAGAATTTGTATAGTTAATGTTTTCTGTTAGAGCAGTTTCTGGAAATTTCCTTTGTCATTGCAGACAATGATGCACTATAATAAAAATTCGTTTTCTACTGTTTTTAGTTGTGATAATAACACATACTCAACATTATAAAACAACGATTGCTCTTAGTTATTACAAAAGTTAAAATATTTATTTATAACAAGTTTTAAACAAATTATGTATTTAATTAAAATTTCTTTCTTATAATATTTTTAATTTTTATTAAGAATTAAAGAATTGTGATTAGTAGATATGGGGTTTTAAACGATAACTATACGTATAGGCTACATTTTTTTTTATTCAAGGCATTCGCAGAACAGATCTACGGCACCACGAGAGTTGCTAGATCAAAACTACTTTGGGAAGACAGTGTGAACTATGATGCGCGACATATCCTTGGGACCCGGAATTGGAGAGCAGCACTACTTGACCGGGACAACTGGCGGAGGCTGCTAAAGAAGGCCTTGACTCAGTAATGGGTTGATGCGCCGCTGAAGAAGAAGATATTTTTTATTCAGTAAGCTACGGTCAAACTATTAAGCATAATAACTGATGCTTAGAGCCAAACAATTTGTTTACAAACCCATTCATCCAAAACTGAGCGCAATTCAGACTGCTTAAGTAAAGTCACAGTAACGTCTTAACACGACCGTCACCGCTATTACCGTGACGGCTTTACTTCCTTCCAAAGACGTAGCCGCTCTTTCGAGGGCCATTAGAACATAAAGTGCATTACTTCACGCCCTTAATATATTTTCGTCACACGTTCTCATATTTGGGCCTCCTCCATTGTCTGTCCACATCGCTGCTGTCACTCACTTACTTATTCCATGGCGTCAAATTAATTTCCTTTTGCCCCTAATTACTTGTTGATACTGTCATCTCATTTTGTCACTTAACATTCCCAAACATCTTGGTTTGTGAGCTTTACTTGTTTACTTAACTTATTTTTGTTACCTTGGTTGACAACCAGTTAACTTTAAATAAAATTTAAGCGTGTTTCAAAGAGTTTGCATTTTTATGAAAATAATAAAATAGTAAAATTATTACCATGCTTACATATGCAGAAAATGTTATTTGGCTTTGCCAACATTTCTCATCTACTGCATCCGGTCTTTTAGATGTCTATTGCATCCGATTCTTCAAGTTTATAAATTCTCTTTTCACGTGGACCCAACACCTCAGTAAATAACTAAGCAACCATAAATGTCTCTCCTCCGGATTCCTTTTCCATCCTGCTTTCAACGAGCCTCCGTCGTGTCAACGTAACCAGCCCTTTCAAAGTGATTTAAATGGAATAACTCCTATTGTAGTCCCAAGCCACGTGTTTGTTAACCAAATATGCTGTTACTCACCGTCTATGGGCTTTCCGTGATGTTATTTCAAAGTACTTCCCTTGCATTCTACTACGTTAACTGGTCCATTTATAAATGTCACATGTTTCTTTCTTGTTATTTATATTTCAGTTTCAAGTTCTGCAGCACCAAAGGGCTCACGCAGTTAAAAAATCCTTTCCGAATGAGACCATAATCTTGAAGTCATTATTTTGCTGACAGTAAACAGACTTCTATTTTCTTAGTTTAGTCAGTTATAAATTTGTACCTCTTCCCGCAGAATGTAACTAATAATTAAAATTGTCTAACTTTCTCCAATATAAAGTACAAGACTCCCGGTTTCCCCTTGTTTGTCACGTCTATTTCTGCCAAAATTCATGAAATTTAGCTTCTTTTTATTTAACGTAAGTCCCAATTTACCGACTTTTAGTAACTAATTCCAGTGTTCTTGACTCTCCTTACTACAAATACAAATACTCTTATCTTTGTTCTAATACATACCCTTACGTTTGTCTATTTTAATACGTTAAATATTCCTTCCAGTTCAATAGCAAATAGCATGGTTGACTAATCATCCTCTTGCCTGACTCCAGTCTACATCTCGAAGAGTGAAAAACAGTAGTTTTTCACTAAAGGTTAGTTTATGTTATCGTACTCATAGCTACAAACCTAATATATTTATTAAAAAGCTAAACCCTGCATTTGTATAAAAGAATAAAATTAGTTAATAATGTTTATAACGGTAACAAGAAAGACTTTCTCAAAATTTGTATTGCTTAAATATCTGATGTCAATCTCATTCAACCAAATTGTTGCTTACAAAAATCTTTTAAAATCGTGTTGGGATTTAAAATCACCAGACCAAGCTCTACGTCCACGCACAATACACCGCGCATTAAAGACATTTCAATGTTCCTTGACGTTACATTACGGAATACTTCATATAATTGTCATTAAGCTTTCTGTACATAAGATCTACTCTGCTAGTTACATTTTTACTGTGCTAATTGTAATCGAACATTTATTCGTTCGTGGAACAGATAAAATATGTTTCCAACTCAAACTTAAATCTGATGAAGATGGTTTGCACAGATTGTGCAATTCTATTTGGTAAATAAAATTGGTTTCATTACATAGATTAAACAAAACGCTCTTAATTGTTCCATTATTTTGTTTGTGCGTACAGTTTAAATATATATTTATCCTCTCAACATACATTATCTGCGTTACGGGAATAGTGTGTTTATTTCTCATGGGTAATACAGAAAAATTGGTAATTGATATATTTTTGCCAATGAAATTCTACAACCATTATTGGAAAATATATTTATTGGTTTCTGCAAAATTATTACTAATATTGCATTTATTAATACAATCCTCGCTGTGGTGGCTTTGTTTAATTTACACACGGATAAACATAATTTGCTTGTTATTAGATTTTCACGTTTATTTTGACTAAACGTTGCAGCAGGTATTTAGTAATGTATAGGCTCACTGCGGCAATCTGCTCGTAGCACTAACAAACTGGAAAATGTATCTCTTCTAATTCACACAATTGTATTTAATTTGCAAATTTATGTGTACTGTAAAACCACTCATTTAGTTTTGTTTATACGAGTTTTTACTTATGGTTCAGTTCATTAGAATGCAAAATAATAATTATGTTAAACAAACATTAGTTTACTCCAAATGGAAACATCAAATAAAAAAGAGTTTTAAAGTGACATCAATATGTTTTGTAAACAAAATATTTTTAACAAAATGGCTATGACAAAGAGTGTTTTACAATCCTAGAGGATGGGCGAAACCTAAACAGAGAAATTAGGTCGGAGCACGTCGTAAATGTATGAAAATGTACGCAAATCGACTCATCAGTTAGAGTTAGAGACAATAGGCTGTGATAATCTGTAAAGAAGAAAGACATATAGTTTACACGCTGCATAAGCTTGATAAAGAATTTAGAAATTAAATTCTGACTACAAATATTTCTTCTTATCTTAGACGAATACGAAGAAGCACGGAATTTAGGAAAAAAAGGTTGGAGAAAATAACATTAAGGATATCGAACACCCTTATTATCTCCGTGGAAGGAAACCAACTGGTGGTTGCAGTACAGAGAAATGGCTAGTAGATTCAGTCAAGGGAATGCTGCTATAGCCTACAACAACTAGAGGGATGCTTTGTAGTAAAATCTCTATTGTAACACCCCAAAACGTTTCTAAAAACCTCTCTTGAAAATTATTTTAAAATATGCTCTTAAATTATCTGTTTACACTTTAAGGGTGCTGAGTTATGGACTTTGACATGTTTACACTGTTATCTTGAAATGTTGGTGCAGCGGCTACGAAAGATATTCTTTTATAATTTTTATACTTAAAGAGATAATTATTCCTTTTATATAAACTCCTAAGATTTTCAGAGATATTTCACTACATTGATCATATATATTACATCAGTTCTTGTTTTAGTTCGCCCTTAATTTATTCTTCTCTCTTTCTCTCACTCTCAATTCACTAGGGAGCAAGGATGATAAAAAAAATATTTTTCAAGATTTCGTTTCTTGCTAAATGTTGTTTTATGTTATGTCTTCTTTTTCAGAATATTTTATTATTATTTTAATCTAACCTAAGGAAGAGATTTAAAAAATAAAATAATAAAACTATGCCAAAGGTCTACATTAATGCTAACAGAGCAACTTCGTATGCTAACTTCGTATAGGCTTGTTTGGAAACACTTTATGTAATATATAAATGTAAAAGTGTATATTATTCCATTCAATGTTTTCAAGATTGTTTCTGGAAATTATGTTTTTCTTTAATAAAGGTACGCTATTATCAACGACAAAAACTTGAACTTTATCCACACATTTCTTCACATATACTGGTAGAAAAATGATCGGTGTACCAATTTTTAATCTAGTGTTGCAAAATTATTTACTTAATAAAACACGAGTTTCTTTGTTCATTGCTAAATAAAAATTCCGATAGCTCCCATTTTTGTACAATGATAGGAAGTTGAACCTAAATATGGCTAATTTACTATGAGTAGGATACAGCCTTTTCGGTACTCTTATCCATTTAAGTTATATATATATATATATATATATATATATATCTTTCTCTCAATAAATACACAATCACTATTGCATACTTTTGTTAGTGATTTTTTAATTACAAAAGATTCTCCTGTAGTTGTGAATCTGCGTAGGTCATCTGTGACTACCTCGCAAACATAGCATACACGTAACATAAGATATTATCGAGATTCTACTAGAGGGACACAAACAACTTACTAACTATACCTTATGGAACAACGACAGTGTTCTCATATCATGTTTAGTCACGTTTTCTCAGGTATTTTAAACAGAATTTTGCAGTATGCTAATGAATAATTTTAATTTGTGACCAGTACAGTGTTTAGTAAGACAGTCAAATGGAGAACCAGAACTCGGTGTCGAACAGAATTGAGAGAGATGACAGTTGCTAAGGGACACCTCTAAAAACTTGGTAAGTATAAAGCAATGAAAGAAAGGCAAAACTGAGAAAGGAAAAAGTGAGAAATGAGGAAGAGAGTAGGAAGGAATCAAGTAGGTATATTATAAAACAGCAGAGAGCAATAAGCTAGAACCTAGTAGTATTTGTATAACTAAGCAAATTTTTACTTTGATTCCAGGATGCGAATATATGGGAAACATTGGACGTAAAAGCGTATAAAAAATAAAAAGTAAGAGAAAAAATGGTTTAAAGAAACATTGGATAAAATTGATGATGGCAGTAGATATGATTGGAAGAAACGACAAAGATATTCAAGATTTAAATGTGAGACAAAAAACATCCAACGGCAACTAATAATCTCTGTGATAACACCTAATCTTTGTGTCAAGATTGCATGTAATCTTGCATTTGTAAATGAGGGCATTACTTTGTAAATGAGGGCATTACTTTCACATTAATCATAAGCATTTTACAAACTGGAACATAATTCAAAATTATTTTCATCTATCTAAAACTGTGTGGAGTAGTATTATGTAAGTTGAATGGAGGTGGTATAGCCAGGGTCTGTTTTGTATGCAGAACGGGATACGGTACTGTACATAGCATCGTGGCTAACACGAGGCGTGTGTCATGTAAACTTTCACAAGGGAAATGTATTACATTTGGAGTAGAATTTCTGTGACGTACCTTGTGTTTACATTTCTCTGATTTAGTGTAGTCTGATTACCTACTTCGTTACACATTTATTGTAACTACTTAAAATTCGCTTATCAATTTGCTCCTGCCATCAGTTATGAAAGCTTCCAAACGGTTTACGCCCTTTAAATAAGGTTTCGAGCACCCTCTTCATTAGTCTTTGCTTCTCAATCGAAACAACAAGACCTGCCCATCTAAGTTTTTATAATGTAGTAATTTTTTTAACTAACGTCTAGGTATAGTTCAAATAACTCACGGTTCTACCTATTTATGGGAACTCCATTTTCATATTTTAGGCAAATATTTTCCTTAGAATGTTTCTTTCAGTAGCGGTGATATAATTAGCATAACCAAATTTTAAATTGTTTAATTTTACAATCAATTTTTAACAGTTAATAAACCTTCCTGTTTAAACACAAAGATATTTGTTGAGATGCGATTGCGATTAAAACTAATCTTCAAATCAGTAATCCGTTCCACTTTCATCCATTAACGCGGCATCCTCCATCGTTTTGCCAAATTATTGTCCCGTGTAGTTTCTTCCAGCAATATTTAAATGCTGAAATGCCTGAGGTAATCTTCCAAACAACATTCTTACACGGTCATAAAATCTCCGTTGTTTAATCTTATTTTTACTTTTTCCACTTCTGTCAGTCTTCGTATACTCTTATTTATAATTTTCTGATAATTCTGAGTTTTTAATTTTTAATTTTCTTTTCTCAGTTTTAAGACCCACTCTTCTTCACAAAATCATTCCAAGTGTACTGTACCGGTACTTATGCTTGTTTGTTTTAATGCATCTACGTTTTGTATGCTCATTACATACCTCTACTCTATTATCAGCATATCTTGCGATAGATATATTTATTAATTTCTCTAATTATGTATGTTTAATACCTTTTAATAATCAGTATTCAAAATAACAGTACGTAATGTTTGAAAAATATTATTCTTTAATAAAATTTGTAAAATAATTGTTTTCTATATGTCATTAATATGTACTAATTTTAGTAAAATCCTATCAGTGTTGTGTCTGCTGAAAGTCGTGTTGTTTCGTCAAGTTTTCGATACTTTAGAGAAGTAACACACGATATCCAGCTACATTACGTGATCTCTGGCCGCTGGAATTTCTCCCGTAATGATATATAAAATCACAAACGTACAAAGCAAATACAAAATACGACAACCGGTATTTCCACAGTTGCTGCAAGATGTGTTTAAAATATCATTGAATGACGTTTAATTTTCAGAATTTATGACGGAAGTCGCATATTATTAAATATAATTCGAAAGTAAAATCTAATCTTTATCCTTTAATTATATTATTTTTACCATCAAAGCTTTTCACTTTTTTGCATTTTACTTTAGGATTGCTCTTCGTGTGTAAAATAAAATTACTGTAATCACAGTGAACCGTAATTACTCCCAGGTGAACAATATTGGCAGGAAGAAGAGAAGTCGGGTCAATCAGTGACGGACCAAATGCTCTTATCCTTGTAAACCACAAAGGGGAAGGAAACCTTCAACTGAAAACCATATCAATAAGCTAGGCTCAGTGCATGTGGATTTGGCTTCTACTCTTGTTCTGCTTGTCTTCGTCTTCTTAATTGGTGTTACAGCTCTTGGAGAGCTTCGGCCTCCTGGACAACTCGCATCCAGTCGTCTCGATCCTCTGCTCACAGTATCCATCTTCTTACGCCGAACCTGCACAGGTTCTCCTCACGATCATCCACCAATAATTTTCTTGGCCAACCCCTCCTTCTTCTTCCACCAGATCTCTCCGTAAAAATTTTCTTCAATGTGGATGTATCTAACATTGTCTAGACATGGCGTGGCCACCGGATTCTACTTTTTCTTATATCAGTGATGACCTCTGGTTTTCCAAAGATTTGCTGGATTTCTGCATTCTTTCTTATTCTCCATGTGCATTCAACGTTTACTGCACCAAATATTTACCTGAGGACTCTTCTCTCTCACCTGTGAAACCACTCTTCCCTTTCACTGTTGTTGTTAAAAAGATTCGGACCCATATATGACCACTGGCTTAAGGACAGTTTTATAGAGACGTGTATTGGTT